>CM076572.1:89852004-90452004 GCA_034641835.2 Pinus albicaulis | reverse complement strand
ACATATTTTCTGGGTCTGCAAGTTAATGTCTTTGGGTGATAATGTACTAGTGAGTGTATCCTATGATTATGTATGCCAATAATTTACTTGTTGTCTCTGAGTTCAATACATGATATAGTGCTTAGTTTGAAGTCTGGTTTCTATTTTTGTCTACTGTATTGCATATGAACAGTAAAAATTAAACTCATTTCTACAAAAATGTTATTATGGAGTGTTTGAAAAAATACTGTACAGAAAAGACACAGTAAACTTAGTTACCATTTTAAGCATTTCCTAGTTGGGAACATTACAGTGGTATCAGAGCATGACTCTAGCGAGCTCTGGGTGATATCTAGGATGAAAATATTGGGGCAAGAACTGAAGGTTGAAGGTAAACTTCATGTCAGAAACTTGAATATTAAAAACAATATTTCATAAATATGTTAAAGCAATTGGACATGTGTGTATCATTGAAGATGGCAAAGAAAAAGGAAGCAGTTGATACCACACTAGTAGAGGAACTAGATACAGTGGAGTCTTCGAGAAATACATCTGAAGGGAGCCAAAGGGTAAGTGATAATTCAGATGATGGTAGGAAAAAGGTATCAATTTATGTTGCAAGTGCAGAGGTTTCCAAATTGGGCTTTGGAGAAACATATGGACCTTTTTTAAGTGAAGTCCTAGTTGGCAAGGCCCTAAAAATTTTGTCTCATAAAAAGGGTTAGTTGGGCACTAAGTCTGGTGATTTCATGATAGGATATGCATTCCATGTCAAAGGTTAAACAAAATAAGGACACAAAACTTGTGAAAATGACTTGAACCATCTTGATGGTATCATTCCTATTTGCAGGGGATGAGAATCCATTCAAGAAATGTTCAAAATAAGAAAATTTCAACATAAAATTATGGTTCAGTTTGTTGGATTTTACATAAGGCCACCAGAAGTTTACAATGATGATGAAATGCATTCATTATGATCCTATTTAGTACCTACCAATTCTATGGAATATTCCTTCTCATATCTATTTCTGAAAGGAGTGAGGCTAGTGCTAGACTAAAGGTCATTGGAAACCTTCGTTGCAAACTCTATCACGGAATCACCAGGGAAAATAAAAACTGTATCAGATATTCTTATTGACTCAATTCATACCTACATGAGAATATCCCTCTCTGGGATAATCAAACTAAGGTGCCAGAATTGCATGTTTGGTGAAGGAATACCAAGGCAGATTATGTGGTACTTGGAAGAGGAATTGGAGGAACTTATGCTACGAGCCTTATGGCTATATATGGGAAGATGTTTCGGTTTCATAAATTCATGACTTACCTAGAGGAGTAGTAAATTAATGTGCAATAAATGGCTATAAATTTCACTCATGGCCATGTTTATTTTCTGGCTTTTCATCCACTGAACCCCAAGCCAATCCTCTTCCTCAAGCTTTTGAGACTTTGGGTGAGTCTTTTCCATGTGTTTCTTATGAATCCTTAGATTTAAAAGATACATTTATACATATTTGGTTGGATCTAATTTGTTTTCTACCTTTAGGATTAAAATTCGATGGTACACTAGCTATAGAAATTATATATATGTTTTCAGAATGGCATAAGCCAGGTGGTCAAGCTGATAAGTGGGTTTTCCATAAATGCAAAGAAGATTTTCTTCTGTAAGGCATCACTATCTACAACTTCATTTCCAGATACCCATCAGAAAAAGGGGAAAAATTCACCCCAATGTGACTCTTTCAAGCATCTCCATCTTGGTTTTGACTTTATGGATATTCTAAATGACCTAGAACTACATCACATTAAGAATAATTAATCACACTCGCACAAAGGCAGTCATGGAATCTTGGGAAGAGTAGAGGAACAACAGGAGTTGAAAGGTTATTAGGCATTAAGATAAGGAAAATTTCATAGTGCAGTTCTTGGCTCTGGTGAAAGTTGTTTGGGAGGTCTCACCCTATGTAGCAACATTGGAACTCACGTTACGACTTGAGCCTCGAACATAGGGTGCGTGTTGGTAGGAGAGGGAGGTGTTGAGCTAGGGATGGTGGCGAAAATTCCCGTGGGATCTTGGTAGCCTGGTGTTCGAGGAGCAGAGTGTTGCAGTGGAGGTGATTGCAGTTGGGCTGGTGGTGAGGAAGGAGCCCAATTCTACGCACCTACTATGGAATTCTCAGTTCGTAATGGGGAAGTGGTCTATGGTGGTAGTGGAGGAGACCAGGGAGGGGTGTTGGTGTGGGCTCAGAGGTAATTCCAATCCAGCGTCAATCTGGTGCATGCACAGGTGGAGGTTCCTCTTCGCCATTGGAAGAAGTGGGGACTTGATCTTTGGGATGATGGTATTCTCTTGTGAGGCAGAGGGTGGTAGTGGCTGGATGGGGGGAAACAGTATGAGCCATTGCACTCCAATTTAGAGGGCAACACTCTGTGCGAGTGACCAAATTTCTAACTAAGAAGAAGCAGGGCATGAGAAGCGCAGGCATATGCCACAACAATGTGGTCGGTCACACAGAGGCAGTCTCGGGTGCGGAAAGCAGGAGAGAAGGCCAAACAGGGACCCGAGCTCAGATTCAGAGTCCACCGAGAGTCGGCACTCCATGGCTACCATGACGGTCTCTCCATCCAGGCCGCCTGGTCAAGTCGACACTCCGATCACCCTAGATGTGATTTCAGTCCAATTGTAACAAATTCAACTCAATCTAGACAACATGCATGAACAAAGGTATGAAGAATCAAATGAGTTAATTTCTTACATTAATTTCATTCAACATATAAAAAATGAAACTCTATATGCTCTAGAGAGGCTACAATGTCAGCTGTGGCATTCCTATGACCACCTTTGAGCACTGGAAATCCAGATTGAGGACATCGACTACCATGTGCATAATTGTGTAGGTTTATTTGCAGGCCACCAACCGCCCCTCAAAATCCTCCTGCATGAAGCTTTGTATTTGGTTTTTTTTTATAGTTTTGTGCCAGAAATAACCAGTGGCACCATTTGCCTTGGTGTGCACCCAAGACAAGTATGGCTCTTATTAAAACTTGGGTTGTTCACTTATACCACAACAACATTGTTTTGGGATGTAAATTTTGAATTGATAATCTAAATTTGGCTTTGACCGACAAAAAAAAAATACTATTATAAGAAATAAAACAATGATTGTTTTCCTCTTAAAGTTGGTTGGCCTCTTTTTAGGTATAGCTCCAATTACAGCAATACCTAAAAAATTATTCCATAGCCTTCTAGCTCTATAAATATATTCTCAATATCAAATCCCTAACGACTTATGGCCCCATCATTAATGAGTAGTAACTGCCTAGTGGGATTTATTTGATAAAGAGGAACCAGTTTACATTGGATGACTTCCCATGAAATTTCAAATGGTCCTCATTCAAATAATATGACACATACATTAATTAAATAAATACTAAGAACCATAAAGTAGGGAGGGTAGGGTAGGACCCTAACATTCCCCCCTTCAAAATTGATCTTCTCCTAAACTATAGATGTGAAATTGCAAGATAATCACTATTGATTTCCATGTGCCATTTTCTAGTTGTATATATTTCCATTGGATCAATAGTTATTGGACAATTTGTTCACACAATTGACAATCTTTAGTAGCCAATACTACTTTTGGTGTAGTGAAAAATAATAGATATAAAATTGAATATAACCCTTAATTTAAAAACTAAACTCTTAAAATTCAGAAATATGAAATTAATTCACACCATAAACAAAAAAGAACATAGAAAACAAATCTAAAGGAATAGTAACACCACTAAATACTCCTTACGAAAGAAACCCATCTACAAGCCATGTTTGCTACAATATAATACATCCAATATCTAACATTTCTCAATATAATGATTTTCATGTGTTTTATAGTTTCTTAAGTGTATTCATGGGTATTTGTGGAAACTACCTCTAATAGTTATATTATTTCCTCTTAACTACCGCTTGGATTATTTCTTACCCATTAAATACTAGGCGGACCTATTCCATGATTATGGTCGCATTACATACATTACCCTCTTGGGTACCTCCATAGATACTTTATATTATCCCCCCTAACTAAATTCCACCCACCTTTGCTCATTTCATCCCAAAAACATGAGAAAAAACCATATATTATCACTTTCTATGAAAAGTAGCTAGCCAATACCATGAATAAGCAACAATCAATCCTAATGTAATGTGGACATGGGTTCCAATTATGGAATTTACTCTTCGATCTTGATTGTCATCACTCCTTTGCTTCCATATTACCATTGTGCTACTTCGGTATCTTTTTTAATTAATTTTATTCTTCCATGTTCCTTTTATGTATTTCCTTCCTAGTTCCATAATTACCCATATTATGTTCATTGGTTCTTATACATTTTCCTTAATAGTTTTTATTCCTTTGGGTTTTATAGGTGGCAATATATAACAAAATTAACTATTTTTTTTTTGTTTCTTTGACTCTTTAACATGTAATTCCTTTGAGTCATTTAGTTCCTTACTTTCTTCTTCCACTTTATGCCCTTCCTGGGATTTCCCTATTTTTCTTCTATAAAATATTTTTCTAATTCATTTCTTTCACTCTTGAAAATATGTTTCCTTTGATTCATTTACATATTTAGCCCTTTCTTCCTTTTTATTCCCTTCCCATGGCCTTTCTTCATTTTATTTTGTAAGCTCTTCTTCTAATTCAACCTTTACAATTTTCAACTAATGCGTGAATAGGTATTTTAATTAATTTCCCTACACAGATTTATTCAGATTCCCCCTAAGGCCCTTCTTGATTAATAAGAGAAATATCCTATAATGTAATTTTACTTCTTCTATCAAAGATTCGATAACTTCTTTTGTTACATTAATATTAATTGTACCAATTTATTTCATCTAATATATCTCAAAACAAAATCGATATCACTCATACCTATTGCATGGGAATCTAAATTCAACGCATATATATTCCTAATAATCTTCAAGGATTTGAAAATTTGATTCTTCTCACTCTCAACCTATGTTCTTTGAATATGTTTGATATGAACTTCCAATATTTTAGCCAAATTAATATTCAAAAAATTACTCTTGCTATCAAAGTTTATATAAATAATAATATTTTCTTCTTGAATACATCCATGAACGTATAAAAACAACTTATTGCATGAAATCTAACCCTCTATCCTCTCTTTAACCTTCCTCCCAAAATGATAACCGCCTATCCAAAAATACCTTTTAATATTATTTATGTGGAAGTACCTTCATTTTTTCATGGCTAAGCAAACTCCACTATCTAGTTGTATCACATGTTAAATAAATTGGGAGGAAAATTTTCCGAGGATTTATACATGAGAAAATTATTTTCTTATATGTATTCATCAATAATAATACAATCATAGTTAGTTGTTAGACTACATATTCCTTTTGAAAAACTAAATATAACATTAAGATTTTAAATAAATAATGTATTATTCAATGGAGTTCCTTTATGTGGCTAGGGTTTAACATGGCTAATGTAAAATAATCATAAGTTTTGTTTTCCTTCTCTAATTGACTATAGACATGACTTCCACTGAAAAACCTTAAAAGAATGGATTTTAAATTAGCTATAACTCCATTTTCTAGACTCCATTTTGGACATGTTTTTCAATTAGGTTTCGGTTTGAGAGAAAAGAATATCTACATCTATTTTCTTTAGATTAAGAAAAAACTCTTTCAAATTTTGAAATAAATGTAGGTACCTTATTTTTTCCTTCAAAACATGCAAAAGAAAAATAAATTCTTCGACTTTGTTCCAATGAAAGAGTTCCAATAATATTTGTACTAAAAATTGATAAATATAAGAGATAATATATCCCTTAAATTTAAAATATGAAATTCATTCATACCGTAGACACTACAAGATAATAAATAATAACTCTTTAGATAGTGTAACACCAAAAAATAAAATTTACGAAAAAAAATCGCTAGACAAACCACAATTGCTATGAAATAACATATCCAATATCCAACATATTTCCTATAAATGAGTTGGATATTTCCTTTAAATGATACTCATTTATATTTATAATTTTTCATGACCATTTATAAAGGTATATACATACTAATACTTATTAATGTATTATTCTCTCATAACTATCTATTGGACCAATTCATAAAGTGTAAAAACTCCACTTAATTATGTAGATATGAATTATTCAAACAACTATCATAGAGATACATGATAGAAACCATATATATATATACTTGAGTGGACTGAATGTGAATAGATAATGTGAAACAGTGTTGTTTGAGTTCTTTTAATGACATTAAGCATCAACATGACTATAAAATATACTATATCTAAAGCACTCATTTAGAATAATGTTGTAGAAGTTTATTTTCTCTTTTGTTTGCCGGAAATTAATGGGATTGGTTCTATTAGGGTCCTATAATAATAGGATTCATAATTTTTGAATTGACTATGATAGTCTTGTAAATATGTATATACCTTGATTTCTGCAAGTTGTTTTCCCATATTTTGAAAAATGAAAAATAATAAAAAATGAAAAGAGGGTAAAAATTCCTAAAATAAAGATGAAAGGACTTAGAAAAAGATAGACCTCAAAAGAAAAAAGAGATGAAAATAAGACCTGAAAGTGGGCAAGTCAAAATGCCACTACCATTTAATTTTACTCCAAGAATAATGATTATGTGCAGAGTGTCAATAAATGCCATAATCCATGATTAGTTAAACAATTTAATCTTAACTTTTCATGCTTTGAATTTCATGTTTTAGATAGAGAATAAAGATATGTAAAACAATATAAAATTGACAAATCAGTAGATTATATAGAGAATAAATGAGGAACTCAACAGTTTAATCTGAGCCCTCGGATGAAATAAGGTTAGACTTAGATAGATTTATGCTTTGAAAGAAAAATGATTTAGGGTTGCAAGCCTAAATGCACCCATAAAAATGAAGTAAAAAATGTTAGAAATAAATATGGGTAAGTAGAAAGCAGTTGTAGAAGCATGTAATAAGGCATCATCACGTAGAAATTACTAATTTCCCCTCCCCTACAAATATTCAATATTCTAAACTATCAATCAAAAAGGCTTAGAGCATTTCTCTGACTTCTGTTGGGACCGAAACCAAGGCTCAATGACTGATTGGTTAAAAAATATGGAATTCCCACACTAGACCCACATTCATTAGCATTTATCCTTCATTTCATAATCATAATCCCTTTTCCTAAGTAAAAACCCATTTTTACTTAGTAAAATTAAAACCCTAAATAACTAATTCCATTCCCTTTCAAAAATCATTCATAAACCCTCAAAAAATACATTTATCCTAAGTTAAAGTGTGAAGTAATACAACAAAGATAAAATATGTTATTTACACTTTATTTTAGAGTTAAACATGTGTTTTTCATATCCCCTATACTTCATCCTTTATTTCATACTAACTACTAACTATATACATTAATTACCTAAGTTACACCTTCCCGTATAATATTAAAATCCCTTTATATTAAATAAACCCACAAAACCTTTATTATTACTTTAAACCAATGTTTTAATATTCCATGTGCACAATATTAAAACCTCGCCCTATCCCATTGGTTTAAAAACATACCTATAAAAACTTATCCCGCCCCCTATAGTTTTAAACAATTGTTAAAAGTTGAAAAGCTATATAATATTAAACCTGTGCCTATATGAATAATTAAAACATTGGCAAATGTTTTAATTAACACATAAAACTTAGCCCCGCCATCATACAAACTAAGGTTTGAACGTATTAAACGATTATTTCTGAAGTTTAAAACCCGTCCCCGCCACTTATATTAAACCCCAACCCCACTCCAAATCTTGACGTAGCTTCCACAATTAATTTGGGTCATTCACAATCGAACCCCAAGATTTGACGGTTGAAACACAGTTTCGCAAATAAACTTGTGCGTATTTCCCCATTTCGTTTCTACGCGAAATGGGTGGTATCCACATTTCCTCTTTTCTCCACGTGCTCCCTTTTCATTGGATCACGTTGGTTTTCTCCAAAACTACTTACCACCCAAATTCTACGTGATAACCACTCCGGTTTTAGACCCTTTGAGCCCAAAAACCATTTTCCCGCCTGACTTGACCTTCATTAATTGCTGACGCTGTTTTCCTTAATATGCACAGCAAACATTAGAAATGCATTTAATTTCCTCTTTTCTGTGCATTAACCCTATACAAGCCACCCCGATTGTAAAACGAACCTTTTTTCACCATTTATATGCCAAAAGCCTGCAAAACTCAACCAACAGCCATTGAAGATTGCTAAGGAACTCTGAATTGCTCCAGAGATCAGCAAGGAACTGTTCAACCTATTCGAAGACCTCAGAAACCACTTTGAAACCCTGTACTTGCGAAAAACATGTTTTTTCTTAAAAATTAAACGTGTCTCAATTTGAAAAAACCTTTTTAGAAGACAAATTTCATTCATAGCCTGAAAATCATCCATAGAAACATATCAAAAAGACCAAAAAACAGGACAAACCCTATCAAATTTTCTGCATAAACCCTGTTTTATTGATGTATGCTATTTTATAGAGAAATCGTGAGCTTTTAATAGTTTCTATAAAAATTTTAAACTCCAAATTAGCCAGAAATCCTCTAAAGGTATCCTAAAACCTCTGTGCCCAACCTTTAAGTGATTTTTAGCCCAATTTCTTAGTGAAAAAGCCCAAGAAACCCCTGTTTCTTGTATCTAAACCAGTAAAAGCCTATAAATTCTATTGAGAATCCAGAATTGACAAGAAAAACCCAAGAGAAGCCCATATTTTGACCATTTTAAATCCAAGAAACCTCTGCTAAAATAAAAATACCTCTACAAACTGTCTAAATTTGCAAAACTAGCCAAAATGCCTAAAAAGCAAAGCTCTAGCAATCCTGAAGGTTCCAAAGTGCCTAAATCAACTCTAGATATGAATTCTAAGATTTCTATTGTTGTAAATCATTTACAGCCCCCTTTTATAGACATTGAGCACATTACATTAGTTGATACTGATTACAAGATAACAGACCCAATTGTTGAGTTTAATCTGCTAGATATTCATAACTGGAGCTATGAGAAGTCCTTAGATAATCAAGAATAAGTCCATATTTGGGAATTCAACTTGCCCAAATATGTTGTTCCATTAACTCATCCATGCCAAGAAGCCATTAGGTTATGTTAACAGTATTATGTGTCTTAACAGAGAGCCATAGTAAATGCCAACAAATAAGTTCTTCTCACCATTATTGCTGAATCCATTAACCAAATGCTACAACTATAGCCTGATCCTCAAGCAGTTCCTTTATCCATAGAGGCCCTTACCAAGTTGTATATTGGCCTTGAGTTTCCCAAGAGATTCATGATTTTCCAAACATTTATGCCTTTGCATGTAGAAATTCCTCAAATAAATCCCCCATGTTCCACATCCAGATTCCCATAATGTTCAAGAAATGTGATTTCCATGCTTTCCTTCATCCTAAGATACTTTATTGATGAACATACAGATGAATCCATCTTGGGTTTATTATCCACTTTTACCCCAGGACAACCCCCTCCTGTAATTTTTGATTACGTTGGTTACATTGCAGACAATATTCATTATCAATTGACCAATTTGCCAATTGAAGGAGTGTTCATATACACATCCTTCCTCTTCCACATGTTTTTATATTTTCAATTAGATGATTTTCCAGCGACTCTTCAAAATCTTGACATAGAGGGAAATCCTCATTCTGTCATTTTCTGGACTACTTTGCTTAGGAAAGAGTGTGTAGATTTCACTTATGCAGAATTTTCAGAATTGTTCATACATCCAATGATCAAAATGTTAACAAAAACAGAACAGCCAAGGATAAATGAAGAAATGAAGAAAATATTACAGTTTTCAGAGTAGAATAAAGTTGGGGATTGGTACTTATATGAAAAACATACTAAGATTAGAGTTTATGGGTCAAATTTGTTACCTTACAAATTACCCAAACATGTTTCAATGAGGATCTTTGCCTTGGAGTATATCAGGCAAATCCTAAACTCTAATTCTATAAACTTCATGACAGTAAAGAAGAAAACTCAGTTCAAATTAAAGAATCAAATAGGGCCATTCATCTGCAATCATAGGGATGCAGAGAAAGAAGCAGCTAAGCAGCTATTGGAATTCAAATTTGAAGAAAGCTTTCCTTGGAATTATGATACACAAGGGATCCTAAGTAAACTAAGGGTTAAATGTAAATTAACACCCTTCATTCATGAAACACAACTAGAGATAGAAAAATATGAAAATCAGACTGAGTGGACAGAGAAGACCTTAATAGATGCAGTGAAGAAAAGTGATACTAGTCACACTTTAGAGACTGTAGATCAGCCAGAAAAATCCACCAAGGGAGTAACGGAAGAAGTGGCCTATGCTGTTGAAACTACAACTGAAACTAAATTCAATTTAATATACAAAAAAGGGCCTAATTTAAATTCAGTGGATAAAGAGAAGGTAAAAATTGATGTTGAAGAAATAGATCTTACAGATACCAACATCGATGTTACTATTGTCATCATCAATGAGCGAGTTACTAAGAATCAGAATGAAGAACAAGTTGACAAGGAAGATGCACAGTTGATAGAAAGACAATAGATCATGGAAGCCTCTTCCTCATAGGTAGCTGAGGAGAAATATCTGGACATCAAAGAAAAATAGAAACAGATCAAAAACAATATTTATTCTCAATATCTCAAGCAAACACCAAGTGTGCAAAACAGAATTCTATCTGCATTTAATTATTCAAACAACAAGCTAATCATGTCAGTATTGCAGCCCAGAGTCAAATCCCCAAAGACAGTGGCAGATTATAAGAAGGTTGATTTGGAAGTCCAAACAAAAAAGATTCAGGCTCTTGATCAGATTGAATTCCATAGATAGACTACATAAATGTTGTACTCTATTGTTACAACTAAAGCCATGAGTGCTCAGAAACTCCAGAACACCATTTCCAATATGAAATATCAGATGAAATTAGACAAAGCATCTTTGTATGCTAAAGATATCAAAACAAAATCCTCGGAAGAACTAGCTTTGCAGGTGCGATATGACCCTGCTAATGTCAAAACAACAGAGTTATTAGTCAAGAAGAAAAATGATGATATTGTAGCCTTGAGGAAACAACTTAAACTTCCTCAAAGTGAACATCCTCAAACCAAGGAAATAATAGAAGGATCGAAAGAAAAAGATGACATGATGAATTTGTTTTTTCAGTTAACATCCCAAATCAAGGAAATGGAGATTCAAATGGACAAACTTGTCCAGGAAAAAGAAACATCAAAAGTACCCAAAATTCCTATAGTTACTCCTATAATCACTACAGTTGTGCCTTCAACTTTAGCTGAAAAGTTGGCACCCAAAGAAACACTGGCTACTGCAATGTCAGTTACTTCACCCACAACCTTAGCTATAGAATCATCTACAACAACAGTTCACCATACAAATGAGGCCAGCAAACTGGTAAAAGCCATGGAAGAAATGTCTCTTAAGAAAAATGAAATCAGCAGATTAAAACAGATGGTAGAAAATCTTGAGAATTCAAACAAATTGGCTCAAATAAATGCAAAAACTCATGAGCAAAAGGCCATCAGATTAAATGAAGAATTGAAGAAATTGCAGAAGGAATTAACCTTAAAAGAAAAAAATTCCTATGTGAAAAATCATTTGTGGAACAAAATCATAGAAGCCATCAATGATGTATGGCTCTCCATCCAAGTGATTTTTGAACAAAGAGACTTATTAAAAGTAGCATTAGAAGAGATCCAAAATACTAAAGAGGAATTGGATAACAAACCAGAACAAGCTCTAGAATTGATAAAGTTCCTCAACAGCAAGAATATTCAAGAGTTGGAAGAACTTGAAATTACTGATAGAACTGAAACTATCCTTGAGATAAAAAAGGTTATCACCAAAAAGAACCTAATGAAGCAGTTAGAGGAAAAGTGTGAGAACATGAACATTTCCATAACCAGGTTTATGGTCAAATTTGAGAACTTGAGGCAAAGGAGTTTGCCTAATATTCTGGTCATCAATGAAAAATTGATGCCTCAGGAGGATTATAACAAAAATATCAGAGAATATGTCAAGGAACAAGTTGAAAAATCAGGAAGTGGACAAGGCATTCCAACAGGCAAAGTCCTACTTAAAATTTTTGAGGACTTATTCTATTTATAGCATGAAAATTAAACACTTGTTTGTCATCAAACCAACTTTCTCCAGGTACACAAAAGCAGATGAAAATTTCAGAAAGTTGAAGAAAATAAAAATTCCAAGTGATGAAGTTTTGCAGTCATTAACATATTTACTGTAAAAGGTAAAAAGGCATAAAGGTAATAGTGAAAACAGTTTGCTAAAATTTGCAGTCAAACAGATTTTTATAGCAGCAAAGATCTTTTACAAAGTTTAAAGAGTATCAGAGGTTAAAGAGAATCAATGAAAGAGTATCAGTTAAAGAAGATCAGATTTCTAAACAGACTTGAAATATCTAAAGCCAACTAGAAAGACAACAAGGCAGCCAGCTACTTCTTATCCTCAATCAGTTTCTATTTCTTTTGGATAGATAGGACAACTTGCTGATTTGTTAAGAAGTTGTCTCTATTATTGTTGTAAAGATAGTTTGTTTCCCTTAGATAATTCCTAGAAACATTCTAGGATATTTTGTAGACAATTATGTATAAATACTTCATCTTTAAAAGTATTATTGTGGAATAAATTGCTGAAGATTTCTATAGTCATTTTTGTGGATTTGAAGGCTTTTTGTGTTCAAATTTTGAGTAGTAGACTAGATCAGATCAACTAGCATCATATTTCAGGATTCATGTGATGAGCTATTTGGAGTGAAGTATTTTCTAAATTTGTCATTGTTATCTTTCTTTGTTACATGCAATCCATAATGTTTTCCAAATTTGAATGAATGAATAGGAGGATTACTTCAGGATTTGTTAAAAGCACCCTATCTTAACTATTTGTCATTTCTATGTTTTCATATGATTTCTAGTGTAGGGAACCCTTGATTTCTCCCTCTCTCTTTTGACGTCTGCATACTACTTCCATTTTCCGGATCAAAGAACCCTTCATTTCTCTTTATCCCGATCATACCATCTTACAAAACAACTTTCCAAGATCTCCAAGGGTTATCTATCTTGGCCTGAAAACATTTGACTTTTTGGCCTTGATCCTAGTTCTATCTTCTTGACTTTTGTCTCCTCATCCCAATGGAAAAATAGATTTCCCACTATCCATCTCTTCAGTGATTTTTCCCACCAAACCAATCAAAACCAAAACCAATTGCACAATCATAACTAGCCTAATATTTTATAAAACAAACAAAGTTAAATCTTATAGAGAGAGCCCTCTCTGAACCCTAAGAAGGCTATATCTTAGATTTTAAAAGTTGGTATGTGGTTACCTCTAGTTTTTTCAACTAAAAACCAAAAATCTCACAACTAGAGAATTACTGGAGTGATAACAGGTTCGATATTGGGTTTTTTTATTAGTGAGTTGAGAGGAATATGAGTAACATGGCTATAGTGGATTTTTAATTTCCTTCTATTAATCGCTATTGCATTTCGATTTTTGAATATGTGGGAAATTTCATGCCCATAAATCATTAATTATACATAATTCAATTTTTTTTCAAAAGATACATTTTTCAAAGGTTAGGTATAAAATAATATGGATGGAATAATGATTTTCCCCATAATTGACTCCCCGACTGCCCCTGCTCCACTCTCAACATTTCCCCATGAAATTTGAACCTATGACTTAATGAGGTCTATATCCCATATAAACCAATTACTTTTCACCTCATGAATTAAACTTTGTGACACACATTTAAATGTATGGTTGTGACAAGGCATTACTACCATGAGGTAGAAACTACTTTTGATAAAGGTTTTCCAAAATTTTTAAAAAATAAATTAATTTTATTCAAATAGAAAATTAGGATGTAAAATATTTATAAACACTTTATTTTTTGTTTTGAGGTAAATGGAAAAATATTAAAATATAAAATTTAATATAAAATATTGTATCTTGGTGTTAGGAGTGTGTTGACAATTATCCAATCCTACAAGAAATTTTCTTTTATGAGTACTATGATTTAAGAGTTGTCACATCCAACTACTGTCATAACATTATTTTATATTTATCAACTCTCACAGTTTCTTATAACATAATAGATTTCTTGCTTCTTATGATAAACATACAAAGTCGTTTTTAAAAAGAAGAAAAAGGTACTATATAAATAAAAGAAAGAAGAATTATCGCACCTTTCTAAATTAGATCCTAAGAAGTTTTGGAGGAAAATTCAAGTTTTCAAAATTAAAGATAATAATATGATTCCTTTGAAGTAATGAAATTCCTATCTCAATAATATTTATGAATCCCCTAATGCAATGGACACTATTTTAGATATTCATATAAAGGATGAAAAAATCTATGTGGAAGACATAGAGCTTTGGGTTAAGTAGCTCACAACTGGAAAATATAAGGGCATTAAATGCTATTGAGATGTCGTTTTTAAAATCAGAGGACTTATCCTCAGCCCTCACATTCATAAGCTCTTCAATTTGGTAGTGAAGCAAGGCTTCCCTAAAACATGGATGGAAAGATCATTGTACCTATTTTTAAAAGTGTATATAAGAACATTCCCCCTAATTGAAGGACCATTATTATTAGCCCCATTTTAGCCAAGTTGTACAAAATTATTTTGGAAAACAAAATTAGCCTTTGGCTAGAAATCCATGAAAAAATTGCTAAAGTTCAAGACTGGATTATGAGATATCATTCAACTATGGACCACCTTTTTACTCTTAGGATCATTGTGGAGTAGCGTTGTAAAGGAAAAATTACTTCTTATGTTTTGTTTGTTGACTCTAGAAAAGTTTTTGACACCATTTCTAGGACATACCTTTGGAAGAGGTTAGAGGAGATAAGGATTCCTTTTGAGTTGAATGATGTTGTGGAAAGGTTTTATGAGAATGTCAATTAGGGATATTAATGGATGGTTAGAAGAAATTAATTGAAATATTGGATTCAGGCAATGGTGTCCATAGATCCAATAACTATTTATAACCTCTAATCTTTAAATAAAAGAAAATACATCCTATCCTATGCTCCTCATCGAAGCAAGTATTTCCCCCATTGGGAACATGACTATGTTTTGGTATCTATTATATAGGAAGAGCTTAAACAACACGAAATATAAGAGGCTTCATAATCATACTTTAAACTCTAGAAAAAACCACATTTAACTGAAGGAGGGATCTAGGAATTTACATGGTAAGTTCCTTAGATCAAACACCAAAGGTCACCGCTCACAAAAAGATCATATATTAGTACACTAGTTTTTGACATGGTTAAAACCATCGAAGAGGGAAACAATCCATGGACTGAGCCAACGTGGCCACTTCAAGTAATATATTAATATAAAGAAAGAAAATTTACGTAAGATTCTCTCATAAACGGTCACCAGAAAAATGAACCTCCATGCTCTTTAAATAGAGATCACGGACCAATCAGGCGTTAAGCCACATATCAAGTGTTGATAATACCGAGGAAAGAATGAACCGTCAGATTACTACACATCGTGACCATCGAATTATGAGTTAGAAAAGTACATACTAAAGAAACACACTTTACCTAACTCTACACTAGACCAAGTTATACTTAACTATTTTTTATGTGTCGAAATATCCTAACATCCCCCCTTAAGAACAATTTGGGATAGGATTGAAGGATTTACAAAGGTAACACAATAGGAGAAGGAAGGACACATTAGAGCCTATCCCCCCCTTAATGATATCTTTCCTAAACTCCAAGCATAGATCAAAGTCTAGTAAGCTTCAATTTTGTGAGAACCTTTGTAAAGATATCAACAACTAGATCATTTGTTGAACAATAGTGCACTTCAAGAACACGATCATGAATGAGATTTTTGATGAATTGTATGTGTAGCTCAATCTGTTTCATGCATTGATGCTGAACTAGATCTTTGCATAGATGAATGACACTCTGATTATCACACCAAAGTGTAGTTGGATGTTGCTAATGAAGACAAAATTCAAACAAGATCTGAAGAAGTCACGGGGTTTCCTTGTTGGCTTCAAAAACACCACAATACTATGATTTTGTCGAAGAAAGAGAGATGGCACTTTGTTTCTTACAAGACCATGTAACAAGTCCTAGATCAAGAGTGAATACATAACCTGTAGCAGACTTTCTATCATCAGGGTCACCAACCCAATCAGAATTAGTAAAACCAATCAATAATGGAGATGCTCCTGCACTCTAATGAATCCTAAACTGAACTTTACCTTGAAAATATCGAATTATTCTTTTAGCCGCTTTCTAGTGAATTTCATGAGGTTTGTGCATAATTCAAGAAACAATACCAACAATAAAGGAAAGGTGAGGACAGGTCTGGCTTAGATACATAAGTTTACCAACAAGTTGACAGTATAAGGTAGCATCAACTTTAGGGGAAGTACAAGTGTCTGAAAGCTTGACTCCAGACTGAAAGGGAGAAGTGGTTGGCTTACAGTCTTCCATGTGAAAGTGGCATAGAAGATCACATGCATACTTGGACTAAGAAAGGGTAATACCTTCTTTGGATTGCAAGAATTGAAGACCAAGGAAATAATGCAAGTGTCCTAAGTCTATCATTTAAAACTTCTTTTTGAGGCTAGAATTCACATGGTTTATATGGTTGGGATCACTACCAATCATGATAATATCATAAGCATAAATAACAAGGATCATTAAGGAGTTACCCACTTTCTTGGTGTAGACAGTGTTGTTGGAATGATGTCTAGAAAAGCCATTATCTAAGAGAAAGTTATCCATTTCAGCATACCAAGCCCGAGGGTCTTGTTTGAGACCATAAAGAGACTTCTTAAGGTGACAAACAAGGCTAGAGTCATTTTTGATAAATCTAGGGGGTTGTTCCATGTAGTTTTCTTCATGTAAGTCCCCATGTAAGAAGGCGGATTTAACATCCATTTGATGGACTTCCCATTTAAAGGAGGCATCAAGGGAAAGAACAATGCAGATATAATTCATTTTGGAAATAGGGGAGAAGGTTTTAGTATAGTAAATGCCTTCAACTTGTAAAAATTCTTTAGCAATAAGACGATATTTATGTTTATCCACTTTTCCATCTCGTCCAAACTTTGTTCTGTAAACCCATTTTCATCTGAAAATTTTTCTTCTCTTTGGAAGAGGAACAAGATCCCAAGTATCGTTTTCCAATAAGGAATGATATTCTCCATTCATAGTTGCATCCCAATCTAGATGACCTGAAGCTTCTTCAAAGGTATCTAGATCATTATTTTCTGGAACTTGAGCCAATAAGGAAGAGGCTCTGTCGAACTTAGAATGTGTACGACGTTGATCTACAGGGTCACCAACAAGAGAAACTGCTATATCTCGAGTAGAGTAGGCCCATTTTTGAAGCTCTGGAGCTAAAGGAAGATCTTAAGCAGGTGGAGGAGGATTTTAATCCTTAGTATCACCATTCAAAGTAGAAGGAATGTTTTCAGAAGTAGAAGAGATAGAGAGAGGTAGCACATATGCCGAATCAGACTCGTAGGCCAAAGGTGGCACACCCGTCGAACTAAGCTCGCAGACCAATATATTTTCATCAAATTTTACATCTCTTCTAACGATTTCATTTTTTGATTTGGGTTGAAGTAGTCTATATCCTTTAACATCTTCAGAATATCCAACAAAAATGCATCTTTCACTCTTAGGTTCTAAGGATTTATGTTTCTCATGTGGAATATGGGCCCAAGCTTCACTTCCAAAAATATGAAAGTGACTTACATCTAGTTTTATTGAGCTCCAGGCTTCTTCTGGAGTGATATTCCTTAAAGCCTTCGTACAAGTGCGATTTACTATATAATTTTCACAGTTAATTGCTTTTGCCCAAAAATTAATACTAAGTCATTTAGATTGAAGCATACAAATAGCCATTTCTTTTAGAGTGTGATTCTTCCTTTTAGCTACACCATTTTTTTTTGGAGTATACTGAACAATATGTTTCAATTGAATGTTGTGCTCAGTGAAAAATTTGATAAATTTGTTGTTAACATATTCTCCTACATTGTCAGATATTGGCTTAAGAATTTGATGTCCATATTGTTTCTCAACAAAGGCGTTAAAGGCCAAGAACATGTTAAAAACTTCACTCTTTACTTTTAAGAAGTATACCCAAGTGCGTCTAGAAAATTCATCAATGAAATTTAAGAAGTACTTGTAGCCAGAGAAAGAAACAATTGGAAGTGGACAACATAAATCACCTTGCACAAGCTGCAAAGAGGCTGAAGCGTGCCAAGAGGCACGTTTTTCAAAACTATACCGATGATGTTTTTCAAGTACACAACCGGAACAAACACCATCTCGGCAAGATACCATAGGGAAACCTATCACCATATTTTATTTAAATAGAGTTTTAAGAGAGCAATAGTGTAAGTGACCAAATCGCTCATGCCAAAGTCTACTCACTTCATCATTATGAGAAAAAAAAATGAAGGGAAGACATGATGACCCAAAGTTGTCAAAATTATACAACCTTGTGGAATCATCAGTAATGCTAGTAGCCAAAATATTTCTAGGATCTCTTAAGTCCTTAATTACAACATCATGAGGTGAGAATTCTAAGGTTTTCTCTTCACCTGAATGAGTTATCTGATAAATAGATAGAAGGTTGTAGGAAAAGGTAGGAACATATAATACATCATTAAACTAACCATTATCTAGATGAATGGTTCTAGACCCTACAACACTAAGAGATCTATCATCACCAACATAAATATTTTTGGTGTTACAATCATTTAAAGAAGAAAACATGGCTTTATTTTTGGCCATGTGGTAAGAGGCTCCAGAATCAATGAGCCACTCATGAGAATGAGAAGAAGAAGATACATTCAATGCATAACAAGGTATTGATGCTTGAAAACCACATGCAGAAAGTGCCATTCCAGAAGATGAAGTTGAAGAGTTCTCCAAATGGATGTTGTGCTTCTTCATTGCTGCTTCCAAGGCTTCCATATCCTTAAAACATTTTGACTCTATGTGGTCATCATGATTACAAAAGTTTAAATGTCTATATGTCTTCTTCCCTTTGTTTTTATTTTTCTTATCAGTTTGTTGAGTTGTGTTTTTAGTTTGTGGTTGAGATTGCTTAAGACCCTTATTTGGTTTAGGACCATTCTTTTTAGGGTGCTTCTTCTTAGGATTCTTTGAATTTCGTTACTGCTAGGCTACTAAGGTTTTCTCAGAAGAGTTTCCAGTATTAATAAGACCAAGGTATAAGATTTACTTTTTCTCTTATCAAAGAATCACAAAAGGCATCAAAAGAGGGGGACTTGTACGATGTTCCTTCATAAATAAGGGCTTATCTAATGGAATGGAAGGTGGAAACAAATACAGAGTATGCAGTTCCTAACTTAGAAAGAATGGAATAGATAATGATACCATCTTGTTTTTTGACCTTACAACCTTCTAAGAGAAGTCTAAAAGTCTTGAATTTGGACAAAAAATCTTCAATAGAGAAGAAATTATTGGGGTCCAAAGTAAGAAACTCATTTTCAAGCTGGTGGAATCTGATTTAATTTTGAATGCCAAACATTGTATTTAGCTTTTTCATAACTTCGTCAGGGGAGTCAATTTCTTGGATATGAAATCTAAGATCTTCAGCAATGGACATTCCTATCAACCGTCGTGATTGATCTTGTTTATTTTCCCATTTACCATATTTATCTTCATCGGTAGGTTTATATTCTTGTCCTGAGGCTATTCTATAAAGCCGTTTAATTCTAATTAATTCTACCATATAGGATAACCATTGGAAATAATTGGTGCTGTTAAGAATAACTGGGCATGTACTTTCCATTTTTAAAAATTAAATCTTTAAAGGTTGAAACTAACTGCTCCAATGGAAATATCTCAAAAATTTAGGCCGGTTAAAAGAAAATGGCTCTGAAAATGGCTTCAGGATGAAGAGGTTATTCCTCCATATATATCTCTATCTCTCATTGTTTCTCTTTATTTATCTCTCTATATCACCCCCAAACATACTCTCTCTCTCTCTCTCTCTCTCTCTCTCTCTCTCTCTCTCTCTCTCTCTCTGTATCCCTTCTCTCTCCACATCTACATCTTTTCCTCCCCACCATGTCTTTCCATCTCTTCTCCCCTATATCCCCCCCTCCATCTATATATCTATCTCACCCCCGAACCACACACACACACTCATAGTGTGAACACATAAACATTATTCATGACATGAATTAACTTATGTGTTGCAATAATTCAACCATAAATACAAAACTTGAATTTTCATCCTAAATAAAATTTTCACTTACCTGAAATGTATTATTCTTGAAACTATAAACCATTTGTAATTGGCTACATCCTTATTATTCCCATTTTCCATCATTCAACATTGTTAATCACTTTTCATTCAAACACGGTAATAGAGAATAACTAAATGTGTGACAATAAGAACAATAAAATAAAATAGTTTCAGATTGATCACAATGAAGATTGTTTGTAATTGAATTCATTCTTATTACTGACATTTTCTATCATTCAACATTGTTACATTGTCACTTTGCACTTAAAATTTTTATTTCATCATTTTTCATCATTCAAGTTAGTAACTATCTCATCATTCATCATTAATCTTAGACATTTTTAGCATATTTAAAATGATCAAAATAATTAGATGTTCATAAAATTTTGTATGACCACACATGAGTGAAACCAGCCTAGATCCATCTTAAATTCAGATCTATCAAGCGACGAGAGGGATCAAATCTCTCAAGGTGCAAACCTTTCCTCAAGTTTTGCACTCAAAAAAGAGGTTTGCACCTCGAGAGATTTGATCCCTCTCGGTACTTGATTGGTCTGTAGTTAAGATGGATATAGGCTGGTCTAACACTATTGTGGCACTAATTATTTTAAAGATGAAAAAAACTCTCTTAGATTTTCCATCCTATACTTAAATTAAATACAAATTTCAAAATATTTTCCACACTACCAACCTTCTTGACCTTTTAGACCCAAAAAAATATGATCATGTTGGAACACTTCTCATAATTCTTTTGGAGTATATAAATAAACTTATAAATAATTTCAAGTAATATTTTACCTTCTTAAGGTTTGTAGAGAATTTTGCTCTCAATGAACGTTAATCATTATCATGATCATCACAAAAACCACTTAGCTACATAACTTAATAAGATAAAGGGATAAAAATAGCTTTGTTGTGTGGAAAAATTAATTTAGAAATTTGAAAAACTATTAACATTTATTTGTGAATTTCTTTAAAATTTGTTTTAGCCATATATGAAGTTGAATAATTTATATATATATATATATATATATATATATATATATATATATATATATATATATATATATGAAATAATTTTGAAAATGTGATTCATTCATGTTTACATAAATAAAAGGAAAAAATTTGAGGCTCTGAGTTTCTTGGTGGCTCCTGTGGCTTTGCCTCTATGGCCTACACCTCTGCGGTGTGATCCTCTTCGGATCACACATATAATCCTCCTCGGCCTGCTCCTTTGGGTTGGGTGTTTTTTTCTATAGGTCAAGGTTAACTGCTTTCTTTTGATCCTTTCTTCCGACGCCATCCTTCTGCTTCGTATCACAGCCTCTCTTGTTACAATGTTGTTCCACTTCTTTTTGCTGGCATCAATGTTTTACGTGCCTTCGTACCGCCGCCGCCATGAATGATGATGAGCTTGATATTTCGTTTAGCCCCGAGTCGGGACAAGTACTACACGATAAATTTGACTTCATGCGGCGGGCCACTCATGCTGAAAATTTCACTGCACCATGTCCTCCTGATGTCTCCAACTCTCCATTCGCCACCCTCGCTCATGATGGCCTGTCCATCCCCCCTCCTCCTGACCTGCACTCTATTCCTGTTGATGAAGAGCCTCGGTCTACGCCCTCAAAATCTGCACGTAGACGGAAGAGCATCAGGGCCAAATCTGATGCTGCAAAATTAGTGTTTGGTGTCGATATCCCAATCTCTGAAATTTCAAATTATTTGGAATGGGCTATGGTCAAGCGATTCTGCGGGCGGATGGCCTCAAAGGAGTCAATTCAAAGCTGGTTGGAGGAAAATTGGAAGCCACTTTTGGGATACTCTCCAGTTTTTCATCAGCTTTCACGGGGCTGGCTCCTTTTCAAGGTTGTTTTGATGGAAGAAAAATTAAAACTCATAGAGCAAGTATGGAATTGGGGTCCGACAGGTTTAATCTTACAAAACTGGGATATTAGTTTTAACGCAGAACGCTCCCCTCAACACCTGCAAAAAGTATGGGTAATCCTTCCTGGTCTTCCACAATGTTTCTGGTAGTAAAATATCCTTGAGGCTATTGGAAATAACTTGGTACCTTTATCACTTTTGAAGAGGACTGGGACACAAAACTCGACAGGCGCTATGCAAAAATTCAATTAGATCTTGATGTACGGGACGTCCTATTCGAACGAATTGTCCTTGAGATGCATGGAAGAAAATGGATGTAGAAATTAGACTAGTGGAAACTGCCCTTTCGATGATTTTTATGCTGACAGGTTGGTCATGTGGCATAGGACTATCAACTTCCTGATCACTCTCGACCTATCTACAAAAGGGTGTGGAGAAAAACGGAGCATTTGAGCGACAATCAGGACAACCTCCTTGCTTCTCCTCAGAAAGCGTCCCCTACGGAGGATTAAATTTCTTCTCCTCACGTTTGGAATGATGCCTCCTCCTCTTCAGCCAAAGGTGTGCCTGTTGATGACTCTGCTCCTTCTAATATTTCTTCCGATCATGCTCCTCTTATTGACTATTTAGGAAGTGATGTCATGTCTCCCTGCCTTTCTCATGCTCTCACTTTAGAGGCCCCCTTATTAGATGTTCCTTCACCCATTCTACCCTCCTCCTCATCTCCTCCCCTTCTGTCTCCTACCCGGGGTGCCCATTTTATGATCCGTGCTAGTCCTTCCTCCAACCCCTACACTGAAAAGTTGTGTTATCATTCCTCCTCCCAAATTAGTCTCAATCACTCTATCAAAGGTGGTCTTTATCTGGTGCCACCTCCAAAGATTACTCTCGGATGTAAGTCTGCGCTGTGCAAGGCAAAAAATCAAGCCACGCTGGATGTTAATGCTGGCAAACAAAATACCATACAAAGGGTTCTTAGAGCAGGGAGTGCCCCTAAAAAGGGCCTCAAATGATCGTTCTTTCTTTAAATGTGTGAGGTCTTGGGGGCACCCCTTCCCAGCTAGCCCTCAAATGGTTGTGTGAATCTATCACACCTGATGTTTTATTCCTCCAAGAAACAAAATTTTTTGGCTCTCGTGCTCTCGATATTTTATCTAAATGGCTTATAGATTGGTCTTTTATTTCAGTGGATGCCTCAGGTTTGGCAGGGGGCCATATCACCACTGTAAGCCCATCCCTAGCGGTCCTCTCCTCTGCTTGTTTCCCCTCCCATATTAGGACCTCCATTTTTTATCCTAAATCTGGTTGCACCTTTTCTCTCTTAAATATGTATGGTCCATGTGGAAATAAGAGGAATTTTTGGAAGGATCTTTTTACTTCAGAAGTTGGGAACTCAAAAAATCTAATCTTGGGAGGCGATTTAAATTTTACTCTCTCTCTAGACGAGATTTTGGGGCTTTCAGCAAGGCCCGATCCTATTGCCCCTTTTTTTCTGTCCCTCATAGAAAGCCACGGTTTAGTTGATGTTCAACCCAAAAAATTGGAGCCCACATGGTGTAATAATAGAAAAAACTATGATGCTATAGCGAAAAGGTTGGATTGTTTTTTAATCTCTGAATCCCTTTTAGCTACACAGCTACGGGTTCTGGCCCATGTTGAGAATGGTGGCCTTTCCAATCATCGGCCCATTGTGTTAACCTTGGAAACTCCCGAAACTAAGCCTCCTCCCCCATTGAAATTTAATCCTGCATGGCTGCTGGAAGATGATTATAAGGCCCTGGTGGTTTCAACCTAGTCTCATTTGGTTCCCTCTCAGTCTCAATCATACATGCAGATGTGGGATGAAAATGTCCCAAAGATTAAGAAGGTTACTAAGGCTTGAGCAGAGTCTTTTCGAGTGAAACAACAAGTAATATTAAAAAACACAGAATCTGAGATAAGTGATCTCTTTAAACATAATACTTCAGGTATTTTGACAGAAAGGGATATGGAATCTTTAAAGTCTCTAGAGCTGAAGCGACACGATTTACTTAAAAAATAAGAACAGTTATGGTGCCTGAAGAGTCGTGCGACCTGGATCAATGAAGGTGACAATAATACAAATTTTTTCCAACGTTATGTTGTGCATAGAAGAAATCAAAATTCCATTTTTGAAATAAAATCCACAAATGGAGTTATGGTTCGATCCTTTGAAGGAAAAGCTAGGGTAGGGGTTCAACACTTCAAAGAAGTTTTTACAATGCCTGAGGGATGCCCCATTCATGAAATGCTACAGGTTTTACAACTCTTCCCACGTTTGATCATTGATGAAATGAATGAAGCCCTCACTAAAGAAGTGGATGAAAATGAGCTTGAACAAATCCTTATAAGTTTCCAAAAGGCAAAGAATCTCGGACCTGATGGTTTAATGATCTAATTTTTTCTTGGTTTTTATGATTTATTGAAGGATGACTTGTTGTTAATAATAAAGGAATCACAAAGATCTTGAAAAGTGCTGGGCTCAATAACTCGACGTTCATTTCTCTGATTCCCAAAAAATCCTCTCCCACATATTTTGACGAGTTTCGTCTTATTTCGTGTTGCAACTTGATCTACAAGTTAATCTCCAAAATAATTGCTCAGCGTTTAAAGGCAATCTTGAGCTGCATCATCTCGAAGAACAATTTGGTTTCCTTTTCAAAAGAAAAATACACGATGCAGTCTCTTTGGCTCAGGAAACCCTTCACACTATACATCTCAACAAAAAACCATCCTTTGCTCTAAAGTTGGATCTGTCTAAAGCATATGAAAGAGTAAATTGGACTTTTCTCGGGCTCTTACTCATCCAAATTGGCATAACAGTGGAATTAGTTGAATGGATTATGGGTTTCATCCAATTTTCCTCTTTTGCTATCTTTATTAACAACTCACCCTCTTCCTTTTTTCGCTCCTCTAGGGGTTTTAGACAAGGGTGCCCACTCTCTCCCTTCTTGTTCCTGTTGATTGCAGAATCTTTAAGTCGTTTATGCAAAAATGAAAAAACGATCAGAGGTCTAAAAGGAATTCACTTAGCAGGTGTTGAGTCCCTCACATACATCCTTTTTGTGGAAAAAATTCTCCTTTTTTGTGATGCAACTATTGAGAATGCCAGAATTATTCATGATATATTGTTCATCTTTCAAAAAGCTACCGGGATGCAAATAAACATTCATAAGTCATGTTTGGCACACAATAATGTATAGGAGCATACTCTATCTCAAATAAATCTCTCTCTCCCCTTTCCCACATGTGGTTGGGATATGGGTTTTAAATATCTGGGCTTTGTATTAAATCCAAACTCATATAGTTTTCGGGACTGGTCATGGCTCTACCAGAAGGTTGAGAAACAAATCATGCATTGGAAAAATCGTTTTTTTTCACGGGGAGGCCATTTGGTTTTACTCAAATCAGTTCTTCAAAGCATTCCTATGTATTGGGCCACCATTTCTTCAATCCCAAAAGGAATCCTTCAAAAAATTCAGAAGAAATTTTTTTCCTTTCTATGGACTACAAGCAAAAAATCTGAAGGAATCCCTCTGGTAAAATGGACGACTCTTGCCCGTCCAAAATATTTGGGAGGTTGGGGCATAAAAACTTGCCGACCTTTTGTCTATCACTTGCTGCAATATCCTTATGGAGACTGAACGAAAATTTGGGTTCTCTCTGAGGCAGAGTCATGTGTGAAAAATATATCTCAGGTCAATCAATTGTGTCTTGGTTCAGATCACCAAAAAAATCTCATAAAAATGAATCCATTGGATGGAAGGCATTGGTCTTGGCCTTCCCTCTCATTGGTAAATGGACGGCATGGAATATCGGCAATGGTGAACTGGTTCGCATTCGCCTGGATCCGTGGGTTGAGTTGGGAGATGGATATCATCTTTTTTAAGGCCTGCGATCCATCCTAAAAGACAACCACGTTCATACCATCGCGGATGTTACTACAAACATTCCGTAGGCTTGGGGAACTCCTGGATGGAAGGATGCTCATTCTCTGGGACTTCCAAATGCCCTAGTAGCAGAATGGAACTCATTTATTGCTTTACTTGTGAACAATTTTATTCACCTTGATCATGAGGCTGAGGATTCTCTGGTTTGGACAAGGAACGGAACAAATGGAAATTACAATGCAAAACTAGGATATAAAATCACGATGGAATCCATGGCCGTGGGGGGAAACGTTTTTCTGGCAAAAACCATTGTGAAAATCTCCTAGCCCTTTAAAAGCAAAATTAGTTCTCTGGTTGACTCTCAATAATCGTCTTCTCACTTGAGACAATTTACAACATTGGGGCTGGGAAGGCCCTAGCTGATGCTCCCTTTGTGGAATTGATGTTGAATCATATTCTCATTTATTTTTTCTATGTTTTTATGTAGAAGCAGTTTGGCTCCGATCTTCTTCAGCTATTTCTGCTCCATGTCAGGCCTCGGTGAACTCTTTCAAATCAAGACTAAAGCAGTGGTGGATGGAGCCCACAGTAAGCTCTTTTTTAGCCTTCCCTTCTTTATTCACAGATGGCATATGGTGGGAACGAAACATGGCCATTTTCAATGGCAAATACATTCCTGAAGAGCTGACTGTGGCGATGATTGTTCAGTGGGCAATCGAGCACAAATGAAAAGACATTGTTTCATTACAGTGTTTTGGAGATTCCAAAATGGTGATCGACTAGGCACTTCATCACACTCATATTCACTCTCCACATCTTCAAGCTATCCTCCGAAGCATTCGGCACCTAATGAAAGATTTTCAACACCTCTCGTTCAGACATGTTTACCGGGAACTAAACATTGAAGCCGACGATCTATCCAAGGCGGCTCTAACACTTCTTCCAGGCACTCTAAAGATCATGGATCTCTCTTCCAACTCGGAGGAGATTCACAGGGTTTATTTTTTTTTTGTTGTAGATCAATAATGCATACTAATTTTCCAGTGAAAGTATAACCTTCATGCGACTGAGAAAATTCTTATACAACAATTTATAATGAGATAGGGGGCATTATCATCATTTGTTCTTTTTTCATGACAAAAAAAATGTTTATAAAGAAATACAGAAGCTCATGAACACAGAAAGAGGGAATCCCTTTTCTTTTTTATGGCAATTTCTCTCTTAAAGAGAACATACAACTCAAGGAGCAATTGTAAAAACCCAAATTTAAGAGCCGGTCTGTTATTTTTATGTATAAAGATAAAATAAAAATTCCACGAGAAAAAATAATAAATAATAAATAAATAAAAAGAAAAAATAAACCATAAAATAATTTAATTTAAACAACATAAATTTAGAAAAATAACATGAGTTTTTATTATGAAACAAGGAAAGTTATGGAACAGTAAGTCCCGGCAAATACGAAGGCGTTGAATGCAAGTTGTTTTTCATGTTATTAATTAAAACTCTATGGCGTTATAATATGGAAATAGTTTTCTCAAGCATTGTAATCAACCACTCTTTTATCATTACTCCCAAAAAGATCCAAGGCGTAATCAACCAATTTACTCATGGAAATAAGAGTAAACACATTCAATGGGTAGATACATTAATGGCACGCGGAATAGAAGTACAAATACATAACTGCAAGATAAATAAATTCTTGGGTATTCGTTTTTTTAGCACAGAGAAAACCAACATAGGAAGGAAAACCAGTTCAATTCTTTCTTTATAGGGTACATGTGTAGAGGTAATATAAGAAAGTTTGTAAACATTTTGTAATGTCGGCTTCATTGTGATTAATATATTTGTAATAATTATCCTTACTTTTTAACCCAAAGTTATATTTACGAACACTAAAAAAGGTATGGTAAATAAATAAAAATATAAATAAACCTGAGGTATGGTAAATAAATAAAACCTATTTTTATAATTGAGAAGTATGGTAAATAAATAAAAGTCATTTTTATATTTACTCCATAAACCTCATATATTTAAGAAAACTAAAAAAAAAGTTTTATTTAGGTGAAGCCTATGAGCCAAATACCATGGAACAAATTATTATATATACCATGGGCCAAATACCATAGAACAAATTAATATTAATACCATGAACTAAATACCATGTGTGAAATACCATATTTAAATAAATAAATATTATTGAGGAATAAATAGATATGGTAAATAAAAAATATATAAATAAACAAGAGGTATGATAAATAAATAAACATTCTTTTTATATTTACTCCATAATCAGCTTTATACTTAAGGACACTCAAAAAATATGTTTTATTTAGGTGAAGCCTATGAGACAAATACGATGGGCCAAATTAATATTATTATCTAATATTCATATTAATGTGTAGATGTAATGTAAGAAATTTTGTAAACTTTTTTAATGTCGGCTCAATATATTTGTAATGGATATATTTATAATAATAATAACAAAATAAAAATATATCTCTCAATATAAATCATGGAAACATAGATGGGAGGGAGAGATAGAGGGAGGACGGTGAGGAAGTGAGAGAGAGGAGAGAGCGAGGGGAAGAAAGATGGAGTTGGAAGGGGAAGAAAGAGAGAGAGAGAGAAAGGTGGAGAGGGAGAGGAGGTGACAAGGGAGAAGGGGAAGAGAGAGAGACAATAGGAAGAGTGAGAGGGAGAGGAAGACGGAGGGAGAGAGAGATAGATATATATGGGGAGATAGTGTGTATGTTTGGGGTCTAAGAGAGAGAGAGGGAGAGAGAGGGAGAAAAGGGGAAGAGATGGAGAGGGACAGGCAAAGGGAGGGATAGATAGATAGATAAATATGGAGAGATAATGTATAAAATATGGTATAGAGAGATAAAGAAGGAGAGATAGAGGGAAATATATATATAGACTTAGGTGAAAGAGGGAAGAAGAGAGAGACAAAGAAAATGAGAGAGAGAGAGAAAGAGAGATCATGCCATGTGTTTTATGGGATGGGATAAAGAGACAAATAAGGAGAAATGGATGGAGGTGTAGATATAGATGGTAGGGGGAGAGAGAAGAAGATAAAGGTAGAGAAAGGGAGGGAGAGGTGGTGAGAGAGAGAAACGAGAGAGAGGGAGGGGGAGAGAGAGAAGGAGAGAGGGAGGGAGATAGATGTAGAATGGAAGGTGGACACAAAGACACATATAGACATAGAATTTAGATCTAGAAAGTCATGAATATTTAATTTTTCACTAAAATAGATGTATTGATTTGAGTGTAGTAGTTGATTTATAATCCAATTTGATCACTTTTACTAGATGCATTGATTTCAATGTAGATGTCGAATTTTAATCATATTTAATACTTTACACTAGATGCATTTATTTTAGTTAGATGTTGATTTTCACTCCTATTTGATTGCTTGCACTAGATGCATTTGTTTCAGTGTAGATATTGATTTCTAATCATATTTGATCACTTCCACTAGACGCATTGATTTCAGTGTAGATGTCGATTTCTAATCCTATTTAATACCTTACACTAGATGCATTCATTCCAGTGAAAATGTTGATTTCTACTCCTATTTGATTGCTTGCACTGGATCCATTGGTTTTAGTGTAGATATTGATTTCTAATCCTATTTGACTTCTTGAAATAGATGCATTGAATTTAGTGTAAATGTTTCTTTCTAATCCTATTTGATTGTTTGTACTAGATGCATTGATTTCAGTGTAGATGTTTATTTCTGATTTGATGCAACTAGATGTATGACGTACATAAATTTCAAAGTAATTAGAATAATAATGTGCATTGATTTCAGTGTAAGCACATATCTGCCCCCTCCATCTATATCTCTATCTACCATTGTCTCTCCTTCCTTATCTCTCCATCTCACCCCCCAAACATACACACACTCTCTCCATATATAGCTATCTCTCTCCCTCTCTCTCCCTCCCTTTTCTACTCCCTCTCTCTCTCTTCTCCCTCTCTCTCTCTCTCTAACACTTCTCTCTCCATATCTATATTTCTTCCACCCCACCCTGTATTTGAATCCCTCTTCTCCCCTCTATGCATTGGTTTCAGTGTAGATATTGATTTCTAATCCTATTTGATTGTTTGCAATATATGCATTGAATTTAGTGTAGATTTTTCTTTCTAATCCTATTTTATTGTTTACACAAGATGCATTGATTTCAGTGTAGAAGTTGATTTCTAATCCTATTAGATTGTTTTCACTAGATGCATTGATTTCAGCGTATATGTTGATTTCTGATTTGATGCAACTAGATGTATGATGTACATTAATTTAAAAATAATTAGATTAATAGTGCTCGTTGATTTCAGTGTAAGCACATCTTTGCCCCCTCCATTTATATCTCTATCTCCCATTGTCTCTCCTTCTTTGGCTCTCTATCTCACCCCAAACATACAGACATGCTCTCTCTCTCTCTCTCTCTAACCCTTCTCTCTCCACATATGTATCTCTTACTCCCCACCCTGTCTTTTGCATATCTCTTCTCCCCTATATCCCCCCCTCCATCTATATCTCTATCTCACCCCCAAAACACACACACACACTCATAGTGTGAACACACAAACATTATTCATGACATGAATTGACTTATGTGTTGCCATAATTAAACCATAAATACAAAACTTGAATTTTCATCCTAAATAAAATTTTCACTTATGTGAAATGTCTTTTTCTTGAAACTATAAACCATTTGTAATTGGATACATCCTTATTATTCCCATTTTCCATCATTCAACATTGTTTATCACTTTTCATTCAAACACGGTAATAGAGAATAACTGAATGTGTGACAATAAAAACAATAAAATAAAATAGTTTCAGATTTATCGCAACGAAGATTGTTTGTAATTGAATTCATTCTTATTACTCACATTTTGTATCATTCAACATTGTTATATTGTCACTTTGCACTTAAAATTTTTATTTCATCATTTTTCATCATTCAAGTTAGTAACTGTCTCATCGTTCATCATTAATCTTAGACATTTTTAGCATATTTAAAATGATCAAAATAATTAGATGTTCAACAAATTTTGTATGACCTCACATGAGTGAAACCAGCCTAGATCCATCTTAACTCCGGATCTATCAAGCGCCGAGAGAGAACAAATCTCTCAAGGTGAAAACATTTCCTCAAGTTTTGCACCCAAAAGAGAGGTTTGCACCTCGAGAGATTTGATCCCTCTCGGCGTTTGATAGGTCTGGAGTTAAGATGGATCTAGGCTGGTCTAACACCATTGTGGCACTAATGATTTTGAAGATCAAAAAAAATTTCTCTTAGATTTTCCATCCTATACTTAGATTAAATATAAATTTCAAAATATTTTCCACACTACCAACCTTTTTGACCATTTAGATCCAAACAACTATGATAATCTTGGAACACTTCTCATAATGCTTTTGGAGTATATAAATAAAACTATAAAGAATTTCAAGTAATATCTTACCTTCTTAAGGTTTGTAGAGCATTTTGCTCTTAATGAACATTAATCATCATCATGATCATCATAAAAACTACTTAGCTACATAAATTAATAAGATAAAAAGAGTTTTGTTGTGTGGAAAAAATAATTTAAAAATTTGAACAACTATTAACATTTATTTGTGAATTTCTTTAAAATTTGTTGTAGCAATATATGAAGTTGACTATTTTATATATATATATATATATATGAAATAATTTTGAAAATGTGATTCATTTAATTTAAACAACATAAATTTAAAAAGATAACATGAGTTTGCATTATGAAACAAGGAGAGTTATGGAAGAGTAAGTCCCGGCCACATACGGAGGGGTTAAATGCAAGTTGTTTTTCATGTTATTGATTAAAATTCTATGGTGTTATAATATAGAAATAGTTTTCTCAAGCATTGTAATCAACCACTTTTTTATCATTACTCCCAGTCATTATCAACCAATTTACTCATGGAAATACCAGAGTAAACAAATTCAATGTGGAGTAGGATTAATGCCACGCAGGGATAGAAGTACAAGTACATAAATCCAAGATAAACACTTGGGCATATTTTATTTCTTAGCACAGAGAAAACCAATACAAGAGGGAAAACCACTTCAATTCTTTCTCTAAATTCTCTTACTAGATAATTTCTAATTTGTCCTTGACAAACATTCTAGAAATAAACCAAAATCCTAAGTAGAGATGGGTAGAGATAGATTTTTATTCTTTAAACATAAGTGAAAATAATATAGGGTAGATGTGTAGATGTAATATAAGAAAGTTTGTAAACGTTTTGTAATTTCGGCTTAATTGTAATCAATATATTTGTAATAATTATCCCTACCTTTTAATCCGAAGTTATATTTACGAACACTCAAAAAGGTATGGTAAATAAATATAAATATAAATAAACTAGAGGTATGGTAAATAAATAAAACCCATTTTTATATTTACTCCATAAACCTCCTTATATATATATATATATATATATATATATATATATATATATATATATATATATATATATATATATATTGTAAGCTTAGTAGGTCCTTCCTATTTTCTATTTATATAAAAAAGAAGGTATAGTAAATACAAAAATTAGGCCTCAACCTGCCCATAGAAAACTAGGTCTATTGGCCATTGAGTGCATTTAACGCCATCCAAAACATTTACTTCCTTAGTTTACTACAAATAGTCTTTAGGTATTTGATATCAAAGTTTAATATTACTAACATTTACATAATGCAAAAGAAAGCTATCCGCTATCAAAAACTAAAAGAACCGAGTCTGGCTAATCCTCAACTGACTATCTAGTCATCATCTGACTCTACTGGGGTCAGATCTTTGACGCTTGAACCTGGCATATCAACTTGATGCATAGTCTGAATGTCCTTCTCGATTCTACCAAGACGAGCATACTAGTGGTGTTGGCGCAACTTCATTTCTTGGATGCTTCTCTTAATCTAAGCCATAGTGGTAACTACCCTGGGATCTCCTCCTACTCCCTAGACTAACATAATTGCCTTAAACAGAAGGCATTTTATCAGCCAGTAGGTTCTGATTGAGTGGTAAAACAGATAAATTATCCCCCAGGTATGGTCCGAGTCTATGATAACTTGTTGTAGTTCTTCCGTTGCAATGTCATCCTCTTCTTCAATTTTGGTTCTAGCTTCTGTCTCCTAGCCATGAATGAGGGATTTTATAAAACATGGATTTTCCTCTAAATAAACCTGGAATAACGTCTCCATGAGTTCTCTGTTGGATTTCCTGCCTCTCTTCGCTGGCGGACTTGAAATTTTGGCCTTGCCTTTTTCCGTATCTACCTTTGTGCCTCTATTTTTATTCACCATATTTGGTTTTCGGTCAGATAGTAATATGATACTGAATCGAGTAACTACAATCCCTGGAGAAGAAACATGATAAAAAGTACCCAACTAGTTAATGAACAGAGCATAAGACATAAAATGGTTGGAGACAACAACAGTGGGATAATGGTGGTCATGAACCCCATGACAATTTACGAGGTGAGAAATATTCCTAAGACTGAAATCATTCTACCTACCCACCATAAAAAAATTTAACTGTATTACTACCTACCCCAGTCACTAGCAAAGGAAGAGTAGCAGGCAAATTAAACGAAAAAATAGAAAGAGACAAACAGTTGCCAACTTTGACTTTGAAACATTACCGCATGCACTCCACAAAGCTAAGCGACTATCTTCCCCATTCACAAGCGGAGGATGATAAGCAAGTGGGTTCAACCAGAAACCAGAGAAAGAAAAATGATGAATTATCCCTCCCCTTCCCCGACCAAGGTTAACATCATGAAACTGCATGCATGCATTTTCCAAATCCCTGGTAGACAATTCCGACCTGAACTGAGGGTGGCTGACTACTTTCTCACAACATCTAACTCCCAAAACACAAGCAAACAGGGGTATTACATTCAAAAAATTATCTATCCAAGAATTATTATAACCTTGAAGGTGATGATCCAAGTGAATTTGACAATTGACAATATAATTACAGGTTTTTAGACAGACATAGAAAATATAGTCGAGAAAAATGAAGATTTTCCTCTCAATGTTGCAGAACTCAGACATCCTCTTCATCATAACGACAAAAGGTGAATTGGATACATACCAATAAACTAGTGCAAGCCACCAGCGACGTCTACAGGTTCTGCCGAGTTGCGCACACTAGGAACCAACTTCATTGCAGAGAAGGAATGTAACAATGCTTTGCACCTAGAGTGCCTTTACCTACTTCAAGAAGTCCCGCAGGCACTTTCCGAACCTTCCTCTGACATCCCAGTTGTCCTCCCCAGCTATTTCACTTGTGGATTAATGATCGTCATTATGATCAGACTTGGGAAACGTCCTCTCTAGTGCCTTGGGGGTTGTGTTCTTCCTCTTGGCACATGTGAGAGTGACGTTCAGGTCCTTCCTCGCCACGTAGCCTTCCAAATTGTCCACCTTGTACTCTTCGCATAGAATTCTCTGCCAATTGGCACCCCAATTGTGGGTGGTGGTTGTAATCATGACCAATTTTCTCGCCATCCTATTGCACGATGCGCTAGAGCTCCCCCATATCTGGTTCCAAATTTTGTCTCCATGGTTGATTTAGGAACTGATCTCCATTGTTGCAAGCTTAGTTTGATAGGAAATCTGTTGCTTCATTGCCCAATCTCCTGACATGGTGAGGGACAATGTAGAGTATTGTTTCTATTATTTTCTTGATTTCCTGCACTAATCTTGTTGTTCTCCAGCTTTTTCTGATATGCTCCCAACGGGCTCCCTGTTGAAGCTTTTGTAGGATTCCCGTCACAATGGCAGAATCTCCCTCAATTTTTAATCTATTGTACTACTCTTGGCTTGAAATTTAGAGACATGTTTTCATTGCTGTGAGTTTCGCTTCATTGTTTCTAGCATATCCGAGATCTATTGCGAAGATCCTTAGGATTCTCCCTGTGCAATCTCAAAAAATGCCTCCAGCCCCTACTTGACCTGGGTTCCCTTTAGAGGCCCCATCGTAATTAAGTTTAATGACCCCTATCTGTGGCAAACTAAATTTGTCTCTAATTGCATACCCGATGGCTCTTTTTTTCCACGAGGAAGGTGCAAGCATCTCTTCCTTGAGGTTTAACAGTTGGAGGATTCCACCTTCCATGCCCTGAACTATCCAATCCTCATGATTCCATTTTTATGCTAAGATGGTTTCTCTAATACCTTATAGATTGACTTTCCGAATTTCTGGTAGTTTCCTCCTTTCATTATGGAATATTATTCTATTTTTCTCTTTCCATAGGGTCCATAGTAGAATCCCAATGATAAGGTCCAAGCTTTGTTTACTACTAGACTATGATATCCACATTTTCTCCAATTTTCTATTGTTTGTCTCATAATAGTGTTATTTCTGTCTGATTGTTTTAAAAGGCTGTTGAGATTACACCACAATTGGTCTGCCACTGGGCAGGTGTTAAGCAAATGTTCAAGGGTTTCTTCTTGTTTTCCACACATCACACACCATGATGGGTCGTTCATGCCACGTCTCTGTAGTTGATCCCAGGTAAGGATTCATCCATGCCATGCAATCCATAAGAAGTGTTCTATTTTAAGCCAGTGCTTAAGGGACCAAATTTTTTTCCATAATTTGTTCTCTGGCATGTTAACATTATTATATTTTATTTGATACGCTTCCTTTATTGTAAACATGCCTTTTGGATTATACCCCCACTGTAGTATATCGTTCCCTATCAAAATTTGTATCTTTATAGTTTTTAATTCTTTGTCAAAATTCCCCCATTGTTGAGTTTCCGGGGCTGCCTACCATTGTTGTTAATGCTTACATCTCCTCCAGAAATGATCATTCTGATCTTCCTAGTAATGGCTTACTTCCTTGAATTGGGGGTGGTTTGTGAACATGAAAATTTCTGCAAGATCCAGTCTACTAAAAAGCTTCTCCCTTTGTTGCGAGGAATCCTCCCAAAAGTTGGCAAGGTTCCCCTCTCTGATCTCCCAGAAATTATGGGTCGTGACCAAGTCTCTATTAACCGATGTGAGATTCCAAATGCCTAATCCCCTATGGATATTAGGACAATGTATTCATTCTCTTGGTGTCTGTGGCATATCATAATTCCACTCCCATATGTGTTCCCATAAAGCCGAGCCACCTTGCAACCAATGCCACCACAGTTTTTCCCCCATAACCTAATTGAGGATGAAAGGATCACGTAATCCTAGTCCTCCTTTGCATTTAGGTAGAGTGATTTTATCTCGGGATAGAAGAGCCCATTTCCTTTTTTCCTATGCCCCCTGCCAAAGGAATTTCTTAAAAATGTTAACCATGTCTGATCAGGTTGTCTTCAGGGCAGCCATACCAGACAATTGATATATAGGAATAGATTCAAGAACAGATCTGATAAGGATAACACGACTAGTAGTGTTGAAAGTTCTAAAGGACCAATTCATCAATATTTTTTGAATAAGAATAATAAGAGCTTTCCAGCAGCTTGTTCTAAGGGAATTTTTCTAGAGGGGCATGCCAAGGTACTTAGTAGGTAAAGTCCCCATAGTAAACCCTAGATTCTGAGTTAGGAACCGTTGGGATTGAGGGTTGGTATTAAAGAAAGAAACATTAGACTTATCATTATTGATGAGGGTGCCTGAAGCTGCCATAAAGGCTTTCATAATGTCAAGGATAGCTTTGGATTCCATAATGGTAGCTTGAAAAAACAACATGATATCATCAACAAATTGTTGATGAGACAGAGTAAGATCACGACCCCATAACTTTAAGCCTTTTAGAGTACCATCTCTAACTTTGTGATGAATAAACCTACCTAACCCCTCGGTAGCAAGAATAAACAAGAATGGAGACATAGGGTCTCCCTCCCTCAGGCCACGGGAAGAATTAAAGGAACTGGAAGGGGTTCTGTTAACAAGGATTGAGAAATGAGGGGCGTTAATAAAAGAAAGAATCCATTCAACCCATATTTGGTAAAATCCAAATGATAACAAAATTTGCACAGATAATTCCAATTAAGACGGTCATAGGCTTTTTCCAGGTCAAGTTTAATAAGAATATTCTCTAGATTTGAGAGAGCAGAGGGAGTGAATAGCTTCCTAGGTTGTGACAATACTGTCGAGTATTTGTCTTCCTTTGACAAACCTAGTTTTCTCCAGGGAGATTAGGGAAGGTAGGATAGGTTTTAGCCTGTTAACCATAACCGAAGACAAAATTTTATAAATCACATTGCACAGACCAATAGGACAGAACCCTGAGGGGGTATCACATTTGTCTTGCTTGGGAACCAAAGTGAGAAAAGTAGAATTCAGGGCTGGTAATACCTGTTGAGTTCTTCTAGATTCCTTTTCCAGTTCTGTGATGTCCTTTCTAATGAAGGGCCAAGAGGCTTGGAAGAATTCAGTAGTAAATCCATCCGGACCTGGCGCTTTATTTTTGGGCAGGCCTTTCACTATTTCCTAGACCTCTTCCATTTTAATTTCCCTGAGAAGTGCAAGGTTCTAATCTGTACCGACAAGTTAGGGGACAAATTTCTTGATCTAATTAATATCCTCCATTCTATCCGGGTTTGGTTCTGTTAGAATTTCACTAAAGTGGTTAACCAACTCTTTTTCCAAATCTTGATGTTCTACCAGACGATTCCCACCCGAATATTTGAGGGAGAAGATATGGTTATGTTGGCGTCATTGTATCATTTCTTTTTGAAAGAAACTGGATTTCTTTTCCCCTTCTCGTAACCATTGTATTCTAGATTTTTGCTTCCACAATATCTCTTCCTGGATTCTGCATTCTTCCAGCTTGTTAATGAGAGATCCCTCCTCCTTTACCAGATCTGGAGATCTCCCCATTAGGATTATTTTTTGTTGGATTTGCTGCATATGCCCTTGAAGTTTTTCCTTCTCTTTGTGAATGTTTCTGAATTCAGTTTTGTTCCATTTTTGAATTTTTTGTTTGATATATTTGAGTTTTAACTGAAAAGTGTGCATGCGAGTCCTTCCTCGAAGTCTGATATCATCCCACCAACTTCTGAATTTATTGATAAAAGAGGGATCTCTGAGCCAGAAACTCTCAAATCGGAATGGTTGCTTATTCTACTGCTCTTTCATGTCCACCTCCAAGTGAATTTTCCAATGGTTTGACCCCATACAAGGTAGGATGGATGCTTCATAGAAAACATCAAGGCTGATAAATTCTTCTGAGGCCAGGAAAAAATCGAGATGTGAGGCAACTTGATGATTTCTTCCCCTCCTATTATTCCATGTAAATTGACCATTGATAGTCGGTATATCCACCAGTCATAGGTCTTTGATGAGTTCACGAAACTACTCCATCTCCTAATTACTCCTACCTATTCCTCCCTTTCTTTCGTCTAGACATGTAACCATATTAAAATCACCACCAAAAACCCAATATTTATCCATATTTAACATTTTTAAACTCATAAAACTTGTAAGAAAAGCTTGTTTATCTGAGTGGTAGGGCCATAAACCTCCTTATATATTTAAGAAAAATAAAAAAAGAAGTTTTATTTAGATGAAGCCTCTGAGCCAAATACAATGGAACAAATTATTATTAATACCATGGGCCAAAAACCATGGAACAAATTAATATTAATACCATGGGTGAAATACCATATTTAATTAAATAAATATTATTGAGGAATAAATAGGTATGGTAAATAAATTAAAAAATAAATGAACAAGAGGTACGATAAATAAATAAACCCTTTTTTTATATTTACTCCATAATCAGCTTTATATTTAAGGACACTAAAAAAAGATGTTTTGTTTAGGTGAAGCCTATGGGACAAATACCATGGGCCAAATTAATATTATTATCTAATATTCATATTAATGTGTAGATGTAATGTAATAAAGTTTGTAAACTTTTTTAATGTTAGCTCAATATATTTTTGATGGATATATTTCTAATAATAATAACAAAATATAAGTACATCTCTCAATATAAATCGTGGAAATGTAGATGGGAGGGAGAGATAGAGGGAGGTGGGTGAGAAAGCGAGAGAGAGGACTTGAGAGAGAGGAGAGAGAGAGGGTAAGAGAGATGGAGTTGGAAGGGGAAGAAAGACAGAGAGAGAAAGGTGGAGAGGGAGAGGGAGCGACAAGGGAGAAGAGCAACAGAGAGAGAGATAATAGGAAGAGTGAGAGGGATAGGAAGATGGAGGGAGAGAGAGATAAATAGATATGGGGCGATAGTGTGTATGTTTGGGGTCTGAGAGAGAGAGAAAGAAAGAGAGGGGGAGAGAGAGAGAGAGAAAATGGGAAGAGATAGAGAGGGAGAGGAAGAGGGAGAGATAGATAGATAGATATATATGGAGAGATAATGTAAACAATATGGTATAGAGAGATAAAGAAGGAGAAGCAGAGGGAGATATAGATATAGACTTAGGGGAAATAAGGAAGAAGAGAGAGACAAAGAAAATGAGAGAGAGAGAGAGAGAGAGAGAGAAAGAGAGAGAGATCATGTCATGTGTTTTAGGGGATGGGATAGAGAGACAAATAAAGAGATATGGAGGTAGGTATAGATATAGATGGTAGGGGGAGAGGGAAGAAGATAAAGATAGAGAAAGGGAGGGAGAGGTGGTGAGAGAGAGATCATGGGAGAGAGGGAGGGGGAGAGAGAGAAGGAGAGAGGGAGGGAGATATATGCAAAATGGAAGGTGGACACAAAGAAACATATAGACATAGAAGTTAGATCTAGATAGTCATGAATATTTTGGTTTTTCACTAAAATAGATGTATTGATTTGAGTGTAGTATTTGATTTCTAATCCAATTTGATCACTTTTACTAGATGCATTGATTTCAATGTAGATGTTGATTTTTAATCCTATTTAATACTTTACAAGATGCATTTATTTTATTTAGATGTTGATTTTTACTCCTATTTAATTACTTGCACTAGATGCATTTGTTTCAGTGTAGATATTGATTTCTAATCGTATTTGATCACTTGCACTAGAGGAATTCATTTCAATGTAGATGTTAATTTATAATCCTATTTAATACCTTACACTAGATGCATTCATTCCAGTGAAAATGTTGATTTATACTCCTATTTGATTGTTTGCACTGGATCCGTTGGTTTAGTGTAGATATCGATTTCTAATCCTATTTGATTTCTTGCAATAGATGCATTGAATTTAGTGTAAATTTTTCTTTCTAATCCTATTTGATTGTTTGCACTAGATGAATTGATTTCAGTGTAGATGTTTATTTCTGATTTGATGGAACTAGATGTATGATGTACATTAATTTCAAAGTAATTAGATTAATAATGTGCATTGATTTAAGTGTAAGCACATTTTTGCCCCCTCCATCTATATCTCTATCTCCCATTGTCTCTCCTTCTTTATCTCTCCATCTCACCCCTCAAACATACACACACTCTCTCCATATATATCTATCTCTCTCCCTCCCTCTCCCTCCCTTTTCTACTTGCTCTCTCTCTCTTCTCCTTCTCTCTCTCTCTCTCTAACACTTCTCTCTCCATATATATATATCTCTTCCACCCCACTCTGTATTTGCATCTCTCTTCTCCCCTCTATGCATTGGTTTCAATGTAGATATTGATTTCTAATCTTATTTGATTGCTTGCAATATATTCATTTAATTTAGTGTATATTTTCTTTCTAATTCTATTTGATTATTTGCACAATATGCATTTATTTTAGTGTAGAAGTTGATTTCTAATCCTATTTGATTGTTTTCACTAGATGCATTGATTTCAGTGTATATGTTGATTTCTGATTTGATGCAACTAGATGTATGATGTACATTAATTTCAAAATAAATAGATTAATAGTGTGCATTGATTTTAGTGTAAGCACACGTCTGCCTCCTCCATCTATATCTCTATCTCCCATTGTATCTCCTTCTTTATCTCTCTATCTCACCCCCAAACATACTCTCTCTCTCTCTCTCTCTCTCTCTCTCTCTCTCTCCATATCTATATTTTTTCCTCCCCACCCTGTCTTTGCATATATCTTCTCCCCTATATCCCCCCCTCCATCTATATCTCTATCTCACCCCCAAAACACACACACACACACTCATAGTGTGAATACATAAACATTATTCATAACATGAATTGACTTATGTGTTGCAATAATTCAACCATAAATACAAAACTTGAATTTTCATACTAAATAAAATTTTCACTTACCTGAAATGTATTCTTCTTGAAACTATAAACCATTTTTAATTGGCTACATCCTTATTATTCCCATTTTCCATCATTCAAAATTTTTAATCACTTTTCATTCAAAGATAGTAATAGAGAATAACTGAATGTGTGACAATAAGAAAAATAAAATAAAAGTTTCAGATTGATCACAATGAAGATTGTTTGTAATTGACTTCATTCTTATTGCTCACATTTTCTATCATTCAACATTGTTACATTGTCACTTTGAACCTAAAATTTTTATTTCGTCATTTTTCATCATTCAAGTTAGTAACTGTCTCATCATTCATCATTAATCTTAGACATTTTTAGCATATTTAAAATGATCAAAATAATGAGATGTTCAACAAATTTTGTATGACTACACATGAGTGAAACCAGCCTAGATCCATCTTAACTCTAGATCTATCAAGTGCCGAGAGGGATCAAATCTCTAGAGGTGCAAACCTTTCCTCAAATTTTTCACTCAAAAAAGATTTGCACCTCGAGATATTTGATCCCTCTCGACGCTTGCTAGGTCCAGAGTTAAGATGGATGGCACTAATAATTTTGAAGATGAAAAACACTTTCTCTTACATTTTCCATCCTATACTTAAATTAAATATAAATTTCAAAATATTTTCCACACTACCAACCTTCTTGACCTTTTAGATCTAAAAAAACTATAATTATCTTGGAACACTTCTCATAATGCTTTTGGAGTCTATAAATAAACTGATAAAAAAATTTCAAGAAATATCTTACTTTCTTAAGGTTTGTAGAACATTTTGCTCATAAAACCACTTAACTACATAACTACATAACTTAATAAGATAAAAAGAGTTTTGTTGTTTGGAAAATTTAATTTAGAAATTTGAACTATTAACATTTATTTATGAACTTCTTTAAAATTTGTTTTAGCAATATATGAAATTGACCACTTTTTATAATATATATATATATATATATATATATATATATATATATATATATTAAATATGAAATAATTTTGAAAATGTGATTCATTCATGTTTACATAAATAAAAGGAAAAAAGAAACCATAAAACAATTTAATTTAAACAACATAAATTTAAAAAGCTAACATGAGTTTGCATTATGAAAGAAGGAGAGTTATGGAAGAGTAAGTCCCCGCCAAATACTCTGGGGTTGAATGCAAGTTGTTTTTCATGTTATTAATTAAAATTTTATGGTGTTATAATATGGAAATAGTTTTCTCAAACACTGTAATCAACCACTCTTCTATCATTACTCCCAAAAATATCCAAGACATTATCAACCAATTTACTCAGAGTAAACACATTCAATGGGGAGACAAATTAATGGCAGGCAGGGATAGAAGTACAAGTACAAAACTCCAAGATAAACACTTGGGCATCGGTTCTTTCTTAGCACAGAGAAAACCAACACAGGAGGGAAAATCACTTCAATTCTTTTTCTCAGTTTTCTTATTAGGTAATTTCTAATTTGTTCCTGATATACATTCGAGAAATAAACCAAAATCCTAAGTAGAGATAAGTAGAGATAGATTTTTATTCTTTGAATATAAGTGCAAATAATATAGGGTAGATGTGTAAATTTAATGTAAGAAATTTTGTAAATTTTTGTAATGTCGGTTCAATATATAGAGTACATGCGTAGATATAATATAAGAAAGTTTGTAAACATTTTGTAATGTCGACTTAATTGTAATCAATATATTTGGAATAATCATCCCCACTTTTTAACCCAAAGTTATATTTACGAACACTAACAAAAGTATGGTAAATAAATAAAACTATAAATAAACCGGAGGTATGGTAGATAAATAAAACCTAAAAAGTATGGTAAATAAATAAAAGTATAAATAAACCGGACGTATGGTAAATAAATAAAACCTATTTTTGTACTTCAGAGGTATGGCAAATAAATAAAACCCATTTTTATATTTACTCCATAAACCTCCTTATATATATTTAAGAAAACTAAAAAAAGAAGTTTTTTTAGGTGAAGCCTATGATCCAAATACCATGGAACAAATTATTATTAATACCATGGGCAAAATACCATGGAACAAATTAATATTAATACCATGGGCTAAATATCATGGGTGAAATACCATATTTAAATAAATAAATATTATTGAGGAATAAATAGGTATGGTAAATAAATATAAATATAAATAAAAGTAAATAAATAAACCCTCTTTTTATATTTACTCCATAATCAACTTTATATTTAAGGACACTAAAAAAAGATGTTTTATTTAGGTGTAGCCTATGGGACAAATCCCATGGGCCAAATTAATATTATTATCTAAAATTCATATTAATGTGTATATGTAATGTAAGAAAGTTTGTAAACTTTTTTAATGTTGGCTCAATATATTTGTAATGGATATATTTATAATAATAATAAGAAAATATAAGTATATCTCTTAATATAAATGGTGGAAAGTAGATGGGAGGGAGAGATAGAGGGAGGTGGTTGAGAAAGCCAGAGAGATGAATTGAGAGAGAGGAGAGAGAGAGGGGAAGAGAGATGGAGTTCGAAGGGGAAGAAAGTCAGAGAGAGAAAGGTGGAGAGGGAGAGGGAGCGACAAGGGAGAAGGGGAAGAGAGAGAGAATAGGAAGAGTGAGAAGGAGAGGAAGATGGAGGGAGAGAGAGATAGAAAGATATGGGGAGATAGTGTGTATGTTTGGGGTCTGAGAGAGAGAGAGAGAGAGAGAGAGAGAGAGAGAGAGAGAAAAGGGGGAAGAGATAGAGAGGGGCAAGAAGAGGGAGACATAGATAGATATATAAATATATGGAGAGATAAAGTATACAGGATGGTATAGAGAGATAAAGAAGGAGAGATAGAGGGAGATATAGATATAGACTTAGGGGAAAGAGGGAAGAAGAGAGAGACAAAGAAAATGAGAGAGAGAGAGAGAGAGAGAGAGAGAGAGAGCCATCTATTTTAGGGGATGGGATAGAGAGACAAATAAGGAGAGATGGAGGGAGGTAAAGATATAGATGGCAGGGGGAGAGGGAAGAAGATAAAGATAGAGAAAGGGAGGGAGAGGTCATGAGAGAGAGACATGGGAGAGAGGGAGGGATATAGATGCAAAATGGAAGGTGTACACAAAGATACATATAGGCATAGAAGTTAGATCTAGAAAGTCAGGAATATTCTGGGTTTTACACTAAAATAGATGTATTGATTTGAGTGTAGTAGTTTCTTTCTAATCCAATTTGATCACTTTTACTAGATGCATTGATTTCAATGTAGATGTTGATTTTTAATCTTATTTAATACTTTAAACTAGATGCATTTATTTTAGTTAGATGTTGAATTTTACTCATATTTGATTGCTTGCACTGGATCCATTGGTTTTAGTGTAGATATTGATTTCTAATCCTATTTGATTTCTTGCAATAGATGCATTGAATTTAGTGTAAATTTTGCTTCCTAATCCTATTTGATTGTTTGCACTAGATACATTGATTTCAGTGTAGATGTTTGTTTCTGATTTGATGCAACTAGATGTATGATGTACATTAATTTCAAAGTAATTAGATAAATAATGTGCATTGATTTTAGTGTAAGCACATCTCTACCCCCTCCATATATATCTCTATCTCCCATTGTCTCTCCTTTTTTATCTCTCCATCTCACCCCCCAAACATACAGACACTCTCTCCATATATATCTATCTCTCTCCCTCCCTTTTCTACTCCCTCTCTCTCTCTCTTCTCCTTCTCTCTCTCTAACACTTCTCTCTCCATATGTATATCTCTTCCACCCCACCCTGTATTTTCATCTCTCTTCTCCCCTGTATGCATTGGTTTCAGTGTATATGTTGATTTCTAATCCTATTTGATTGCTTGCAATATATGTATTGAATTTAGTGTAGATTTTTATTTCTAATCCTATTTGATTGTTTGCACAAGATGCATTGATTTTAGTGTAGAAGTTGATTCCTAATCCTATTTGTTTGTTTGCACTAGATGCATTGATTTCAATTTATATGTTTATTTCTGATTTGATGAAACTATATGTATGATGTACATTAATTTCAAAATAATTAGATTAATAGTGTGCATTGATTTCAGTGTAAGCACATCTCTGCCCCCTCCATCTATATCTCTATCTCACATTTTCTATCCTTCTTTATCTCTCTATCTCACCCCCAAACATACTCTCTCTCTCTCTCTCTCTCTCTAACCCTTCTTTCTCCATATCTATATCTCTTCCTCCCCACCCTGTATTTGCATATCTCTTCTCCCCTATATCGCCCCCTCCATCTATATCTCTATCTCACCCCCAAAACACACACACACACACACACACTCATAGTGTGAACACATAAAACTTATTCATGACATGAATTGACTTATGTGTTGCAATAATTCAACCATAAATACAAAACTTGAATTTTCATCCTAAATAAAAATTTCACTTACCTGGAATGTCTTCTTCTTGAAACTATAAACCATTTGTAATTGGATGCATCCTTATTATCCCCATTTTCCATCATTCAACATTGTTAATCATTTTTCATTCAAACACGGTAATAGAGAATAACTGAATGTGTGACAATAAGAACAATAAAATAAAATAGTTTCATATTGATCGCAATGAATATTGTTTGTAATTGACTTCATTCTTATTACTCACATTTTTTATCATTCAACATTGTTACATTGTCACTTTGCACTAAAAATTTTTATTTCACCATTTTTCGTCATTCAAGTTAGTAACTGTCTCATCATTCATCATTAATCTTAGACATTTTTAGCATATTTAAAATGATCAAAATAATTAGATGTTCAACAAATTTTTTATGACCACACATGACTGAAACCAGCCTAGATCCATCTTAACTCTGGATCTATCAAGTGCTGAGAAGGATAAAAAATCTCAAGGTGCAAACCTTTCGTCAAGTTTTGCACTCAAAAAAGAGGTTTGCACCTTGAGAGATTTGATCCCTCTCGCACTTAATAGGTCCGGAGTTATGATAGATCTAGGCTGGTCTAACACCATTGTGGCACTAATATTTTTGAAGATGAAAAACACTTTCTCTTAGATTTTCCATCCTATACTTAAATTAAATATAAATTTCAAAATATTTTCCACACTACCAACCTTCTTGACGTTTTAGATCCAAAAAACTATGATCATATTGGAACACTTCTCATAATGCTTTTGGACTATATAAATAGACTTGTAAATTTTTTTAAGTAATATCTTACCTTTTTAAGGTTGGTAGAGCATTTTTCTCTCAATGAACATTAATCATCATCATGATCATCATAAAAACCACTTAGCTACATAACTTAATAAGATAAAAGGATAAAAAGAGTTTTATAACTTAGTAAAATAAAAGGATAAAAATAGTTTTGTTGTGTGGAAAAATTAATTTAGAAATTTGAACAACTATTAACACTTATTTTTGAATTTCTTTAAAATTTGTTTTAGCAATATAAGAAATTGACTACTCTTTTTATATATATATATAATAATTTTGAAAATGTAATTCATTCATGTTTACATAAATAAAAGGAAAAAAGAAACCATAAAATAATTTCATTTAAACAACATAAATTTAAAAAAATAACATGAGTTTGCATTATGAAACAAGGAGAGTTATGGAAGAGTAAGTCCCCGCCAAATACGCGGGGTTTGAATCCAAGTTGTTTTTCATGTTATTAATTAAAATTCGATGGTGTTATAATATGGAAGTAGTTTTGTCAAGCCTTGGAATCAAGCACTCTTTTATCATTACTCCCAAAAAGATCCAAGACATTATCAACCAATTTACTCATGGAAATAGCAGAGTAAACACATTCAATGGGGAGACACATTAATGGTAGGCAGGGATAGAAGTACAAGTACATAACCCCAAGATAAACACTTGAGCATCGGTTCTTTCTTAGCACACAGAAAACCAAGACAGGAGGGAAAACCACTTCAATTCTTTCTCTCAATTCTCTTATTAGATAATTTCCAATTTGTGCTTGACAGACATTCGAGAAATAAACCAAAATCCTAAGTAGGGATGGGTAGAGATAGATTTTTATTCTTTGAACATAAGTGCAAATAATAATAAAAACACCATGAAATATGAAAAAAAAATTGATCACATAATCACATTGATTACCGAGAGAGAATAAGCTAGGAAATAGAAATTGATCACATAAGCACATAGATTTATTGATAGAAAATAAGCTAGGACATATATTATTTATATTTATTTATAAGGAAGAAAACTAGACACCATAAATTCATAAACGTCACCATCCCAAGATATGGAATCGAATCATGAACACCTAGAACTAGACATTATAGAATCATAAATATCACTATCCATCATAAATATCACTATTCATTGAAATTTGTTTAATTTGCAAATAAAAATTTACAAATAAAAATAATAATTTAATGAGTTTGTTTTTTGTTTTGAAAATTATGAAAATTTAGATAATATTTTAATAAAATTTGACATAAATTTTTGATGTCAAATTTCAAGATTTGAGTGTTTGAAAAGTTTTTGATGGTGGCGAATTCATTTTCACCATCAAAACAATGATTCGGATACTGTTAATGCCTCTTATTCATACAAAAATAAATATTAAATATTAAAAAGTGAACCAAAAGCTGATGGAAAATATTAAACTAGAACTAGAGAATAATAGAAAAGTACAAAATGTTTACAAAATAAGACGTCGTTTTTAAAAAGTTAATGCATTAAAAAAAATAATGGTTAATCTAATATATCTGTAATTTTGCTTGATTGGTATTTGTGCATTTGCATTTTATGTATGTATTTGAAAGACAAAAATGAGAGTAAGAATAATATTATTTATTTAAATATATGATATTATTTATTTAAATATTTTGGGTTCATGCTTTTGTTGTTATATTGTAATTAGTTTTTAGTAAAAAAATTGATTTTTCAAAATTTTGAAATAATTTATAAAAATTTGAAATTTTATATTATTAAATGAAATATTTTGAAAATTAAAAAAATCACTTTAAAATTTAGTTTTTTTTTTATTATTATTTTAAAATGATTTATATCTTATATTTGAGTATAAATGTCATAATAAAATAAATTTAAAAATATTTTAATTTTGAGTATATTTTTATATTTAAAAATATATCTATTTTGTATAAAAGAGAAGTACTAAGTAACAATGCTGCATATTATATTTGTTTAATATAATTTTTATTTTAAATTAATTGAAAAATAATATAAAAAATCAAATTTCTATATAATATATTTTAAAATTAAATTAATATTTTTTTAATACTTTATATAAAAGTAACAATTTAAAAAATTAAAGAAGCTTTAAAATTGTTGGAATTTAATTTCCAACTGCTCGTATAAGTTTGCAAACAGCGGAATTAATTGGAAAGGAATGAAGATACAGCAGAACGACGAAGTTAAGGTAGATGTGAAGTTAAACAGCTGCGAATTGAATGCAGAAGCGGTGGAAGATAAATTCTTATCAGCAGCAGCAACCACATTAAAATCCCACCAAACGAATTCATTGTTGAGGTGGCAATATTTCGGAGGGGCAGCATAGCTGGAGCAGCTGGAGAAGTGGAGACCACCCGAGCAGCTGACGTCATACTCAGTTGGGCCCACACTTTACACTAACAAATCCATTCCACAGGGGTATGAGAGCTGGGGAGGATGAACTCCACGAGGCCCCTGGAATATATAAATGAAAAGAAACAAAAGGGAAATAAAGTTATATTTTTAACCTTCATATAGTTTGAACTTAATTTTATATTCCAGCACCTAAGTTTTTTTTCAATGTTTTACGCTCGGTAAATGTTTTGTTACCGCAATGAGTTTAAGTTTTTACTTTGGTTAAATATATATTATAAATATATGATATTTATAATATATATATTATGTAATGTTTCATATAAAAGGTAGAAAGCCTGTGAGGCAATTTGTATTGTTTTATCATTACATAGAACAGAATTCAGAAGCACAACAGTGCAGGAAAAACAGAGAATATACAATAGAGTATATTTTGTAGAGACAGAGTATATTTTGTAAATGACAGAGTGCGTTATTTTGGCACTGTGCTTAGAAGCAGTCCAGCAATTGTAATCCCTCTGTGTTGAGGAAGAAATTGTATCAGTTTTTTTATGGAATAGAATTTTTTTTTATGTAGAAACTCTGTCACTGTGAATGAAATTTTAATATTTTCTCTGTGTTAAAGAGGGGAGTTTTATTCTCTATCTATTGTTTTGGAATTTGCAAACATTTCAAAATCGTATCAAAGCTAGTCCAGGCTCTTTGAAGGTCAAAGAAGCTGAAGGAAAGGAGTTCTTTGTTGCAGCAGCTTCTCCAGTAGTGTGAAGACTCAGCCAAAAGAATCCAAAGGTATTTCTCTATACAGTTTGTGTGTTACTGTTGCAGAACAGTCAGTTAATTTTAAATACACAGTCAAGTGTTTTTTTTGAATCATAGTTAAGAGTGCAGAATGGCTAGAGCCAGCACTGGTATGGGTATGGGAAATATCCATCTCCCAATGTTTAAAGGGAAAAATTATGACTACCGGTCAATAACTATGAGAGCTTTATTTGTCTCCCAAGACTTATGGGAATTTGTTGAGGTGGCTTTGAAGAGCCAGCAAATGAAGAAGAGCTTTATGTTTTAACTCAGGCGGGAAGGGAGATATTGAAGAGCAATAAGAAGAAAGACTCCAAAGCTCTTTTCTTATTGTATCAAGCAGTGCATGAGAGTGTGTTTCCAAGGATAGCAGCAGCTAATAGATCCAGAGAAGCATGGGAAACTCTCAAGACAGCTTATCAAGGTATGGAAAAAGTGAAGACAACAAAACTTCAGTTGCTGAGAAGAGACTTTGAAACTCACTGTATGAAAGAGTCAGATATTATTGACTCATTCTTCACTCATGTGATTGGAATGGTCACACAAATAAGATTTCATGGAGAGACTCTTGAAGACAAGAGGATTGTGGAAAAACTCTTGAGAAGTTTACCCTCAAGATTTGATGTGATTGTCACCACCATAGAGGAGACTAAGGATCTCACAAATTTTTCAATGGATGAGCTACATGCATCACTGATGACTCATGAACAGAGATTGGGTAGGAGTGAAAACTCATCTCTTGAGCATGCCTTTAAGACCCAGATGTCTTTCGGAAGAGGAAGAGGGCAAGGCAGAGGAAGAGGAAGAGGCAAAAGCCAAAACAAAGGTGGAAGAGACAGCCCTTCACATTCACATGGAAGGTGCAATAGTCAAAATCATAGCCACGGCCAAGGCAGCAGCCAACAAAGTGGTCAGTAGAATGCTCAAGGACAAAGGTATGATAAATCCAATGTCCAATGTTACAATTGTAAAAAATATGGTCATTATGCTAATGAATGTAGAAAGAAGAAGCAAGATATGGGAAATAGAACTAGTGCAAATTTCACTAGAGAAAATACCAGCCAAGATAAATTTTTTTTAGCTTGTAATATGGCTGAAGAAAAGAGTGAGGATTTATGGTTTCTAGACTCCGATTGCAGTAACCATATGATAGGAAACTTAGCAATTTTTTCTATGTTAGATGAGAGTGTGAAGTCACAAGTCACACTAGGAACTGATAGCAAAGTTTCTATTATGGGAAAAGGAATTGTAAATGTTTTAACAAGGAAAGGTGCAAAGAAAACCATAGCAGATGTGCATTATGTTCCAGGAATGAAGTGTAACCTCTTAAGTGTTGGACAACTTGTCCATAAGGGGTATAATGTTTTCTTTGAGGATGATGTTTGTACCATCATGGACAAACCACCCAGCAAACAGTGTATTTCTGAAGTGAAGATGACAAAGAACAGAATATTCCCTCTTAGAATGAGAGCAGACTTAAAGAATGAAGAAAAGATAGCAGCAGTGGCACAAGAGACTATCCAAAGCGAACCAAAAGATGAAAATTGGTTATGGCACTTGAGATTTGGACATCTCATATTTGGAGGTCTTAATTTGTTGAACATAAAAGAAATGGTAAGAGGTTTACCATTGATAGGGAAACTAGACAGCCTTTTTGAAGGTTGTATCTTGGGGAAACAACACAGAGAAAGTTTTCCTTCTGGGAAAAGCATAAGGGCAAAGACATCCTTAGAGATTTTCCACTTAGATGTGTGTGGATCGATGCAAACTTCATCACTTGCTAGCAGCCACTATGTGCTAACATTCATAGATGATTTTACAAGAAAAACTTGGGTTTACTTTTTGAAAAACAAAAGTGAAGTGTTTGAAAAATTTTGCAATTTCAAAGCACTTGTGGAGAAACAAAGTGGGCTGCATATCAAAGTCCTAAGGACTGATAGAGGAGGTGAGTATATCTCTAAAAATTTTCTACGTTTTTGTAGAGAAAATGGTATTCAAAATCAGTTTACAACTAGATATACTCCGCAGCAAAATGGAGTAGCCGAAAGGAAGAATCAAACCATAATGGACATGGCAAGGAGTATGTTAAAGGCAAAGCATTTTCCTAATGATTATTGGGCTGAAGTTGTACATTGTGCAGCGTACATTCTAAATAGATGCCATACAAAAGCAGTTATGAACAAAGTGCCAGAAGAGGCATGGAGTGGCACAAAGCAAGGTGTCACACACATGAAGGTTTTTGGATGTGTGGCTTATGCACACATACCGGATCAGCTAAGGAAGAATTTGGACAGCAAGGGGGAGAAATGTATTTTCATTGGATACAATGAAGAATCCAAGGCCTATAGGTTGTATAACCCATCCACCAAGAAGTTTATTGTGAGGAGATATGTTCAGTTCATTGAAGAGGAAGCTTGGGATGGAAGCATAGAGAAAAAAGTGAATGTTAAACACTTTTTATCTCATGATGAAAATGATGATGAGTTGGCTGAAATACATCCCCAAACAGCAGCACCAACACAAGGGCAGCAAAGCACACCCTTGAGGAGAAATGAAAGTGCTTCTCCAAGCGCACCACAAGGAGGAAATTCAAGCGCTTCTTCAATTTGTACACCTAATGAAAGAGGTAAGAAGTTTAGAAATTTGAAAGACATTTATGAACAAGAGGCAACAAATGAAGGTATCAATTCTTTTTTGCTTTATATTGTAATGTTGATGACCCTATTCATTTTGAGGATGCTATTAAAGATAGGAAATGGATAGAAGCTATGGATGAGGAGATTAATGCCATAGAACGAAAGAAAACTTGGGATTTGGTTGAGCTCCCAAAAGGTAAATATGTTATTGGAGTTAAATGGGTCTACAAGACCAAGAGTAATGCTGCAGGAAAAATAGAGAGACATAAGGCAAGGCTTGTTTTCAAAGGTTATAAGCAGAAGCATGGGATAGATTATGAGGAAACTTTCGCACTAGTTGCTAAAATGGAAACCGTGAGAGCAGTGTTTTCCATAGCAGCACAAAACAAGTGGAAAGTTTACCAAATGGACGTGAAGTCAGCATTCCTAAATGGAGTGTTATTGGAAGAGATTTACATTGAACAACCTCTCGGCTATGAAAAGAAAGGCCAAGAAAACAAAGTATGCAAGTTGAAGAAAGCTCTTTATGGGCTGAAGCAAGCGCCAAGAGTGTGGTACAGTAGGATAGATTCATATCTACTAGAAAATGGATTTGAAAAGTGTGAGGGAGAACCCACCCTCTACATCAAAGAAAAAGATGGAAAAATATTGATTGTTGTTTTATATGTTGATGATGTTATTTTCATAGGTAATGATGATTACCTTATTGAAAATTTTAAAACAGTCATGAAAGAAGAATTTGAAATGACTGACATGGGTTTGTTGAAATACTTCTTAGGAATAGAAGTAGAACAAAATGAAAATGGGATTTTTATCTCACAGGAAAAGTATGTTAATGAGGTGCTTGAGAGATTTAACATGTAAGAGAGAAAAGCAACAATCACTCCCACAGTGATGGGATTAAAACTCAGCAGAGAGGACAGCAGCAAGGATTTTGATCCTAGCTTGTACAAGAGCATAGTTGGCAGCCTTATGTATTTGAATGTAACTAGGCCAGACATAATGCATGATGTTAGTTTGATTTCCAGATTCATGGAAAAGCCAAAGGATGCACATTGGCAGGCAGCAAAGAGAATTCTGAGGTATGTAAAAGGAACAAGAAGGTTTGGTATTTTATATACTGCTTCAGAAAGTTCAGATTTAGTTGGATACACTGACAGTGATTGGGCTGGAAGTGTAGATGATCGGAAGAGCACTTCCGGTTATGTTTTTCATATGGGTTCAGGAGCCATTTCATGGGCTTCTAAGAAACAGCCTATTGTAGGGTTGTCTATAGCAGAAGCAGAATATCTGGCAGCTACAGTAGCAGCATGTCAAGCAGTTTGGATGAGAAGAATGTTGAAAAGTTTGTGCCAAGAGCAGATAAAAGGGACAGTGATTTCCTATGACAATAGCTCAGCTATTGCATTGTCAAAAAATTCTGTTTTTCATAAAAGTACAAAGCACATAGACACCAAGTTTCATTTCATACGTGAATTGGTTAGCAATGGTGAGATTGTTTTGCAGCATTGCAAAATAGACGATCAATTAGCTGATATCCTCACAAAACCATTAGCACAGAACAGTTTTAATAAATTCAGGGAATGCCTGGGTATGCAGGAAAACCTAGCAGTTGAAATTAAGGGGGAGTGTTGGAATTTAGTTTCCAACTGCCCGTATAAGTTTGCAGATAGCAGAATTAATTGGAAAGAAATGAAGAGACAGCATAATGGAAAAGTTAAGGCAGATGTGAAGTTAAACAACTGCGAATTGAATGCAGAAGCGACGGAAGATAAATTCTTATTAGCAACAGCAACCACATTAAAATCCCACCAAACGAATTCATTGTTGAGGCAGAAATATTTCAGAGGGGCAGCATAGCTGGAGCAGCTGGAGGAGTGGAGACCACCGGAGCAGCTGACGTCATACTCAGCTGGGCCCACACTTTACACTAACAAAGCCATTCCGTGGGGGTATCAGAGCTGGGGAGGATGAACTCCATGAGGCCCCCGGAATATATAAATGAAAAGAAACAAAAGGGAAATATAGTTATATTTTTAACCTTGATATAGTTTGAACTTAATTTTATATTCCAGCACGTAAGTTTTTTTTCAATGTTTTACGCTCGGTAAATGTTTTGTTACCGTAGTGAGTTTAAGTTTTTACTTTGGTTAAATATATATTATAAATATATGATATTTATAATATATATATTATGTAATGTTTCACATAAAAGGTAGAAATCTCGTGAGGCAATTTATATTGTTTTATCATTACATAGAACATAATTTAGAAGCACAGTAGTGCGGGAAAAACAGAGAATATACAACAGAGTATATTTTGTAAATGACAGAGTGTGTTATTTTGGCACTGTGCTTAGAAGCAGTCCAGCAGTTGTAATCCCTCTGTGTTGAGGAGGAAATTGTATCAGTTTTTTTATGGAATAGAAGTTTTTTTTATGTGGAAATTCTGTCACTGTGAATGAAATTTTAATATTTTCTCGGTGTTAAAGAGGGGAGTTTTATTCTCCATCTATTTTTTATGAATTTGCAAACATTTCAACAAAAATGACCTCTAACTTTTACCTTCACTTTGTTTGCATCTAGCTATCACTTCTGTCTCTTGCATCTTTCCAATGGTATAATCCAATCACAGCGAAGTCACATATTTTTATTTAGCAGAAGGCTTTGTAAAGTGGATTCCAATTATCAGTTCATTTACCTAGTTTATTTCATAGTAGGCTTTGTAAAATAACTTCAAGTTGTCACTACATTCATCAAGTCTCCCTTATATTGAATCGGGTGAGAACGGATCTTTGTTTTTTTCAAACATGGAGTGATACAAAATCTAATCTCTCTAATCTCACTAAGTCACGACATAAAGATTGTCATTTCTACAAGGGCATCCACCTATCCTTTGATCTCCAAGTCTCTCTTATAAGTGGATTGGATTTCTGGTATTATGTGGCATAGTGTCATATTCAAATATTCTAAAATTTGAAATCTAATGGTCAACTTGTATCATTAAAATAATTTATATTGATGAATAGAAGACAAATAAATTTCTCTATTTCTAAGTTCATTATTTCATGTGTTAGAAATCAATATATTGTGAATAGTGCACATAAAAGATTATGATATTTTATGGGCTTGATTGTCCGATATTAAGATTCTATAATGCCAGTCTAGCCTAGAAGTAATCTTTGTATATTCTTGTCATATACCAAGAAAAAACTAAGCTATATTTCTCTATGAAGTTTCATACTTATCATTAAATTTTTCATGCACAATATCCAAGCACTGCTACAGTATAATCACATTATAACATTGCATGTTTCACAAAATTAAAACTTATTTCTTTTTCAAAAGCATCATGTTTCAATTATTATTATTATTATTTTCAAAAGCTTAAAGGTAGGTTGTGAAATTTAATTAAGTGTTGATGAAAATGGAATCTCATCCTTTAAATTATAGAAAAAGGCTTAATTTCAACCATTAATGACAAAAAGCGATAGTGAAATATGTTTTTTATTTTGATGGATACATTGTCTTCTTTTCATGTCATTAAAAATGCCATTAACTTATCAAGCACCAATATTATGGATATTTAAATTCTCTAAATCTATAGAATTCAATCACGATAAAGAAATCGGGAGAAGGTAAAATTACATAGATGAATTCAGAGTCGAACGTAAGTGATATCTCCACCTAAACTTGGGCCAACCTGCTTTCTGAGAAACCTGAGATCTTTATTTGTAACTGCCCTGTACAGCTAAGGATGCTCCTCACTGATCAGTTCTCTAAGAGCCAAAATTTCTGCTTCTTCCATAAAGAACATAAAGAATGCTACATATAACCTACTCCTTTGTGCTCTGCCATGAAGCACCCTGTGCTCTGAGTTGCGGTATATACCATTACTCCACATCTGCCATTCAAACTTACTTTAACTAACAAAATCAATATCCACTCCTCCTAGTTTGTATATTCCTCTACAATCGAAATCTGTTGGATAGCCAGAGGATTCAATCACACAATAACACAAGTATCTCACACACAAAACAATGAGCTGCGCCTCTTCAATTAATCTCTAAATCATAATCTCACTCAATGAATTCAATCAACCCGGTGAAGGGCAATTAACCTAATTGACATGCACACACTCTCACATAATTGAACATGATCAACTCACTTAACTCACTCTCTAACTCACTCACCAAATCTATCTATAACTCAATTCAACTAATTCACTTAATTGTTTGTCTAACTCTGCATGCAGGAAGTAATTATATATTTTAACACTTCCCCTTAATTATGACTGCTAAACTAAAACATAACTCATGACAACTCAAACATTTCTGCTGGTCTATGTCTCAGATAGGCTTACAACACCCAAGTTTCTTTTTTGAAACTCAAACAAATCTACTGCTAATGGTTTTGTAAATATATCAGCCAATTGATCACTCGTTGTACAAGGCTTCAAGTGAACTTCTCCATTGCTCACAAGTTCTCGAATAAAGTGATATCTAGTATCAATATGCTTGTTTTTTTGATGAAACACACTATTCTTGGATAGTGCAATTGCTGATGTGTTGTCATAGTATATCGTTGTTGATCCTTGTTATTTCTTCTTAAGTCCATCCAATACTCTTCTTAACCATACTACTTGACATGCTGCTGAAGTCTGCAACATATTCTGCTTCTGCTGATGATAGTGTCACAATAGGCTACTTCTTAGATGCCCATGCTATCACTCCTGAACCAAGATGGAACACATAACTGGATGTGCTCTTTTGATCATCCAAACTTCCTAAAAAATCACTATCTGTGTATCCAATCAATTCTTTATTTTATGTATTTTCCCACATTGTGCCATAATATCTGGTTCCTGCTATGTATCTCATAATTCTTTTTCCAACACTCCAATGTGCGTGTTTTGGAGTCTCCATAAATCTGGAAATCAAACTTACTCCTTGCATAATATCTGGTCTTGTAGCTGTGAGATACATGAGGTTGTCAACCAATATTTTGAACAGAGTTGGATTAACATCTGCTCCTTCATCATCCTTGCTTAACTTTGTACCTGTTGCAACTGGTGTAGGTACATTTTTGCAATTTTCCATCCTGAATATTTTCAACAAATCTCTAGCATACTTATTTTGGCAAATAAATATTCCCTTTTTAGACTGCTCAACTTCAATGCCAAGAAAATATTTCATGAGACCAAGATCTGTCATCTCAAATTCTTTCATCATGGCTGCTTTAAATTCATCTATCTCAAGATCACCTGTAAAAATCATATCATCAGCATATAAGCAAACTATCAAAATATGTCCATTCTCATTTACCTTTCTGTATAAGGTAGGCTCAATGCTGCTTCTGCAAAAACCATTCTTGATCATGTAGTTGTAAATTCTGCTATACCATGCTCTAGGTGCTTGCTTCAGTCCATAGAGCAATTTCTTCAATTTGTAAACATTATCTTCTTTACCTTCAACTTCATATCCTGGAAGCTGCTGCACATAAATTTCTTCTTCTAAAATTCCATTCAAGAAGGCTGATTTGACATCCATCTGATATACTTTCCACTTGTTCTGAGCTGTTTTCGCTAGAACTTCTCTTACAGTATCCAATCTGGCTACCGGAGAAATTTTTTCCCCAAAGTCTATTCCTAATTGCTACGAGAATCTTTTTGCTACAAGTCTTGCTTTAAATCTGTCAATCTCACCTTTCTCATTCACCTTTGTCTTGTACACCCACTTCACACCAATGAGATTTTTATCGTTTGGTAAATCAACCAAATCTCATGTATCATTCTTTTCTATTGAATTCATCTCTTCATCCATGGCTTGCACCCAATTTTCATCTCTGATTACTTCTTTAAACGAAGAAGGTTGGAATGCCAACAATGCAAAATTTGAACTAACATCCAAATCATCATAAATATCTTTTATACTTCTCATTTTTTTTCTTACCATTGCTTGATTCATTACTTGATTCGCTACTTGGAGAATGCTGGTCTGTTGATCTACTTGAAGATCCATGCTTCTCTGAAAATCATGGAGTCCTTACTAGTGTGATTCTGTTTAGTGTCTTCTCTCTTGGTTCTTGCTGCTCCTCTTCTTCTACATCATCATCTTCCATCAATGGTGTTTGTGCATCAGTTAGTGTGTCTACAGTCCCATTCCATGACTCTTGTTATTTGAACACAACATCTCTACTAATGATTGTCTTCTTGGTGATAGGGTTATACAATTTGTAAGCTTTTAACTACTCACTATAACCAGTAAATACACAATTTTCACTTTGATCATCTAATTTGCCTCTTATTTTCTTAGGCACATGTGCATAGGCTACATATCCAAAAACTCTGAAATGAGATACACTGCATGACATACCTGACCATGCTTCTTCTGGAACACTGTTCATCACGCTCTTTGTAGGAGATTTTTTTATCACATAAACAACACATGCAACTGCTTTTACCCAATACTCATTAGAAAAGTGTCTTGCTTTCAACATGCCCCTTGTCATGTTCATGATGGTTTAGTTATTTATCTTTGCTACACCATTATGCCGCTGTGTTTATCAGGTTGTAAACTTTCTTTTGATTCCATGTTGTTTGTAGTACCCATGGAATGCCTTCGAATCATATTCTCCACCATGATCCGATCTCAATACCTTGATTTGTCGATCACTTTCGTTCTCCACTAAGGCTTTGAACTCTTTGAACTTTGCAAAGGTTTCAGACTTCTGCTTCAAAAATTAAACCCAAGTCTTCCTGCTATAGTCATTAATACAAGTGAGGAAGTAACAACTTCCACCAATCGACTGTGTCCTCATAGGTCCACACAAGTCGGTATGCACCAACTCAAGTGGATTCTTTGCTCTGTAGGAAACTCCTTTCAGAAAAATTTCACGGTGTTTCTTTGCCAAGATGCAACACTCACATGTGCTTGCAAGCTCTTTGATGGGAGGTAAACCTCTGACCATCTGTTTTTGCTGCAACAATCCTAAACTGAAAGAGTGAATAACTAGTAATCATCAGAATATTTAGTTGTAAAATAACTAACCTGATCATTGTATTTCATAATTAGAGGAAAGAGTCTGTTTCTTGTTATCTGCACCTTTGCTATCAGCGGCTTACTTGGGGATTTGTCATAAATAACACAATGTTTCCCCTGGAAGATAACTTTGTATCATTTCTGCGTCAATTGACCAACACTTATCAAATTATGTTTGAGTCCAGAGACATAATATACCTCTGATATGGTCTTTGGCTCCCCCTGCTTGGTCACAATGTTGACCACTCCTTTGCCATCTACATCTACAGTCTTTTCAGTCCCCAACTTGACCTCTGTCTTCACTGATGCATTCAAATTTGAAACCAAATTCTTGTTGTCTGTCATGTGGTTACTAAAACCACTGTCTAATAGCCAGACCTTATCAGACGGTTCATGCATGGTGTTGCATGCTAGAAACATGGAGTTAGTATTCTTTGTACTAACATTAGATCTCTGATTTCCTTGATCAACTATCTTCTTCCTACAATCACGAGCATAATGACCAAATCTATTTCAGTAATATCACTTTACCTCTGCTTTGCCAAACCTTTGATTGTTATGAAAGCTTTTGCTATTGCTGCTTCCACTTTGATGCTCATGCTCTTCTCGGCCATCTCTCTGACCACCATAGTTGCCGCCTCGTCCTCTACCTCGACCTCTTGAAATATAAACTTGACTTTTGAATGCGGTTTCTAGAGTGGAATCCTTATTTTTGTCTATCCTTGCTTCATGCGATAGAAGGGATCCCATCAACTCATCAACTGTCAGTTTTTCCAAATCCTTTACTTCTTGTATGGCTGCTACCACAACATCAAACTTGGTAGACAAAGATCGAAGAACCTTCTTAATTACTGTTCGATCTTTAACATCTTCACCATAGATTTTTAACTGATTGACGACAGAACTGACCCCATTCATGAAGGAATCAATGTCCTCTGTCTCCTTCATCTGCAGATTTTCAAAGTCTCTCCTACTATTATGGAATTTAACAATATTAACTTTGGCCATACCTTGATAGCTTGTCACCAAAGTTTCTCATGCTTCCTTTGCTGAAAAAGTTATCATTATCTTCTAGAACACTACTCGGTCCACTCCCTCATGGATAAGAAGCAATGTTTGTGCATTCTTCTGCTTGTCTTTCTTCCATTGTTCTTTGTCTGCATTACTGAAGGCTCATTCTTCTACATCATTCTGAGGTTCTACAAACCCAAACTTGACATGATCCCATACATCATGCGCTTTTAACATAGTCTCCATTTTAATAGCCCACACATCGTAATCTTTCCCAGTGAAAGATAGAAGTTGTAGCTGAGAACTTATGTGGCCATCTTACTTCAAACGAAAAAATTTCTCTAACAAAAACCTTAAATTTTTTTTTTTAAACTTTGCAAAACTCCTTAAAAAAAATCCCTTTCAATAAAACCCTAAGTTTTATAATTTTTTTTTTTTACAAATATTATTTATAAAAATTTATAAAATACTTTATAAAACCCTTTGATCTTTTTAATATATAAAAAATCTTTATAGAAAAAACTTTATATAAAAAAAAATACTTATGAATCAAGCCATTTCTTTCGAACTTACATAAGACTCTTTAATAAATCAAAAGCCTAAACAAGCCACACCCACGTGACTTCGAATTTAAAAAAATGAAGAAAGTACCAAACCTTGTTTTCTTAAATACATTTGTCGGCTTTGTGTAAACCAATTTGCTGAATAGTGAGAGGATTCAATTACACAATAATGCAAGTATTTCATACACAAAACAATGAGCTGCGGCTTTTCAATTAATCTCTCAATCACAATTTCATTCAATGAGTACAATGATTAACCTAACTCTCACGTAAATGAATTTGATCAACTCACTTAACTCACTCTCTAAATCACTCACCAAATCTATTTATAACTCAACTCAACTAATTCACTTCACTGTTTGTCTAACTCTACTTGAAGAAAATAAATATTTTAACGAAATCTAGTTCGCTAACCCAAACTATATGAAAAAAAAACCCCTAAAATGATCACATGTAAAGAGTCACCGATGTTAACAACAAATGATCCACTCAAGGGCTTGGTATCAACCCACTTTTCCTTTGTTCGGATCTAGAGGCCAACCACACCATCCTCGTACAGAATGGTAAAGCAGCTGAGATCTGCATGAGCTCTGTAAAAAATCTCCTCATCTGGTGCTGCTTCAGCGAGTTTATGATAGAAATTGAAGCGCAGTTTCCCATCAAAAGCGGATGATCCGTAGTGTTTACTCACTTCCACACCCAAACTGTACATACTGAGTTTTAGCATTTTATGGGACAGACCACTGATCTCGGCCATGTATTTCTGGATAGTCTCTCTGCAATGGAAGATAAAAAATACTTCAAAAATAGAAATTTTATTTTATTTTTTATATTTTTTATAAAAATATAATTTTTTTTAATAAATTTATGTTTAGGATGTATCATATAAATCATTTAAATTATTGATATTTTTCTATATGTGGTTTATTTTCAGACCTGGAAGAAAAATCACATTCTCTAATTAATTTACAATTTATGAGATAAATCTCAAAAACATATCTTCCAATAAGTCTACTCACAAAAACTTTTATTCAAATAGTATAGTTTCCATTTCATTTTTATTTATAGTATATGTTTTTTATTTTTTTTATTTTAAAGTTTGGTAGTACATTTCATTTTTCTCTATCTTCATGAGCATGTGATACATCACTGTTATAAAAAAAAAGAATTAAACTTGTGATGAGTGCTATGACATTTTTTTCTATATGTTTCATTTCTTTTCAACTTCTTCATAAAGAGCCATTTTTTTAAAAAATTTCCAATTCTTCTATTGAGCACTCTAAAATTTTAGAAAAAAACATAAACTTACAGATATTTCTGGTTTCCTTGGAGCCACAACTTGGAACAGATCTCATCAACTATATGGCCACTGGGGAAATTCATGCTTTCAGGCATTGATTCATCTTTTCCCAGAGGGTCTATTTTGGATGGGGAATAACCAGTAGAATAAAGCGGGAAGATGGCCCTTTCTTTCTTTTCAGTGGACAGCGCACTCATATCTCGAGCAACTGAATCCAGTGTTTGAATAAGAGCTGGATCAATTCCATGGTTCATGACACGGAAGAAGCCCAATTGGTTACAAGCCTCTCTCAGTTTCTTAAGCTCCTGCTGTTCATCGCTGCTTCCTCCAGATTTCCAAGAATCAAAGAGATCGAGATCGATGAGTGGGAGAGCGAATTCACAGGATGCCATCACTGCTCATAGGGTTGCGGTCTTCTAGGTTGAAGGATCGCAGTAATTCCCTGCCGCTTTCTTATACAAATAGAACGTTGGTATCAGTAAATTATTTATTTATAATACATCTCTGTTACTCGCGCGTGATTCCTTTTCTTCTTGTGGTTACCATTCAAAATTTTAAAGAGGCCACATCTAATAGTCCAAATTCACGTGGTTTCTTCTCGTGCACCGAACCTGAAATTCATATATCTCATCTGAAGTTAGATGCCTGTAGATATATATATATATATATATATATATATTATTAATTCATCGCTCATATATGTATGGGAGACAAACTAGAATTTAAAAATAAGTATTTTTTTAAAACAGAAAGGGAAATTTATGATGATTTATTTAAAAATAAATTTGTTTATAATGGGAAATTTATCATGATTAGTCGTCGAATCAATAGTGGAGGATACTCTTTGCTGACTTTTATTAATCATTGTACCGATTTTTTTTAGAGTTTTTTTTAAGGAAAATCATTTTGTATGGAATTATCAGCCAGTCTAGTAATGGATAGGAGGTTTTCACTACCTAAAAAACAATTTCAATTTTAAAACACACTCCAACATTGGAAAGAAAAAAACCTTCGCTAAAAAACAATTTTAACACACTCAGTCCCATTTTCAAAACATACTCCATTGCCAATTTTGAAAACAAGTCTATATCTCCACCTTTCCATTTTAATATTCTCCATTAGCAAATAAACTATACCAACAAAGATACCAACAAATTTCGTTTGTATCATTTAAATAAGTTGGTTGAATATAACATCAATATGCCCATTTCTCTTCTCGTAAATGCACAACTGTCAACAACGGGGATAGTTGCAAAGTAACTACCTTACCACTTTGAAAAATGTGTATTCTTATTCAAAACTACTTTTCATTTGAAATGGAAAACTTGATTTTTTTTTTTCATGTTTATGATTTTTTTTTCATGTTTAACATATATGTAAATATAGGTTAGTTCTTTCAATGGAGTTGTTTTTAGTGCGATTTTTTGGAGTTTCAGGTGTCGGTGAAAAAATTTGAGGTAAAATCTTGGTTTTTGTTATTTAAACTGGTTTTTTGAATCTATATATGGATTCAGCACCCTCGAAAACCCCTAAGGCATTTCGATTGTGCAAAGTTAGCAATCAAACTTCTCTTTTCAATAAATTTCTACCGGATTTTAGAGAAATTACACCGGAAAAAGCCACCGTAAAAGCCTTCAAAAAGTCGCACTATAGACTACTCGTCTTTCAATTACTCGCTATTCACAGTGATCAATCAAGAGGTATGGGATATTTGCTGTTTGTTTAAATTGTGTTTCGACTTCAATAATATTATATTATTGCGGGGTTGAGTGGTAGAGTTCGTGTTGAATAAGTCCATGTGATGGGGGCGTCGTGACAAAATGCGGAGGGTGAAAGGGCCCATACCATATGCACATGTTCATGTTGCAGGGCTGAAAGTTAGGGTCCAGAGGAGTAGAAAGAGGCTTGTGCTTAAGCATCGTGTGACGAAGCACCATGCCCAAGCACGGAGGCGGAGAGATTTGAGCCATAACGAAGGGAAATTCTTGAGATTTTATTTCCCGTGTGACTTGATAGGCGGGGCCATTTGGTGAATGGATGGCATAGTAACACGATGGAAAACCCAAAACCCTTATAACATGGAAAGATTGATTTAACCATGTAGAGGTCCTGATGGGACCCACATCTAGTGTGGTGGGTCACGTGGCGAGATTGAATTTACAAAATAGAGGTCCAGGTGGGATCCACGCCTAGTGTGGTGGGTCACGTGGCCTGAGGGTGACGTGGCATATAAAGAGAAAGACATGTGTTATCCAATTTTTAAGGTTTGAGGGGCCTAAGTGGCCTAAAAGTGAGTGAAACATGACATGTTTAGATTGGATCCATGTGGAGGGTAACATCAGCTCAGCATAAAGGATCAATGACATCACCACAACACTTTAGCAGTAACGATTTCTTGAGGAGTTAGGTGCAACCTCACTGGGATTTTATCCTCGGTGTAATGTGGTGTGCAGAGCCCACACGCATAGGCATGGATGAACATGGGAAAAGTGATTGGTTGAACTGTGTTGAGATGGCAATATATGTGACAAGATTCCACGTAAACACAACATGTATGAATGAAGTCATAATTAGCGTGGGCTGAGAAGACATAGCATGTTGGAGCCATGCAAGAAGTCGCAACAAATAACAAAGTAATGCATGAAGGAGGGTCCACAAGGGTATCCACATAACATCGGAAGGATTGTTCTCGACAGTTTCAATGGGGGACAACATAAGCAATTCCCAGTATTTTATCTCGGGTGGTGTGGCCTTGCAGGGAACTACACCCATACTATATATATATGTGTGTGTGATTGACTAGGTACGACATGGGATAGGTTAATACATGAATCTAGTATGAATAGGTTGACAACTAAGGTGACAGTGTGTAGAAAATATAAATAGATTCAACTAATCTTGTAATATGCTAAAACAAAATACTGAATCAATTCTACAAATTGCAGAAACTAATTATGATCTCACAATCACATGAACAAAAAGAGAAATAATTTCAATTGCAAAACACAAATATGAATCTCAAGAAAGCCTCCGCTAAGACCCTCGCTATTTTTATATTGCATTAAGTCAAGAACATGAAACAATACAATGCTATTTCCCTTCATGAGAAACCTCTGCACTATCTCTGACTGTCTCACTTTGATCCTGGCAAGTTTGGTCCAGTACTTAACCAATTCCCTGCACCTGACTCACTAGCCTTTCTCACGCATTCATGGGCTGATTGAGCCCCTATTAATTAGGAATTTCTCATCAATTGATTACGCAATACTTCCAAGGTGTCTTGATGACATCATGCATGACCTTTATAGTTTTCTAATTATACAACTGATAGTTCTCTTCCCTTTAACTCCAATCTCCACTGGGCCTTCCATAGAATTGACATGCAACAAATATTTATAGCGAATTATCAGTTATATGATTGATCAATGCATGTGAATTAAATCAAATTTATTTCACTGGACCTATCACTAACTCATCTCTCAGTTAGAACTAGATAAATTTATTTTAACTCAAATAATTGAGTTAACTAATTACAACTCAAAATAAACTACAACTTGACCCCCTAGAACTGAGGGAGAACTATACATGCCTCCAGTTTGACCCTCAACTTGAATTGACAAAGATAACTAAGTCTTATTGACTCATTTAACTCATACGAGTTGTCAAGTGATGTGGAATTACAATTTAATTCTAATTTAATTAAGGCAAAATTAAATTAGAAGCATTTCTTGTTGCCAATTTCAAAGGTCAACAACAACAACATCAATTTAGAATCAAACAAAGAGAGAAAAGAGTTCAAGATCAACAAGCACAACAACAGATTCATACTCCACTTCAGAAGAATTATGCACAGAGACTTGATGAAGAAGAAGAGATATTAGAAGAAAATCACCTTTTTTATAAGGATCAACAAGCTATTTTCTTGACTTAGGATGATGAATATTCTCAAGAACCTTGTCAACCTGGTGATCAACAATTTGTTCTCTTAAATGATGATATGTTGGTATTACAAACAGAAGATTATCAAAGAGGTTACCAAAACTCCCTTAGCTTAGTTCAAAGGCAATATAGTTTGAGGAACATGAATGTGCGTATTAATTCAAATTATAAGAGGCCAACTTCTCAAAAAGATACTCCTCCCCAAAAACTGACCTCTACAAATTAGTCTACAAATCAACTTACAAATGAGTCTACAAATTAGAACAAAGAAAAGAAGGTTTCCACCACAAATAATGGAAAGAACAATGAAGCATCCACCAGTACTCTGAAGAAAGAGAAAGCGACTCAAGCTGGAGGACAGAGAAAGAAGACTCCCACCAGAGAAGAACCCGAAAAGAAGGATATGACATCCAAAGAGGTAGAAAAACATCCTAATCTATTTAGTCTTGAAAATGAGATTTCCAAATTGAAAGTTTTAATTCCTTTGATTGAATTGATTAAGAATGATCAATAAAAGTTCCGTGTATCCAAAATTCTTAAGGTCGACCAAATGTATGATATGGTGAATGTTAGAGATCACCACCCCAAGATTTTGTTTGGCCTTGCCATGGATTGAAACTTAGAAGATAGCGAAGTCCCACATTTTTACCTTAGTCTTAAGATCCATGAATTCATCCTTCATAATGCTATGCTAGACTCGGGGGCCTCCCAAAATCTTATGCCCAAAGCCATCATGGAAAAATTAAGATTGGATATTACTCGCCCATATCATGAACTTTACTCCTTTGACTCAAGAAGGGTTAGTTGTCTCAGTCTCATAAAAGATTTGGTAGTATCTCTAGATCAAATTCTAGCAAAGAATGTTCTTATGGATGTGGTTGTAGCTAACATTCCTCCGAGGTATGGGATGTTGCTCTCGCGATCATGGAGAGAAAAATTAAAAGGCACTTTGAAACTTGATTTTTCCTATGCTCCTATACTGGTGTTCGTCCAACTTAGAAAAATATATCGGGAAACCAAGATGAAATATATTATTAGTAGCAAGGAGAAACCAAATAATCACCCAATACATGTTGTACATACATATTTAGAATATTTTATTTTGTATAATTATGATAGTTCAATTGAGTTACAAAGTGAGATAGAAGAAAATGTGGAAATTGCAAAAGTTTCAGATATTGTTCGAGAAGTTTCAAATGCAGAAAAACAGGAACAGGGACTAAATGGCTTACAACTAAGCACACCAATTGAAAGGATAGTGAAATAAATGAATGGGACAGAGCATATTGAGAGAACAGATCATTCTCAAACAGATAATAAAAACCAGTCATCCAAATTTGAGCTTCCGGACGAAGAAAATGGTCTACGGACCTTGGATTTTGATGGGGCCTTAGGTAAGGATGGACCTGGAATAGGAATTTGGATTCATGGTACTATGAATGAGATATGTAATATTCCTCCTAATGTTAGGTTATGTTCATACAAACTAGCCTTTGATTTTTCTAATAATGAATCGAAATATGAAGCTTTGATAACCAGTCTTAATATTCTTAAGAAGATAGGTGCTAAAAGGATTTCATTTTATGGCGACTCTGAATTAATAATCAAATAAGTTAAAGGGGAATAGTAGGCCAAACGTCCAAGGATGCGAGCATATTGAAATTTTGTGTTAGATATTATTATGATTTTTTTAGTATACTTTATCATTGATTCTAAGAAATTAGACTTTCATAGTTGATTATCTTGCCACTGCAACAAGTATGTTCAAAATTCTAGTACTCCAACAAGAAGTTTGAAATCAATATCAAACATCTCTCCGTTGTTCCCAATAATCTAGGATATTGGCAAGTGTTTAAGGATGACAAGAAAATCAATAATTTTTTGCAAATGGAGGAAGAATTTCCTGCTTCTCAAATTGATGACATATTTCATGAATATGGTCAGGGAATTCATGCAACATAAATGGAGGTATTATAGCTGAAGGATAACTTGATTCCAAGAGGTCTTGTACCCTTAGAATATTTTTGTGATCATGATGATGTTGCACAGAAGCCGACAATGGTGCCTAGTGAAGCAGGAGTAGAAGACATCAATATTGGCAAACCCGAGAAGCCAAAGATGGTGAAATTGTCAGTCCTTGACTCCAGAAATGAAAGGTAAATATGCATCACTTATGACTATTTTTTCTGATGTTTTTTCATGGGAGTATACAGATTTGAAGGTGTATCACAAGAGCATAATTCATCACACCATTCCTATTAAGCCCGATCAGAAATTTTTCCACCAGAAGCTCAGAAGAATCAATCCAAAGTTGTTGCCATTTATTGAAAAAAGGTAAACATATTGTATACTATCGATATCATTGTCCCTCTTCGTTTTTCCAATTGGATGTCGAATCTCATTCCAGTCAGGAAAAGGACTGGTGAGATCCACCTATGCATTGATTTTCGTAATATGAATAAAATTTCCTTGAAGAAAAATTATCCTCTTCCAAAGATGGAAAACATCCTACAAAGGGTCATTGGTTCTTCCAGAATGTCATTACTTGATGGGTGTTCAGGGTATAATAAGATCTTGGCTGATCCGGATGACCAAGAGAAGACAACCTTCATGACACCTTGGGGTACTTTTATGTATTCTAAGATGCCTTTTGGGTTGAAAAATGCAGGAGAAACATTTCAACGAGCAATGGATATCACTTTTTCTAATGAGAAAGTTGTGTTTTTGGTTATTTAACTTCATCATGATATAACAGTTTTTTCCCAGTCATATGAAGATCATTTGCATCATTTGAGGAGATTTTTCCAGAAGTGTAAAATCCAAAGAAGAGTTTGTTTTCCATGGAAGAGGGAAAATTACTTGGTCATATCATATATAATAATGACATCTGCATTGATCCCTCAAGGATTGAGGAAATCCATCAATTGGATTTTCCTAGAAACAAGAAAGAAATTCAACTTTTATGGTAAGATTAAATTTTTGAGAAGGTTCATTCCTAACCTTACTGAACATTTGTAGGAGATTACTAACATGTTGAAGAAGGAAAATGAGGTGAAATGGTCTGAGGATGCAAGAAAATATTTCAACCAAGTCAAGTTTTTTGTTGTCTCATGCTCCTATCTTAATTACCCTGGATTAAACGATGGATTTTATCATTTATTCATTTTCTTCTAAACATACATTAGTTGTTGTCCTAATGTAGAAAGAAGAAAAAAAAACAGAGCATCCTATTTCTTTCTTCAGTAGAAAAATAATGGATGCAACGTTAAGGTATAATACCGTTAAGAAACATGCATTTACAATAGTGAGGTCTTTGAAAGATTTATGTGTGTATATTCTTCATTCATGTATTGTTGCCTATGTTCCAAATGTTGTTCCGAAGGATGTATTGATGCAGAATGATCCTAAAGGTAAATGCGGTAAGTGGATAAATTCAGTTTTTGAGTATGGCCTGGAAATTAAACCCACAAAGCTAGTCAAAGGACAGGGTTTGGCTAAGCTTATGGCGGAGTCCAACTTACATGACCTGGACATCAATCTCATTGCTACACTTTACGAGGAACAAGTGGCTAATTCAATCCCTTAGGTATCTCAAATTTTTACTTCATCTCCTTGGCATTCAGATATATTCTATGTCCTTCAACATTTGAATCCTCCACGAGATGTGTCGAAGAGTAAAGGTAGATCATTGAAGTTGAAATCCTTAGAATATTGTGTTCTTGATAATGCTTTATTTTTGAAAGATCCGAGAGAAATTTTACTAAATTTTTTAGTTGAAAGTGAAATAAAATAAGTGATGAATGAGATCCACAAAGGTGATTGTGGAAGTCATCATTTTTGTAATACCATGAAAAACAAGATATTGAGGGCCGGATTTTATTGGCCAAGTTTGTTTTCTAATTTTACAAAACTATCTTGAATTGTCATGAGTGGAAAAATTTTCAAGGAAAGGGAAAGTTATTACCACTCCCCTTGCAACCAATTTTAGTCCAAGAACCCTTTCAGCAATGGGGTCTTGACTTCATCGGTGAGATCCACCCTCCATCCTCAGCACAACACAAGTGGATTTTTATATCCACTGATTATTTCACAAAGTGGATCGAGGCCATCCCCAAAGATAAGCCACAGACATGGTAATAATTTAGTTGATTGAGAGTAATATCTTGTCACATTGTGGTTGTCCACATAAAATAATCACCGATAATGAAAAAAACTTTAAATCCAAGAAGTTGATTGATTATGTGAAAAATACCACATAAGGCTCGGGAATTCAACAACATATTACCCACAAGGTAATGGGCTGGCATAATCATCGAAAAAATCGTTGTTAAACATCATCAAGAAGTTATTGGAAGATAACAAAAAGAATTGGCACAAAAAGTGGATCAATGCTCTATGGGTAGATAGAGTGAGCACTGAGAAATCCATAGGTATGTCACCTTTTTAGCTGGTCTATGGAGTAGATAATGTTTTTCGAACTTCCCTTGTAGTCTCGGTGATGAAGATCCTACACAAGGTTTAGAGTGAGCCCAATGATATTCAACGTAGAATCAATCAAATGATTCACTTGCATCAGTCCCGAGAGGAAGTTATTCATAATACTTCAAAGCTTCAGAAAAATATCAAGAATATTTAAGATAGAAAAAAAAGGTCAATGATTTCAATGTGGGAGAGGTTATTCCCCGATAGGATTCCTAGAACGAGGAGAAAGGAAAGCATGGAAAGTTTTTAAATTTGTGGAAAGGACGATACAAGATCCTGGATTTCAGAGGTAAAAATGCGTATATGTTAGAATATATTTATGGACAAGCATTTCCAGGAGGACCGGTCAATGGTAGACCCCTCAAGCATTATCTTACCTTATTTTTGCAGAAATTTTTCATTTCCATTGTAAATACCATCTTAATTTTGCTGCCAAAGTGTGAAAGAGTTGCCACATAAGTTTGAAGCCCGAGGAGAAGGCCATAAGGCTTAAACGATCAATTGTTGTTTTCCTTTTGATGTTGTAAAGTCAATTCAATATTTCAGTCAAGTCAGTTTCAATTTTTCTTGAGTTTAGTCAGTTAATCATTCCAATGTTAAGTTATTTATTTTGACTCCATTGCTCAATTGATGAGGCTACCTGGTTAACCCTAACTAACTTATGGAGAAACGAATCCATGAAAAAAAATTATCCTATTATTATCTCATAGATGAAAAAACAATTTATCCCATTAAAAAATTTCATATTTTATAGCAAAATTATAAACCTAGTCTAAAATTTTCTAGAATAATATATATAATATAATTTTTTATAAAATAAAATAAAAATATAAGCATTACTAGATTTTTGGCTTCTGTGATCCATCAATAAATTAAGAAGAAATCTTTCGGTAAAAATCACATTATCATGAACAAAGTCAACGCGTTTGGAACCAACCAGTGTGGTTCATCATCGGGACTAGGTGAGAGATCAGATCAGTCGTTAAGTTTAAATAGATGTAGGAGAGGCAAATAAAACCGTTAAAATCAGCTAATTTGACTATAAAATGGTTAGTTCTAATAAAAACATAAAAACAGCTAGTTTGAAAATTAAAATTAAAAATTTAATTAAAAAATAAATAAAAATAAATAAAAATAAAAATAAAAAAATTTTATATATCAATTTTATAGTTTAATTATTTAATTTTTTTAATTGATTATTAAAAATACAAATATTATTTTATTATAATTATATATTATTTTATTGTAAATTTAAAAATTAAAAAATATAAAAAATAAAAAATAAAATAAAAATAAATAAATAAAATAAAATAAAATAAAATATAAAATAAAATAAAATAAAAATTAATTAATTAATTAAATAATTAAATAATAATAATAATAAATAAAAATATGAAAATAATAATAAAATAAAAATAAAAATATTTCCATTAATTTACAAATTTAAACGACTAGTTTGAATATTCAAATTAATAGTTTAATTAAAAATATTATTATAAATAACAAATTTCATTTTAATTAATATCATTAATTGGTTTAATTATAATTATATATTATTATATTGAAATTCTATCTTAAATATATATATATATATATATATATATATATATATATATATCTATATATATATATATATAAAGTTAAAAATTGAAACGGCTAGTAAGGTCTTAAAAATAATAATTTAATTATAAAAATTATTTAGGACAGTCTTAAAAATAAAAATAAAAATAAAAAATAAAATAAAATAAAAAATTAAAGAAAAGAAAAAAAAAATGTTAAGAATATAAGGCAGGGATCCAACACCTGCTTATATTCCAATCGTCATCCCTATTGAGATTTATGGGCCTTTTTTCAATTTCAAGGGCCTCTCTTAACTTACGATGATGAAAATGATCAATCCTGGCTAAGACCTTAGCCTCTTCAATGCAGATATGATGGTTAGTTTTTTCCACATGTTTAGCTAGGGCAGAGGTGTGGGACTTGCCATGTCGAATGTCAGTTGCATATTCACATATCCTTTGGCTAATGGACCTACCCGTTTCACCAATGTAAGGTGTCCCAAAGGAACAAGGAATAAGATAGACCCCTTTTCTATCCCTAGGGTTCACAGGATCTTCAACTGAGTTAAGAGAGCTGTGAATCATGTTAAGGGGCTTGAAGGAAGAGGAAAGCTTATGCTTCCTAAGAATTTTAGCAATCCTATCAGTGGTACCCTGAATGAAAGGAAGCCTTACATTGCAGGACCATTGATTAGGATTTTTATTATTAACTAAGGAACCTCTTTTAGCTTTAAGAAAAGCTTTAAGTCCTTGAGACTTACTATAACCATTAGAACAAAAAACATCAAGGAGATGGGTCTTTTCTCCCTCAAAATGGGACTCATCCGAGATTCTCAACGCCCTAGTGCCTAAGGTGTTGAGGACGCCTAACTTTTGAGCAGGGAAATGATGCGAATCAACCCGAAGATATTGTTCAGTATGGGTTTTTTTTACAAAAAACCTGATGAGAGAAAGAACCATCATCTTTCCTACAGATAAGAACATCAAGGAAAGGAAGGCTCCCATCCACCTCATAATCCATGGTAAATTTTATGGAGGAAGATTGACTATTAAGATGAATGAAGAATCGATCAAGCTCTTCCTTACCATGAGGCCAGACGATACAATGGTCCTGCAATGTAAGGCTTCCTTTCATTCAGGGTACCACTGATAGGATTTCTAGAATTCTTAGGAAGCATAAGGTTTCCTCTTCCTTCAAACCCCTTAACATGATTCGCAGCTCTCTTAACTCAGTTAAAGATCCTGTGAACCCTAGGGATAGAAAAGGGGTCTATCTTATTCCTTGTTCCTATGGGACACCTTACATTGGTGAAACGGGTAGGTCCATTAGCCAAAGGATATGTGAACATGCAGCTGACATTCGACATGGCAGGTCCCGCACCTCTGCCCTAGCTGAACATGTGGAAAAAACTAACCATCATATCTGCATCGAAGAGGATAAGGTCTTAGCCAGGATTGATCATTTTCATCATCGTAAGTTAAGAGAGGCCCTTGAAATTGAAAAAAGGCCCATAAATCTCAATAGAGATGACGGTTGGAATATAAGCAGGTGTTGGATCCCTGTCTTATATTATTAACATTTTTTTATTTTATTTTTTTCTTTTCTTTAATTTTTAATTTTTTATTTTTTATTTTTATTTTTAAGACTGGCCTAAATAATTTTTATAATTAAATTATTATTTTTAAGACCTTACTAGCCATTTCAATTTTTAACTTTTATTTTATTTTGTTTATATATATATATATATATATATATATATATATATATATATATATATATATATATATATATATATATTATTTATTTATTTATTTATTTTTAAGATAGAATTTCAATATAATAATATATAATTATAATTAAACCGATTAATGATATTAATTAAAATGAAATTTGTTATTTTTAATAATATTTTTAATTAAACTATTAATTTGAATATTCAAACTACCCGTTTAAATTTGTAATTAAATTTGTAAATTAATGGAACTATTTTTATTTTTATTTTATTATTATTTTCATATTTTTATTTATTATTATTATTTAATTATTTAATTTATTTTTATTTTATTTTATTTTATATTTTATTTTATTTATTTATTTATATTTTATTTTTTATTTTTTATAATTTTTATTTTTTAAATTTGCAATAAAATAATATATAATAATAATAAAATAATATTTGTATTTTTAATAATCAATTAAAAAAATTAAATAATTAAATTATAAAATTGATATATAAAAAAAATTTATTTTTATTTTTATTTATTTTTTAATTAAACTTTTAATTTTAATTTTCAAACTAGTGGTTTTTATATTTTTATTAGAATTAACCATTTTATAGTCAAATTAGCTGATTTTAACGATTTTCTTTGCCTCTCCTACATCTATTTAAACTTAACAACTGATCTGATCTCTCACCTAGTCCTGATGAACCACACTGGTTGGTTGGAAATGCGTTGACTTTGTTCATGATAATGTGATTTTTACTGAAAGATTTCTTCTTAATATAAGCATTTCTAAAAAAACCCATACACATTTCAATGAAAGTCTCTATCATCTCTATGTGTTTCCTATTTGATTTAATAATAATAATAATATTGAAAAAATCAACACTTTTCACCTATACAGTTTGAGTGGGCCTAATGGTTAAGAGTATGTGTTTCCTCCTAAAAGATCATATATTCAAAATTAGAGAGAGTAGAATATGGAGTTGTCTTTAGAGCGAATTTTTGGAGTTTCTATGGTGGAATCAGGTAAAAAAATTTAAGATTAAATCTTGATTTCTATTATTTAAACTGGTTTTTTCACTGTATATATGGATTCAGCGCCCTAAAAAAACCCCTACGGCACTTCGATTGTGCAAGGTTACCCATAAAACATATGTTTTTAATGAATTCCAAATTCCGTCAGATTTTAGAGAAATTACACCAAAAAAATCCACCAAAAAACCTTTCAAAAAATCGCACTAAAGACTACTCAATAAAATATAAATGACCTTATAAACTTAATAATCAAACTGTTAGACAAAGTGGCAAGTCTCTTCTCCCACAAACAAAAGCTCGTATTTTCATTTCCATACAGTATGCTTTGGTTTTTGTGATTCATTTGTCACAAGAGGCTGCAAAGTAGAGGCCGATATTTTTATTTCCAGGCTGTGTGCTTTGTTCTGTGTGATTCATTTGACACGAGGAGCCTGATTGTTATTGGCGCTGAAGTCTGTTTCTTTTTCCTTGTTTATTGGTATTTTTTCTTCTGGAATGGAAGACGGTGCAGAGGTCTGTAAAGGTTTGTCCAAGACTAATAATTTTACGGCTGATAAACATGAGAAGGTTTATGAGGAGATGATGAATGATGGAAACAACAAATTGCAAGGCGGGCGAGGTCAAAAATCGAATCACAGTAGCCATACTCGTTCCTCACCGGTGCACAACTTGAGGAAACACGTGTCTTGCCCGGACAAGCTCTCGACAGACGACGAAAGTCCCCAGTTCACACTTTCGTTGTAATTATATTTTGGTTGGTTTCAATCATTCTATGTGATTTATGTCATGTCATTTTTTTCAAACGCCGGGGAATATTTTATTTGTTTGAGAATATAATTTATAAAAAGGTGAACATCCCTATTTATAGATACGGAGTTGTTGCGCAATAAGAAAGCTTTATATTTTATTTGACAAACTCTTAATTTTATAAATTTTTGTTTACTCATTCATCCATGTTATTTATATCATTTAAATTTCTTTTTTTGGGCAAACATTGGCGGGAGAGATTATTTATGAATACAATTTTATTTCTTTAAAAATATTATATAAAAAAGTGAAAGTGAGATTTTGTTTTGTTTTGCTTGAATGTTTTTTTGAATGTTTTTATGTTATTTATTATGTAATTTTTTTTTTCTTTATCAATATAATTTGAATATTTAAAAAAAAAAATATTTGTTTAATCTATTAAAAAAATAATACGAAAATTAATAAAACAAAAATTAAATCAATAAAATCAATATGAAAATTAATTTAACTAGTACAACTTTATTTTACAATTATCTAAAATATAACTTTTCTAAAATTAAAATATTATTTTACAAATTATACAATTATCTTGATATAACATGATATTTCATAATAAATAATATTATGAAATAAATAAATAAAATATAAACATCCATTTAAAAACCCACCACAATACAAATGCAGTTTCTAATAATATTTACCAAAAATACCCAATTGTTCTAGTAATCAATGTGTGGAGAGATTGTTTATTGGTATAATTTTATTTATTAAATAATATTATTTACAAAAAGATGAATATGTAAATAATTTTATTTATTTAAGAATATTATTTATAAAAAGATGAATATGTGAATAATTTTATTTTTTTAGAATATTATTTATAAAAAAATGAATATGTAGATAATTTTATTTATTTAAGAATATTATTTATAAAAAGATGAATATTTGGTGTTTGTCACTATTTAAGATAAATATTAAGAACCATACACTAAGTCAACTATTGGCTTAGTGTCTTTCCATTTGATTTTTTGAATAAGAATAAAGTAATATTCAATGGACAAGATGGAACCAATTATTAACTCAATGCATAGTGCTTAGTATTTTATTTGTATTTGTGTTATATTTTTTATTCTAATTTAGTGTCTTTGCACTTATATCTAATTACAAAATAATTATATATCTTATTAACAATGAAACAAATATATAAGTCATCATCACTTCACTGCATGGTGCTAAGTAGTAGTGTGGTTACAAATAAGTTATATATCCCACTAGCAATAAACAAATAGATAAGCTAATCAACGTGCTAAATATTTATGCAGTCCATTTATAGATAAAATGAATACGAAAATTAATTTAATTAATAAAACCTTATTTCACAATTATCCAAAACATTACTTTTTAAAAATCAATAAAATTAAAACATTATTTCACAAATGATACAATTATCTTGATATAACATGATACTTCATAATAAATAATATATTGAAATAAATAAATAAAATACAAATTGAAAAACCACCACAATACAAAAGTAGATTCTAATAATATTTACTAAAAAATACCAAAAATTTCATTTTCATAAATCTGGTCTCTGATGCCAAATGATAGCACGGTTTGTGGAATTTAACCCCACTATGTTACCCACATAACCTTATGCAGTCATGCTTCTCCATATTCACCCAACAGAATGGGTTTTCTCAAATAACTCCGTGAGTTTTTATTACAAAACCCCACATAACCCACTTTATATATTAAACATTAATATTGTTTATGCATATGTGGAAGCTTTATAATAAAAATGGTTCTTTGGTTTAAAACTCAAATTACCAACAATACACTTTACCTTTATATCCTGGCCGCCTTCTTTACATTACCCGTGGCATTGCATATCGTATCACCGAACAATATTGCATGGCAACATTAAACCATGTCACATTTAACCCTTATCACATACACAAAACTTATTGCATATACTATGCGCACTTTCAAGAACTTATCACAAGTTCGCTAATTTATCCACTTCGCAGATTGGAAAATATATCATTTCACAATTCTCAAAACTTACCATTTCGCACTTCACAAGTTTTTAATTCCTCTGATCGCCACAATATCTTATCACATGCAATGTGCGATATTTATCACATCGTAGATATCTTAACTTATCACATATCAGCTTTTATAACTTTTACCTCATCAACACATGACTCTTCTTCACACATTCCCAATTTTTCTTACTCTGAGATCTCTGCCGTTAATCTTCAAACAAATATTTGCTATTTAATCCTCGTCGTCCGCTCTCTTCCTTTGGAAATCTTCTAATGGTTTGCTGCCTTAATATTTTATCCTATTTGTTCAACTGCCACCGCTCTGCAACTCTGTTTACTCCACCCACTACTTCTCCTGAGCTTTCTCTTCTGATTCTCACTAAGATTTACGATGTTCACGTTGCTGCACACTTATCACATTGTCTTCAATCCATAATATCATTGTGTATTCATTCTCTGAATCCGGAATTCATATTTGCTTCTCTTTCTCGGCCTGCACACAAGTTTATCTTCACTTATTGCCCCCGTTCGCTTCATTTAAAACCATTTAACTCTAGACTGGAATCACACAGATTCTACCCAGCCATTAAGTCTTCTATCATACAGTAAGACTTATTCATTCACCAGAATTCATGCAATCAGTTAATTATTTCATATATATCGAAATTGTTCAGTTATGGATCATTGAACACATAAAAGAAACAAAACATAGTCACCATGAATTGAAATTCTCATTAATCAATAAACCATACAGTTACAATAAAACCTGCTTACAATCTGGCTTTGGTTTGATGTGTCTTACATGGCCCTTTCCTCTTCTACAGAACCCTCTCTGTTCTTGGGCTCTTCTCCCTCTACTCTTTCTCTAGTTCCTACTTCCTACTTACTCTCTCTACTTGTCTCGAAGCTTACAATCAAATATCCTCTATTACCTATCTAAGTATAATGGTCTTCTAATGCCTTGGAGGCTTACAAATATATACAAAAAGTTCTCCAACCAATTCAGAAAGGGCCAGATACCCTGACCATTTTACTGGTTATGACCCATCCAGAATAGATACTCTCGGCAATGGTGATTCAGTTGCTGAGAGCATGGTTTTCTCCAGTGCCTATGTAATTGATCACATTTCTTCCAAGTTGTGGCCTGAAGGAAAGAAAAAATCTTGGTATGTTTATGTTTTTCATAAGAAAATTTGTGATAGTGGTTATGAAAATTGAAAATCCCTACTTATAAACTCAAGCATATCGAGAATACGTATTTTTTAATTTGATAGTTTTATCGTGTGATCTTGCAGAGATACGATCCAGAAATACAATGTCTGAGATGGTGGATCTGTCTCACAGAATGATGAAACTTATTATGTGCAGTTTGGGTGTGGATGTGGGTAAACACTTTGGACCAACCTCCTTTCACAAGTTTCTACGAGTGAATTGGTATTGTATCCAAAACACTAAAGCAGGAGGTGGTGAGGATATTTTCTACAAAGCTCATAAAGGTTTAGGTTGCCTTTCCATTGTGTACTAAGATGATGTGGGTGGCCTCCGAGTCCGAACAAAGGAAGGAAAGTGGGTTGATGTAACACCCCCAATTCATGTGATTGCAATTTAAAGTTAGATACTTGAACTTTATATCCTAAGGGGAGTGGACCCCAAAGGATAATTATTTTGTGAATGTAATTAAACATTTAATTGAGGAAATGAATAAATTTTTGTGGTGCAAATTGACCAAAAATGAGCTGATGAGATCACTTGCTAAATCTGTGAGGATGGATGAGGCAAATATTCCCCACAATCTTTCAAAAAAAAAATCCTTGGAAGATAGTAAGTTTTAAATTTAGATTTTTGAGGAAAAATCTGAATTTCCCCAATGATGAGGAAAGTAGTTGGGAAGAGGTAAAAAGCTCGAAAGCTGAGGAAAAGTGTAAAACATCTTTAAATAATCCCTAAGTGGGAAGCCTAGGCAAACAGGAAGAAAAGCATCCTGAGATTCTGGACGCAGAATTAGAAACAGGCTTTGGGGAACAATAGCTTAAATAAGCTGCTCTTGTACAGATTAGAGGTTAATCTGATATAGGAGGTGATCTCAGCTCGAGGGTGAGTTCTGGGAGATAGAAGAGCTCTAAGGTTGGGAGGTTGGTCTACTGCACAAGTGGTATGTCTCTGAGAAAATTTTTCTTATTGATTGCTATAGTATGAATTGGCTACATATAAAAACAAAATTTACTTCTAAGTTAGTTCATATTATTAGTCTACATTTAACAGAATGTAGTCACCAGGCAGTGACCTGGTCATCCTGTATAGTTGTATAAGAATAACCTGTAAATTGGAATTCCACAGAATGTTTAAACCTAGGGTGGGGTTAAATCTGAGGAAACCTTGTTCTTTCAGGAAACAATGTGAATTTATTTTTAATCTGCTTCTGTTTCATAGAATAATTTTATTTACAGCTATCCTAGAGAGAAATGAAATTCACTATAGTATACCAAAACTATAGCCGAATATAAATTAAGACTTATACTGTTTATGAAAGACACAGAGGGAGAGAATCAATAAACTGATCTCAAGATCAGCCAAGAAATTCTGTTATAATTCCAGAAAATTTAATAGTTCAAATCAACCAGGTTGTGCATGAGTCACTTTGCCTAGGGGAGGAAAGGAGTACCTATTTATACACAACATGTAGTAGAAACTATGGTCTCCTGAATAACTACTCTAATATCATATCACAGGGATTGATTCCATATAAGGTAATAATTATGAGTAAGCAGTTGAGAACTACAGTAGTAAAGAGCTAAACTATTTCAATCCATATGTACAATACCTTTATATAAACACTATTTTAATTTATTAAGAGAAGAGATGGAATGGGTTCTAATCCCATAACCAGCATTCAACAACATTTATTATCATGTACACAGGTAGAACAGAGATGGGTAACTAGATATAAAATAAAATGAGAAGAAACTGAAGAATAGAAAGTTATGCAGACAATTCTGGAAAATAGTTCTCAACGTACATAAATACTATCTATGATAGAAGTGAAACTAGACACATAATTTCCAGTATGCCATTCATCTGCCAGACAATTTCAATATAACCATGAACAGAGAAACTGTCATTTGACACAATAAGATTAATATACATCAGAAGCAGAGATAGAAATTGTGAACTTTCTGAAAATTCTGATGGTGCGAGATCGTAATAGTGTTTATGAAGGCTCTTTCTGTGTTCGCGTGCTCTAACAAAGTCAGGTAGAATTATATATATATATATATATATATATATATATATATATATATATATATATATATATATATATATATATATATATATATATATAGATATATATAATTACACACGTTTGTCGATTAAATTTAACGACATACGCGCGCAAATATATAGAAATTTCATCTAAAATATAAGAAATATATATATATATATGTACGATGTCCGAAATACGCAAGGGCCTTTCGGAAGGTTTCGGGTGTTAAACGTGCCGCCAAGATCTGAGCGAGAACAAATCTAAAAACAGCGCCAGCCACGCGACGGTACGGGGAGGGTCGATGTCGGTTTCGGCGCCGGAAGCGCAACAGGAGAAGAGCAATAAATCCCACAAGAATACCGACCTGGAGGGGCCAAGAGGTCCACGTTAGCAACCCTAACGATTGAAAAAATTAAGTGCAGTGTGTACGAACATGCCATAACCATTTGTTTACCTGTAAACGACAAATGCAAAAAAAACCAAAGGGGATTAGTCAACTTATAATAGCGTAGGGACATAAGTGAAGAACGAAAATATTAAACATTGAACTTCATACACCAGGCTGAGGTAGAATCACATTGATTCAAGAAAAACATATTTGTGGAAGAGGGATTAACATGCAACATCTTCAGAATAAGGAGAAAGTTGCAATTTAAAACAGAGGCGAGAAGCACAAGAAATTACCTCATGAAAATCCACGAAATGGTAGTGTCTGTGGGATGGAATGTGAAGCCACTACCTGGAAGGCACGCTGCAGTATCATCCTGTGAACCTCGCAAGGTGGGGTTAATGAGCCATGCCGACAGCTCAATCACGAAGTTGGCGGCGAGAGTGTAAACGCGTGCTTTCAGGAAACAAGAGGCAAATCCATTGCCAAAGGTTGAAATGAATACCTACTAAAGGAACCGAACGCGGCGGTGTGAGCAACGTCACGAATCATTGAAAACGCCTGACAAAGACAAAACAGGCTAAGGTAATTACGGATGCAGGTGGATAAGCGTTGAGCGCCATGGTTTTCTTCTTGGCAATCAAATCCTCGTGGGCGTGTAGAAATTGGCAAATGCAGAGATGCACAACGAGTTGAAGAATGCAGAAACCCGACTCAGCTCTATCCAAAAGACTTATATAACTCATCGATAACCGCCTTAACCCTAACCAAACATGATCACCATCGTCCACTTGGTATAATCGTGGAAGCCAAGCCACGGATCGAGAGTAGCAGTGGTGAGTTAAGATTAGCGTATCGCATTAATGGATTATAAATCCAAATTCAAGTCGATATGTCTGGTACCTGTGTTGGTATGGTTGATGTACATCCCGCGTGTCGAGCTAGCACATCGACGTGGACTCACCAGACAAGCGAGTCGAGGGGTATGGCAAACTACACAACTATCCCACTCTCAGTTATTCGTTATGACGCCTGACGTGGACACAAGTGACTATGCAGTGATACACATAACAATTAAAATCTATTTTGACCATACGCCTTACGTGTATATGGATTTCAATTCGCAGTACAATATGTGAAGTCGATTGGAAATCTTATGTAACGTGATATGTGTCATGTCAACCAGCGTATATGGGGGTTAATGCCAAACGTATGGAAAACAATTAAATCCCAATACTATGTCGAATCATATAAACATGAAAAACGAAATCATTTCCCTCAAGGCTATACCAAAACACATAGCAGAGAAATCGTCACTATGGTGTCGAAAGGTCGAACTTGCATTTGATCCAAGGATCATTTAATTTGTGTTTGATTATACGTGCCATGGAACTTACTATTCTATTCACCAATTCGATAAATGACATAGATGAACCTTAAGACAAAGGTGAATTTGCAAGGGTATGCGAGTGTGGGTAAAGGTCAAAGACATGAAAAATATGTTCACCCTTGAGATGCAATTAGCATAAGGTAAGAAGTAAGAGTAGAGGATTTAATTGCGACAGTATATGATGATGAAAAGCATCATGATAAAAAGGTGAAATGTCATAATAAATCTATACTTACAAGTCTGAGTTCATGAAGAAATTTTTTTTTTTTGGGTGTGAAATTTGGAGGTGTGACAAATGGTATCAGAGCCCAAGTTATAAAACTGGGCTGGTGACTTTGTGCTCACGATTGCTGTGTACTCACTATGTAATTTTATTGCTGTAGCAAAAGTTTTGTTTTTGTTTTTTCTTTTCTCTCTGTTCACTGATCTGTGCTATGTAGTGTACAGTGAGGTGATAGAATGGAAGAAGGTGGTGGAATTTATGTAGATCTGCAGGGTGAGCCAGATCCGAATGCGGCCATGATGGCTATGTTGCGAAATTTGCAACAAGAATTGGCTGAGATAAAAAGCCAGAATGACAGATTGTCATTAGCCAGTGAGGAGCAGGAAAAGCTCATCGGGGAATTAACCTCACGGAACAGCCAAGAAGGCGAAGGTTCCGGAAAGAGGAAAACTGATGAATCTGATGAGGAAGATGCTATTCGACATCAGAATAAGCAGAAAAAGGAATTACAAGGGGAATTCCGAAAAATCAAACCTCCCTCCTATGATGGGGAAAAGGAGGAGGATGTTGAAGCCTGGCTGCTGAATATGATTAAGTATTTCCAGGTTTATGAATATGAAAGCAATCTGAAGGCCAGATTAGTTGTCTACCAGCTACAAGGTAAGGCTACCTTGTGGTGGGAGGAGACAAAGATGGTGCATGCCATAGATGAAAAGACAATTACTTGGGAAGATTTCTAGGCTAAATTCAAGAATCGCTACTTGAATGAGCGGTACTATGATGACAAAGCAAAAGAATTTCATGAGCTTAGATTGGGACAACTCACTATCGATGAGTTTGTTACAAAATTTACCAATCTATTAAGATATGTACCTTACATAAGGGAAGAAAAGGCAAAGGTACATATATTTCTGAATTGTTTGCCTATGGTATACAAAGAGAAAATTGAGTTTGACAACCCAAAAACAATGGATGAAGCTGTTAGAAAGGCTAGATTGTGTTACCAATAGTTTAAAGGAAAAACTGATCAAGGAAAAAGTTGGGTAAGTAAGAATGAATTCAAAGGGAGAAAACCGAAACCAGCCTATTTGAAGAATTTTGGTAGAGATCATCAGCGGAAAAAGTTTAATAAACCCAAAGAAAGTCAAACTACTCAGTCCCAAGTGGCTTCAAAACAAATAGATGGAGACAGTAAAAAGGAGGGGACAGTCAGAATGAAGGAGCCCTTGAAATGTTGGGGCTGTGGAGAACCCCATCTTTTGAGGGACTTCCCTCATCGAAACATTCATATGCTCATGAGAGATCGAGAAGCGACAACAGTAAATGATATAGCCAGAAATATACCAACTATCAGTGCAGCTCTGGAAAATCGGCAAGCAGAACATCAAGCAACCATGGTGGAAATGGAGGGTAATATTTCTGACCTATCTGTTACTGTTCTGATTGATCCAAGTGCTTCTTTGAGTTACATTAGTCCAAAGATTGTAGAAAAATGTAACTTAAAATCTAAAAAATTTCAACAGTCATGGTTGGTACAGCTGGCCACTAGAACTAAAAGAAAGGTAACACATAAATTGCCCAGAACAGAAATCCAATTAAATGAGTTTCGAACAGAAGTGAATTTGAACATTCTACCCTTAGGGTCATATGATCTACTGATAGGAATGGACTGGCTGGAAAAGAAGAAAGCCTTGATGAATTGCTGGGATAAGACCTTGCACTGTGTAGATGAGGAAGGGAAACCTCATTCTAAAAGGGAAACAAAAACCTATTTCTGTCAGACAAATTTCAGCATTGCAATTAAAAAGAACAGCTAGAAAAGGATATCAGGTTTACGCAGTGCATGTGGAAGAAAAAGAACAGAAAAATGAAGGAGAATTACTGGATGTTGTACCAGTAATAAGAGAATTCAAGGAAGTTTTTCCAAAGGAAATCTCTCATCTTCCCCCTAAAAGAGAGATTGACTTCTCAATCGATCTGGTGCCAGGAGCAACACCTGTTTCACGAGCACCTTATCGAATGAGTCCTCCTGAACTTATAGAATTGAAAATGCAATTGCAAGAACTGCTAGATAAAGGGGATATCAGACCGAGTGTGTCTCCTTGGGGAGCACCCGTGCTGTTCTTGAAGAATAAAGATGGAACTTTCAGGATGTGCATTGATTATAGGAAACTGAATAAGTTGACCATTAAAAATAGATATCCTTTGCCTGGAATTGATGATCTTTTTGATCAAGTGAGAGGAGATTTAGTGTTCTCAAAAATTGACTTAAGAACTGGTTACAACCAGCTCAGAATTAAAGAGGAAGACATCAGCAAAACAGCATTTAGAACCAGGTATGGCCACTACGAATTTGTAGTTCTACCTTTTGGTTTGACAAAAGCCCCTGCCACATTCATGTGCCTAATGAACAGTGTGTTAAACAAGTATTTGGATAAATTTGTTCTTGTGTTCATTGATGATATTTCAGTTTACTCAAACAGTGAAGAGGAACACAAAGAACACCTGAGGATAGTGCTGCAAACTCTAAAGGAAAATCAGCTATACGCTAAATTTAACAAATGTGAGTTCTATAAGGACAAGATCCAATACTTGGGTCATATTATTTCTGAACAAGGCCTTGCTGCTGATCCGGAGAAGATAAAGGCTATAAAAGAATGGCCAGTACCCTCTGATGTTTCAGCAGTTAGATCATTCATGGGGATTGCCGGCTATTATCGCAGATTTGTGGAGAGATTTTCTGCCATAGCCCATCCCATCACTTCCTTACAGAGGAAAGGTGTCAAGTTTGAATGGATTGAAAAATGCCAAAGCAATTTTGACCAATTAAAGCTGAAACTTACCACAGCCCCTATACTGAAGATTGCAGATCCTGATAAGGAATTTGTGGTATGTACGGATGCATGTAGAGAAGGATTGGGAGGAGTTCTGTTTCAGGAAAATTCTGTGATTGCCTACGAATCCAGAAAACTGAAGATACATGAACAAAATTATAGTGCCTATGATTTAGAATTAGCAGCTGTTATTCATGCTCTGAAAATGTGGCGGCACTATCTTCTTGGAAAAATATTTACATTGATGACTGATCATATTAGCCTCAAATATTTCTTTTCTCAAACTGAATTGAATGCCAGACAAGCCAGATGGCTGTCCTTTTTAAGTGAGTTTGACATGGATATAAAACATATTAAAGGAAAGGAGAATAAAGTTACTGATGCATTGAGCAGAAATTCTTGTCAGCATATCAATAATATTGGAAGTAGTGCTTAGATAGACGTAGAAGAGTTGGTGAGTAAGGCTGCCCACCAAGACCCAAATTATGAAACACTTTTGGTGAAATTACAGAAAAAGGAGAAAACTGACTTTTCCCAAAACCAAAAAGGGCTGATTTGTTATAAGAGAAGATTGTATATTCCCAATGTAGAGTCTTTAAAAAGAGAAATTCTGGATGAGTACCACAAACAACCCTATGCAGGCCATCCAGGGTATCAGAAAATGTTAACTGCCCTGAAAAAGAAGCTGTTCTGGCCAGGAATGAAGAGAGAAGTAGCAGAATATTTAAGTAGATGCATGGAATGTCAATTAGTTAAGGTGGAACATCAGCATCCTGCCGGCCTTCTGAACCCTTTGCCCATTACAGAATGGAAGTGGGACATCGTTTCCATGGACTTCATTACAGGATTACCCAAAACCAAATACCAGCATGATTCTGTAATGGTAGTGGTAGACACTTTAACCAAAGCTGCTCACTTTGTACTAGTGAAATCTACCTTTGGAACAACTCAAGTAGCGAATGTGTTTCTGAAGGAGATAGTAAGGCTCCATGGAGTTCCTAAGGTGATTGTGTCCGATAGGGATGCTAAGTTTACAACAGCTTTTTGGAAGGGGTTATTTGGAGGAATGGGCACTAAATTGAATTTTAGCACCGCCTACCACCCTCAGACTGATGGTCAAACAGAAAGAACAAATAAAATTTTGGAGGACATGTTGAGAATGTATGTGATGGATAGGCCCTCAAAGTGGGAAGATTTCTTACATTTAGCTGAATTTTCCTATAATAATAACAACTATCAATCCTCCATTAAAATGAGTCCGTTTCAGGCACTGTATGGGAGGAAGTGTCGTACCCCTTTGAGCTGGAGTCAGCCAGAAGACAAACTGATGTTGGGACCCGATGCCTTACAAGAAATGGAAGGAATTGTCAAACAGATACAAAAGAACATCAAGACAGCACAAGATCGCCAGAAGAGTTATGCAGATAAGAAAAGAGTGCATAGAGAATTTAAAGTTGGGGAGCATGTATATTTGCGTATTAAACCCAAAAAGAGCACCCTTTATGCTGGGAGTTGTGCAAAATTGTCCCCTCAATACTGTGGTCCCTTTGAAATATTAGAAAGAGTGGGACCAGTGGCGTACCAGCTGGCCTTACCACCCCATGTTAGAGTTCATGATGTCTTTCATGTTTCATTGCTAAAAAGATATGTGCATGATGCTTCTCACATAGTTGATTGGAATGTTGTATAGGTGGAACCAGAAGGGGACTTTCTGCCAGAACCGCTTCAAATATTGGAGCGGGAAGAAATTGAATTGAGAAGCAGAACAGTAGCCAGAGTAAAGGTGCAGTGGAAGCACTTTACTGCTGAAGAAGCTACCTGGGAACGAGAGACTGAAATGATGGAAAAATATCCATTTTTATTTGCAAAATAAACTCTAGTAGTTGAATAATAACACCGAGGACGGTGTTTATTTTCAGAGGGGGAATATGTAACACCCCCAATTCATGTGATTACAAATTTAAAGTTAGATACTTGAACTTTATACCCTAAGGGGAGTGGACCCCAAAGGGAAGTTATTTGGTAAATGTAATTAAACATTTAATTGAGGAAATGAATAAATTATTGTGGTGCAAATTGACCAAAAATGAGATGTTGAGATCACTTGCTAAATCTGAGGATGGATGAGGCAAATATTTCCCCACAATATTTCAAAAAAAATCCTTGGAAGATAGTAAGTTTTAAATTTAGATTTTTGAGGAAAAATCTGAATTTCCCCAATGATGAGGAAAGTAGTTGGGAAGAGGTAAAAAGCTGGAAAAGATGAGGAAAAGCATAAAACAGCTTTAAAGAGTCCCTAAGTGGGAAGCCTAGGCAAACAGGAAGAAAAGCATCCTGAGATTCTGGACGCAGAATTAGAAACATGCTTTGGGGAACAATAGCTTAAATAAGTTGCTCTTGTACAGATTAGAGGTTAATCTGCTATAGGAGGTGATCTCAGCTCGGGGGTGAGTTCTGGGAGACAGAAGAGCTCTAAGGTTGGGAGGTTGGTCTACTGCACAAGTGGTATGTCTCTGAGAAAATTTGTCTTATTGATTGCTATAGTATGAATTGGCTACATATAAAAAAAAAATTTACTTCTAAGTTAGTTCATATTATTAGTCTACATTTAACAGAATGTAGTCACCAGGCAGTGACCTGGTCATCCTGTATAGTTGTAGAAGAATAACCTGTAAAGTGGAATTCCACAGAATGTTTAAACCCAGGGTGGGGTTAAATCTGAGGAAACCTTTTTCTTTCAGGAAACACTGTGAATTTATTTTTAATCTGCTTCTGTTTCATAGAATAATTTTATTTACAGCTATCCTAGAGAGAAATGAAATTCACTATAGTATACCAGAACTATAGCCGGATATAAATTAAGACTTATACTGTTTATGAAAGACACAGAGGGAGAGAATCAATAAACTGATCTCAAGATCAGCCAAGAAATTCTGTTATAATTCCAGAAAATTTAATAGTTCAAATCAACCAGGTTGTGCATGAGTCACTTTGCCTAGGGGAGGAAAGGAGTACCTATTTATAAACAAAATGTAGTAGAAACTATGGTATCCTAAATAACTACTCTAATATCATATCACAGAGATTGATTCCATATAAGGTAATAATTATGAGTAAGCAGTTGAGAACTACAGTAGTAAAGAGCTAAACTATTTCAATCCATATGTACAATACCTTTATATAAACACTATTTTCATTTATTAAGAGAAGAGATGGAATGGGTTCTAATCCCATAACCAGCATTCAACAACATTTATTATCATGTACACAGGTAGACCAGAGATGGGTAACTAGTTATAAAATAAAATGAGAAGAAACTGAAGAATAGAAAGTTATGCAGACAATTCTGGAAAATAGTTCTCAACGTACATAAATAATATCTATGATAGAAGTAAAACTAGAGACATAATTTCCAGTATGCCATTCATCTGCCAGACAATTTCAATATAACCATGAACAGAGAAACTGTCATTTGACACAATAAGATTAATATACATCAGAAGCAGAGATAGAAATTATATAAAACCTTCCTGAAAATTCTGATGGTCTGGAATCATAATAGTGTTACTAAATCCTCTTTCTGTGCTGACGAGCACACTAACAAAGTCAAATTTCAGGGTATATATATATATAAAGAATTACACACGATTTATACAGTCCCGGTAACATTATACTATGGCATAGTATATCGAAATTTCATCTAGCAGCCTAGAAAATATATATATATCCCAAATGTCAAAATACATAAGGAGCCTTTCAGCCTGGAGTATTAAACGTGCAACCCCTACTTCAACAGAACAAATCTAAACAAGCGCCTTCTGCGCAACAGTACAGGAGGTCGATATAACGACGCAACAGGAGAAGAGCAATAAATCCCACAAGAATACCGACCTGGAGGGGCCAAGAGGTCCACGTTAGCAACCCTAACGATTGAAAAGATTAAGTGCAGTGTGTACGAACATGCCATAACCATTTGTTTACCTGTAAACGACAAATGCAAACAAAACCAAAGGGGATTAGTCAACTTGTAATAGTGTAGGGACATGAGTGAAGAATGAAAATATTAAAGCGGTTAAAACCATACTTGTGGAACGCAAGGTACAGATACGTAGATTCCTAAAAACAAATTTGTGTGCAGAGAGGGATTAACACGCCATATCTTCAGAATAAGGAGGAAGTTGCAATTTAAAACAGAGGCGAGAAGCATAAGAAATTACCTCATGAAAATCCACGAAATGGTAGATGTCTGTTGGATGGGACGCAAAGCCACTACACTAGAGGCATAACACGAAGGAGTATCATCCTATGAACTCGCAGGAGTAGGGTTGACGATAACCCTGAAAGCGAAACTCAATCACAATTGGCGCTGAGAGTATAAGCCATGTAGCCTGAAACAAGAGGCATATCCATTACCAAAGGTTGAATGCCTACTCAGAACCAGCACATGACCAGAGTTGAGCAACATCCCGAATCATTTAAGCATACAATAAAGTTAAACTGAACGCTGAGGTAATTACCTGAGATCTGGTGTATAAAAATGAAGTGCCATGGTTTTCTCTGCAACAGAGAAGTCACAAACCCTCGGCCAAATGTAGAAATTGGCAAACGCAGAGGTGCACCACAAGTTGAAGAATGCAGAAACCCGACTCAGCTCTATCCAGAAGACTTTTATAACTCATCGATAACCGCCTTAACCCTAACCAAACACGATCACCATCGTCCACTTGGCGGAATCGTGGAAGCCAAGCCACGGATCGAGAGTAGTAGGGGTAAGTTAAGATTTGCGTATCGCATTAATGGAGTATAAATCCAAATTCAAGTCGATATGTCCGGCACCCGTGTTGGTATGGTTGCTGTACATCCCGCGTGTCGAGCTAGCACATCGACGTGGACTCACCAGACAAGCGAGTGGAGGGGTATGGAAAAATACACAACTATCCCACTCTCGGTTATTCGTTATGATGCCTGACGTGGACACAAGTGAGTATGCAGTGATACACATAACAATTAAAATCTATTTTGACCATACGCCTTACGTGTATATGGATTTCAATTCGCAGTACAATATCTGAAGTCGATTGGAAATCTTATGTAACGTGATATGTGTCATGTCAACCAGCGTATATGGGGGTTAATGCCAAACGTATGGAAAACAATTAAATCCCAATACTATGTCGAATCATATAAACATGAAAAACGAAATCATTTCCCTCAAGGCTATACCAAAACACATAGCGGAGAAATCGTCACTATAGTGTCGAAAGGTCGAACTTGCGTTTGATTCAAGGATCATTTAATTTATGTTTGATTATATGTGCCATGGAACTTACTATTCTATTCACCAATTCGATAAATGACGTAGATGACCCTTAAGACAAAGGTGAATTTTCAAGGGTATGCGAGTGTGGGTAAAGGTCAAAGACATGAAAAATATGTTCACCCTTGAGATGCAATTAGCATAAGGTAAGAAGTAAGAGTAGAGGATTTAATAGCGACAGTATATGATGATGAAAAGCATCATGATAAAAAGGTGAAATGTCATAATAAATCTATACTTACAAGTCTGAGTTCATGAAGAAATTTTTGTTTTTTGGGTGTGAAATTTGGAGGTGTGACAGTTGATACCGATCCCATTACTAGAACATTTATTGTTAACATCCATAACTCTTTGCACGTGACCAATAAAACTATTTTTTTTCTTCCCATGCTATTAGAATTGGGTTAAAGGCAATATTCAAACCAGTATTGATTTAAATAGATTAGAGTTCAGTTGTAGGGGAATACTAAAACAAATATTGATTTAAATACATGGCTGTTAGAATTGGGTTGTACGGAAATATTTAAATTAATATTGATTTAAATATATGACTATTAGAATTGGATTGTACTGAAATATTCAAACAAATATTGATTCAAATACATTAGAATTAGGTTGTTCAGGAATATTTAAATAGTTAATGCAAAAATGAATGACAGATATGTAGTAATGGTAGATACTGTAGCTCAGACCACTGAGTGGTTGATGGGGATTGTTATCACTCAGTAATCTCTCAAGGTTAAAGAAAGAAATAGTTCAAGGTAACCACAAACCTACTTTTAAACTCTAAGATCTAGCCTTCTTAGGGTTCAGAGAGGGCTCTCTCTATAAGATTTTACTTTTTTTGATTTATAAAATATTAGGCTAGTTATGATGGTGCAATTTGGTTTTGGTTTGATTGTGGGAAAAATCACCTAATGAGATGAATAGTGGTAAATCTGTTTGTCCATTGGGCTAAGGAGTCAAAAATCAAGCAGACGAAGCTAGGATCAAGGTCAAGAAGTCAAATTTTTTCAGGGCAAGATAGATAACCCATGAAGATCTGGGAAGGCTGTTTGGTGAGGTGGTATGATCGTAATAAAGAGCAATGAAGGGTTCTTTGATCCGGAAAAGAGAAGTAGTAAGCATATGTCAAATGAAAGAGGGATAAATTAAGGGTTCCCTGCTCTGGAAATCAAAAGAAAACATAGAAATGATAAACAGTAAAGATAGGGCATTTTTAACAAATCCTGAAGTAATACTCCTATTTATTCATTCAAATTTGGAAAAAATTTATGGATGCATATAACAAAGAAATATAACAATGACAAGAAGGAAATACTTCACTTCAATATCTCATCACATGAATCCTGAAATATGATGCTACTTGATCCAATCCAGTCTACTACTAAAGATTTGAAACACAAAAGCCTTCATGTCCAATACAAAATGACTATAGAAATATTCAACAATTTATTCCACAATAATACTTAAAGGAGTCAAGTATTTATACAAATTCTAAACTAAAATATCTTGAAAAAATATCAAGATTGGTTTACAAATATCTCACTGTTTTACATAAATAGAACTCAATAAAAGGACACTAAAAACTAATGAATCTATTTGGCACTATTTTTTATGGATAGGTGATGAAAAAGAGGATAAATTCAAATTTTATGTGAACTCTTAGTTGATGATGAGGCATCCAAGTCACTAACTGTCTCCTTCCTTTGTGCATTTTTCTCCAGAAATTCTGCAAAATTGGGGTCCAATGATACCTTTGTATATCTCAATCCGAAATATATATGTAAAATGTGGAAGAGGTTTTTGTAAGTAAATATGTTACTAAGATAAACCTCTCTCAAGTTCCAAGAATTCAGTTCTAGTGGTTCAAAATAGGCTCTACACAAATATGTGTAAAACATAACTTTGCATAGTCTGAACAATAGGTTGTAAAGATGTGCATGTATATCTCATTTTGTAATACCTGTGCCTAAAGTGAAATATGTTTTTGTGGGTTGGAATCTTAGGAACACAAACCTCCTCCATTTTTCCAAAATTCATCTTGGATTGTCCACAATCATCTCTGCAAAACTATGACCTAAACAAGAAATTTCCGCAAAATATCCATTCCTACTTTGTTTTCATCTTTTAACCTTTTTGTTATTTTAACTGTTTTTACTTTCACTTTGGATAAAATTTATTTTTGCTAGTGAAAGTGTTTTCATCTATGTTTAACTATTACTTCCTCTATATTTACTTTTACTATTTTACCTTGACTAGTCTGTCACTTTTTCTGATTTGACTTTCACTCTGACTTTCATGTGATATACTTTAACTCTGATGCTCTTTGATTGTTTTGTTTTCACTGTCACTGTGAATTATTATTTCACTTTTACCATTCACTATGTAATTTCATCATTCTTATCTCTCTCTAACTTTGATTTAATCCTTTCTTTTTATACAAACTGTTTGTTCAATGAAGCTTTTGAATTGAAATTTGAGAATTTGGAGCAAACAATTTTGTCAATTAGTATTGAAATTGTTGGCCCAATTTCATATTTTGATAATAATCTGCAAAAATCAAACAATTTGTTAATAAAACCCTGGTCAAAAGGGAAGCCAGTAATTACTTTAGGGAACAGGGAATATAGTGAAAGGAGGTTTGGCCATAGCAGGGGTTTTCTCATAATTTTGACCTTCAGATCTTAGGAACTCTGTTTTTAGGTTTTTTTTGGATTCTTCTGTAAGATTAAATGGCTTACAGAAGTATTCTTTACTTTGACAAAATTTTGTGGATAAAAATGGATACAACTTGGCTCTTTGTTGAGTTTCAACCTTCAATTTTGGATTTCAAATGTATTTTCAGACTCTCACTGGTTATGAAATAAGAAACACGGGTTTCTTATACCTATTTCAATGGATAATTGGGCCAAAATTTGTTTCAAATCAAGGACAGAGGATTAGGTTACCTTTAGAGGATTTTTGGGCTTAAATTAGAGTTTTATATAGTTTGAAAAACTAAAAAAAATCAATATTTTTATCCAAAACAATGCGCGACATAGAACAAGGTTTTTTCAAAAATTTTGACAGGGTTTGGCTTGTTTTTTTTTTTAATCTTTTTAGTAGGCTTGTTTTGAATAATTTGAACTCTAAATGGAATTTTTCTTTAAAGGTCTTTTAAAACTGATAATAGGCTCGAATTCTAGAGGAATACCTGTTATATGCAGGTATAGGGCTTTGAGAATGTCCCTGAGGCTTTTAAACAGATTCTATAGTGTCTTTCTGATCTCTGGAGCAATTCAAAACTCCTCCACAATATTTAATGGTTACAGTCAGAAGTTTATAGGTTCTGGGCACGAAAACAATGAAAATAGCTTGTTTTCAAAGTCAGAATAGCACATATAGTGGATAAGCGCAGAAAGAAGGGGTAAATAGTGTATTTTATGGTTTAGTGGGAAAATTAGGGTTAATTTCGCCTGCAATGAATGGCAGTCAAATCAGGTAGGAAGGTGATTTTTGGGTTTCATAGGAAAAAAACCATTGGTAGTTATCGCGTGCCAGTTAAGTGGTAAGTGGTTTTAGACGGATCGAATGTGATCCAGTAAAAATATGCCACGTCAAGAAGAGAGAAAACCATAAAACTGCCCATTTCACATGGAGATGAAAAGGTTTAATGCAGGAAACTTTATTTGCGATTTGGTTTATTAGCCGTCGGATCGTGGGAGGTTTATGCGAATGGACAAGATCATCGCGAAAGATGTATTGCGATTTAGGAGTGGGGCCAGGTTGTATTAACAGAATGGGGACAAGTTTAAAATATGCAAATATGTATTTACAACATTTAAAACTTTATATTATATGATGGTGGAGGGGTATAGTCATATACACTTTTTAATTAAAACATTAACAAATGTTCCAATTAAGGGTGCAGGTTTTATTATATAGTATTTAAACATTTTGATAAATGTTTAAAACCATAGGAGCAGGGTATTTTGTTTTATTGATAACTTTAAACCAATGGGATAAGGGCAGGTTTTAATTCATCACGTGGGATAAAATAACATTGATTAAAAACATTAAATAGTGGGTTTTTTGGGTTATTTTAAATACAAAAGATTTAATACTATACAGAAGGGTATAGAAAAGGGAGTTAATAAATAAGTTAGAAATTAATACGAAAAATGGGTAATGTATGTAATGAATGAAAAATACATGTTTTAACACTAAGTAAAGTGTAAATAAAGCATAGTTGTCCCTTTTGTATTTTTCACACTTTAACTTAGGATAAAATGCATTTTATGGGTTTTGAGTGCTTTTGAAAGGAAATGAAATTAGTTATTTAGTGTTTTTACTTTTTCCAATTAAAAATGGGTTTTTACTTATGAAAAAGGGATCACAATTATGTATGAAGGGTAAATGCTGATGAATATGGGTTTTATGTAGAAATTAAATATTTTTAACCAATCAGTCATCGAGCCTTAGGTTCGGTCCCAACAAAAGTTAGAGAAATTCTCTGAGCCTCTTTAAATGAAGGTTTAGAATACTAAATAATTGTGGGGAGGACGAAATTAGTAATTTTTTCCCGATGATGCTTTATTACATGCTTGCACAACTGCTTTCTACCTACCCATCATTATTTCTAACATTTTTTACTTCATTTTCATGGGTGCATTTAGGCTTGAAACCCTAAATCAATTTTATTTCAAAGCATAGAAACTATCTAAGTCTAACCTTATTTCATCAAAGGGCTCAGATTAAATTGTTGAGCTCCTCATTTATTCTCTATTTTAACTATTGATCTGCCAAGTTTACACTGTTTGGTTAGATCTTTATTCTCTATCTAACAACGTGAAATTTAAAGCATGAGAGGTCAAGTTTAAGGTGTTTGACCCTCATGGATTGTGGCATTTAGGAAAAACATCACACAATATTATTTGCAAAAGTAAACTAAAGTAGTGGCATTTATACTTGCAACAATTTCATGATCTATTTTTAATGGGGTTCATATTTAATATTCTTTTGATCTTTGTTTCTTTTGGTCCTTTGATTGTTTTTTAAGGACATGCCCTCTTTTCATTTTTTAATTTGGGAATACATTTGCAGAAAGCAAAGGTATGTAAAATAGTTCAAGAATTTAACATAGTCAAATCAAAATTATGAATCCTATATTTATAGGACACTAACAGGGATAAAAAAATAAATAGGTTGTCCTTAGCTTTCTTTTTGTTATATTCCGACGAAGCAGAAATTGTTGCTCCCCAAAGACTAATCAACAAGGAGCAACCCCAAGTATACAGAGAAATTACAACTCAAGATCTGAATGTGTATGCGATGCAAGTATGGGCGGATCGTTGGCTGAACATGGATTATTGTGAACTGCTTAAGCTTTCTAGTGTCAATAGCCCATAATATTAACATATGGCATTCAGAATTGGATTTCTATTTTAATAATTTAACAATGAATGTAAACGTTGCTGGCATTAGACTTTTATGATGATTTATTTTTTAAAACTTTAGATTTAGTCTTTATATATATATATATATAGTTTTAAGAGTGACATGATTTCATTGAAATATTGTAGTAAGATTGATCATTGAACTTTTTTTTTCATTATTTATATTAATTTAGTTTTTTTTTTCCTTATTGAAGCTAGAGTTCTTATTATTACTTGAATGTAAACTTTGTAATTTACTAATTGAACCAGTCTTGAATATAAAACTTTTTAATTTAGTAATTAAACCAGTATTAAACCAAAATCATGTAGAGTAAATTACTCTATAGACATATTTTATATGTCTATTTTTTTATTGGAAAATAAAATTATCCATATTTATTTATACTTCTAATTTATCTTAATAGTAAGATGAATTCATCAACGTATTGTCCCAAGAATGATCATTAAATTAAAATGTTTCTTTATATTTTGATTAGTTTATAAGTCATTTTATTTATTTATTCAAGATTATTCTAAGTAGACTTCTTATTATAGCTTGAATGTAAATTTTGTAACTTTGTTTACTTAGATTAGTCTAGGTGTCCTTTTTTTCTTATTGAGGCTTAATCTAACTAGACTTCTTATTATCGCTTGAATGTAAAATCATTATAATGTAGAGTAAGTTACTCTATAGATATATTTTCTATGTACTTTTTTTGTGGAAAATAATATTCATTCATCTCAATCTTAGTTGAAATTCAAATTGGAAAGATATATATGTATCTTTGGTTAAATGCAAAGGAATTTAAACCCTCCACCCTTGATTCAACCTTATGTAAAACTTGTATTCACTATAGACCATCAAATCATTCTTGATATATGTGATTTATTCCCTATGCATTATATTATATGCATATTTATTTCCTTGCTATTAGTTCTTAACATTACTAGACCAAATTTGGCCCCTTCTATTGATCATACTTTGCACCAAGATTTGTGATGTGTGGGGTGCTCTATTACTGTGTGGAATATGCAAACTTGAGTCTCGCTATCTCATGTGACACATACTAAGTGCATGGTTAGGATTTTTTTGGTTGATTAGATGGTATGTATGGATTGATGACATTATTGGAGGGATTGATAACACTCCCAAGCTCATTCATTTGCATTTCTCTTCCTTTCGGTGTCTGAATTCTTGGAGACTATCATTTAAGGTTTACAACAATGGTTTTTCTGGTTTTTTTTTTACAAGGGAAGTCCCTATTATTTTATGAGGCCTGTCTTTACCCATATTTTGCAGATAATCTCACCATTAGGCTCATGAAATTCCTAATATCATATTGTTCATGCTTTAAAATATATATCTTTGAATTGGCCATAACATTTTTAATGTGAACAACCTCATTTTTTGGTTTTGGCTAGAAATTTCACTAACTCGTAGATATTTTAATTTGTACACGCACTTCAAAATCAACTAGGAACCCTTTGACTTTATACATCTCCTCCTCGCAGTAATACAATGCAACAAAGGCGTATATTTTTTTTAATATTATTTGTATGTAATGTATACATGTGAGTGTGCCTAGAGATTCAAACTCTAACTCTCCCTTATGTAAAAATTATAGTTGTTACTATCAAGTTTTGAATTTTAGAAGGAATTTTATTCATTTATCTACGTTTTTAGTAAAATAAATAACAAGACATTTTGATAATTTGCAGGAACTAGGAGGCATTTAGAATCTATTAAGTTATCATTGATGGTTTTCTAAATATTTCCTTTAAATATTTTTTTTTAGTCTTTTAACTTAGATTCTTCACATGGGGTAGCAGTTGTTTGCATAACTTGGGATGCCTTGAGTTTTAACCCTTATTGAAATGCCAAAGCTTTCCTAGTTAGGCAACAAGTCATTACTCTTTAAAACCCTTCTGGTTAATTTAGTTTTAACAACTTTAAGAAATTTGGTTATGATTGAGTATTATTATACAAATTTGTGTACTAAGTATGTCGGATATTCACACCCTTATACCTATCAATTGCTACATTGGTGTTTGAAATCAAAACCCAACATTTTCTTTAGTCACATGGTTTTTCCCTTTCTTTAAATTCATGTAAATGATCTTAATTCAATCTCTTGTAGGGATTCTGGTCACTTATTGAGTTAATAATTTTGAATATAAGAATAAAAAAATCGTATCCTTTCATTACATATTTGAACCCTAGACCCATTGGCTTATCCTACCCTTCTCTCGGCACATCGAGGTATATTAAAATTTATTTGTTTATTTGTTTATTATCCCTTTTCTTTCTTGTTAAGGGTTCAACTTTAGGACCTTTCTCAGTTATAATGAGGATTTTAATTACTTTTTTTTCTTTAATAGAAACAAACTCCTTCTAGTGTTCCTTATTAATGAAGAAAATTGTGTTTCCTTATGTAATTATCCTCAAGGTTTCTAGGTAAGAGAACTCATGTTACGGGTTCACTTGTGGCTATTGCTTGGCCAAGGCTCGTAATTCCTACTTAAGTAATAAAATTGAAAAATTATTTTGGTATTCCCTATTGGTTATTCTTTGGAGAACTACATATTTCTTGTAGATTTAACATTTGTTTTTAAGTTTTACAAGTCGAATAAAAATTTAAGTCTATCGTTGATTGAAATTTTTTCTACTGGTTATTTGAAACCACCAATTTCTATGTGAGTATAATTAATACTTATTATCAAACTCTTTGGTTCAAATGAATTTAACTTAAGGGTTTTCAATGCCATATATATATACCTATAAATTTTGTAGGATCTTGATGTTATTTTGACAGGTGTGCTTTCAGAACCTTTATTTACGGTTTCTTTTCAATACTTTAATTATACCATGCTTTGGTTAGAATTCATATTAACATAGTTTCCTCTTTTACATGGAATATTATGGAGGATATCATCAACTATGGAAATCGACATCTTCTTACAACACCACTTATTGATATAGAATTTTATTTGTAACTTAGTTTGTTTAAGTGCAGACCATTAGATTCAGGGTTCTTAGCTTGATACTCTATCTTCTGGACATATTAATTAGTTTCACTCAAAAGTTGCATAAATAGCCTGTTTAGAAATATTAGGATTGTATAATATCCTGAACTGGTATATATGTGTGTGTGTGTGTGTGTGTGTGTGTATAGAGTGTTCTACCCCAAATATGCATTGTTTATTAGATTGTAACCATTTTATCAGAATAACTATTTCATATATATTTCACATGCACTCGCTGGCACACACACACACACATTCTAAGTGAATATTTTTGTTTCCAAAGCTGTTACAAAATGTATTTCAGTGGGATTATGCATCATTGAATTTCTTATAACTATTACAATACTTATTTTAGGGATTTAATATTTCTATGTACTATTAGTTTTGTGATTCTCCATATCAATTTACAATATTACTAAGCCTACCTAGTTTATTTTTTCTATTAAGGGGTGTGACCATTCATAGGAGAAATATGTAATTCATAACTTCCCAATACATTAATTTTTATTTATGCACTATTAATCATGGAAAAAAGTAGTTGATTCATTCTTTTTGCAACATTATATGCACTCATACATGTTTTACTATTAAAAAAAACATGCATTCATAGTTGATTTAATGTCATCCACTAAATACATCCATGAAATACTAAGTATGTGAATTGATATTTATTCTTTTATGGTACAACATTATAACCCAATTAGAAATTAATAGAAACCTATTTTCAAAGTAAACACTATAATAGTGAACAATCCATAATACGGATTCTACTTTTTTGTACTCATGCAATAAAGTAGAAATCAATGCTTTCCTCCCAACCAATGAGTAGCAATCCCATAAAATCCTCCTAATCCTCAAGCTTCCTTCATATCCCCAACTATTTTCCCTAGTGGCCTATTTATTTATTTCCTTCCCTGATAGATTTTTTACCAACATCTTGCTTTTAAGGTCTACCTCGTTTTTATTTACCTAGGATATTTATAAAGATAGGAATTTCTTGTTTCCTTCCTTAGTCTGTATTTCTCTATAGTTATTCTTATCCATATCCTTCCACCTAGAATAACATCTCTCTCCATTTATGTTGTCACTTTCCTATTATTTGTCCACAACTTGTTCTTAACATTTTTAATTGTTTTTTCGAACAACAAAGAATCTAAAAATACTCATGTGTTTCTTCCCATAATTTCCATGAGAAAAACATTCATTTATTATTATAAAATTTATTTACATATTTCAATAAATTTTAGTCTTGGCCCCATAGCCAATGCCATCCAAATTCAATAGTTACAAACGAACATAAAGCAACAAATTCTGCAAAAAGATATTGCAACAAAGGTATTACATCTTCCTCCCCTTAAATTAAACATTGTCCTTAGTGTTTCCTCTACCTTCATCACTTCTAACAAATGAAGGAAATGTTTCCCGCATTTACACTTCCATCTCCCAGGTGGCTTCCTTAGGGCTACAATGTTTCCATTTCTCCTTAACCTCGGTGGTGACTCAATTCTAGAGTGAAGTTTCAATCTTGTTTAAAATTTACAGAATTGACTTGCACCATATTTCAGTTAATAATATCAGTCATAATATGAACACATTTATATAGCAGTGATACGTGGAATACAATATGTACTTTAATGTGGGTTGGTAATGCTAGTTGCTTGGCCATTGGTACTACCCTGGTTAGCATTTCAAATGGCCCACAAAACCTGGGTGCTAATTTAGCATAGGTTCCCAATCAAGATGTACTCATCATTGATATATCTTTGATAGAGGCATGTTCCCTCATATTATATTTTTTGTGAATCCTTTTCTAATATGCATAATTTTTTTCTCTATCTTGTGTTATCTTTAATTTATTCCTTACCTTTCTAACAAATTTTTCCATCTCTTTAAAGAGATCACATTCCAAGACCAATATGTCCTCTGGTTGTGTTCAATTCAATGGAGAATAACATTTTCTTCCATAAAGGTCTTCAAAGGGACTCGTTTTAAGATAATCCTAATAACTATTATTATATGCAAGTTCAATTACATATAATTTGTCTTCCCATTTAGTGTGTTGGTCCATTACATACATGCAAAGCATGTCTTCAAGAATCTAGTTGGTTCTTTCAATGTTTCTATGCGTCTGAGGAGGGTAGGATGTCTTGAAATTTAATTTTGTATCAAATATTGCGAAGAGTACCTTCCAAAAATTTGATGTGAATTTCACATATTTGTCAGAGATATTTGTTTTCGGTACCCAATGCAGTGTAAAGATCTCCTTCATGAGATATTTAGCTATATGAACAATTTTATATGTTGGTTGAATTGGTATAAAATGGGTTTCTTTGATCAATTTATCAAATACAACCATGTTGGAATCATGTTTTATTCTAGTTATGAGTAACCCTATATTAAAAATATAATAAACAATATATAATTTCGACTTACGAATGGGAAAAGTGTTTAATAATCCAACAGGATGCTCGTGTTCCACCTTAACACTTTGATATTCCAGACAATTTTCTATATATATCAACTATCTCCCCTTTCATTCATGGCCAATAAAATTCCTTCCTAATTGTTGTAACAAGTATTTGGTAGCTTGTATGAGTGCCAAATGGATTTTTATGTTGTTCATCTAGGATCAATTTCTTAAGTTTATACATATTAGGAATGTCAATTATATTTCTAAAAGTGAACAAACTATCCTTATTGAGTGCATAATCTGTTTTTTCTATTTGGCATGTTTCATTCATCAAATTTTCTTTTATTTTCCTATATATTTGATCCTCTAGATTTGTTGTTTTGATTTTGTCATTAAATTATGTTTTAATTATACTTGCAGAGATCCCACAAACTTTATTTAAACTTTTTCTTAATGCATCTACAATTCTATTTTCTTTCTCTTTGATATGTTTTATTTAAAAATAAAAATCACATGGGAAATTCATGAACCTTGCATACCTTGCGTTTAAATCTCATTGAATAAAGATATATTTGAGGATGATATGGTCAGTAAATAATGTGAATTTATTTCAAAAAATAAAAAAGTTTCACATTCTAAACTAATGAACATGGTTATCAATATGCATTAAAACCCCACCTAATCCTTCTAGGAAAGAATATGTGCACACTATATAGTCTTTATCTGGATCAACAATATTAAGTATAGGAGCTACGATTAACAAATATTTCAAGTGATCAAAACTTTCTTGACAATTTTGGGTCTAGAAAAATTTAACTCCTTTATCAACTGCCACTGAAAGGTGCATAAACACCTATTATGCAAGGTCCAACTTACTGGACCTTCCTGATTCATCTTTCTTACCATTTTCAAACTCAAACCATAAAGGCCTCTTTCTCATAAAACAAAACAATCTTACCTCATGCAATCACCATAAATAACCCTTAACACATTCAACACACTCAACATCTTCTCTGATCTATGGTCATGTGATCGATTTACCAACAAAAAAAATAACAACAAATAATTTTCATTGATTCAAACCTTCTTATAAATAATTGAGCTAATATTTTTAGTGTTTCATCTTTTAGTTATCTTCAACGCCTTTTTTTTATTTATTTTAGTTTTCTCTTGTTTCCTTGCAATAAAATATGTTTATATCAGTTTCTATATGTTTGCAACTAAATTTGAAGTCTTTTATGTTGATATGAAGTGAATCCTTGAGTTAAAATATTGTTTTCTATCATTATGGTGAGTTACTGGGGTTTAGCTAAAGTTTTTACTACAATTTTAACTCTTCAAACTTTAGCTAGTTGCCAAATATGGTTGAATCCATCAAATTCACTATTGTATTTAGATTTTCCCTTTAATTTTAGTTAGATCCACTTCTAACCTTAGTGAGCTTCCAAATATGGAAATTTTTTCCAAAAAATCTTCCAACTTCTGAAGTGCGTGTTGAGTGGCCCCTTTTCCCATACAACAAAGGTTGTGACCTTGGCCAAGATCCTCAAGCACTTAACTCCCTTCTTTTTTGTATTATTTTCTTTGCTTACATCATGATAACATCACTTGTGTCGCATGGCCTCACAAAATTGGTCCATGTGTCACATGACATCGGCCCACTTGGCCACCCAAAAACCCTGAAAATGACTGCCACATTTCTTGTGTATGAAGTGTCCCATGACTTTTACTGGTGTCATCATGTGTTGTGTCAGCATGCCACCTATGTTGTTGCATATGTTGTTGTGTAAATTGTACACGTCATCTTTTCTTCCTACATTATGTTGTTTGGTCCATGTGTCATCGAGGTCATCAATATGGGTGTGGCCTATCTGTTCTTGGGATCATGCATGTTTATTTGGGTGACATACCTTGGCCATTAATATTTTTTTTATTGGTCGATTTGATGGAAAAAAAAAAACCTCCCTAGCTGATTGATTGTTAACGAAGATTGGGAGCATCATATATTTGTCATTAGTAGTCGTTACGCCTTGTTGTAATTTTCCATTTCACGTCAATCACAGATGTTGGTTAGTTTTTCATAAACATAGTGGGATAAAACGTGCCCCTCTGCCCCCCTCTAAATTCTTGATGCTTAATAAAGAGGGGGATCAACTATCTCAGCCATAACAGAACCCTGCAACTTGTAACACTACACCTTTGATTGCCAAATTTGGGAAAACTTTGAACTTCCTTCAAGTTTGGTGAGCACCAATACTAACACCAAATTTGGGCCCTAACACCTTAAACCGTGACCTTTTTGCCTCCAAAATTTGACCAGTGATATATTTTGATCTAGTGGTTCTTTTGCAAAGTGCCACACACTGGTCGAAAGGTATTCTCAATCACTATCCATTTATACCACTTGAATGTGCATATGAGTATATATTATGTGCCAAAATGGCTCTAAAGATAATGCTTCATACACATTTGTTTCTAAGACAAGAATACTTGTAATAATATACCTACAAATTTCTCTTTCATCAATGATCTTTGTCATATATTTGACATCCTTTGACATCGATGACAACACTTTCTAACACTATGTGAAATATACTCTTGTATTATGATAATGAGGGGAGGTGCTAGAAACATAATTTTGACCCATTTTGAGGAACCTTTTTGGATCTAGATTTGGCTATTCACCCATAATTTCATGAGCACTTGCAAAGTATAAGGTGTGGGGGGGGGGGGGACGTTAGGCCTTTACTACTATCAGAAGTGTGGTTTTTTTGTTTTTATACTCCCTCTTATATCCTACTATCATTCCCATTTTGTCACAATCACTTGCACTATAGTCATCACATGTTGATGAGGTGTGATGTTTTTAAATTCAATGATTTTCAATTACATTTAATGAGTTATCTGAGCTTTAGCTTTCCTTTTCTTATGTGAGTACTGGATCACATAACCCTAGTAAATATATAATAACACAAATCATTAGTTGGCATATTTTTGAACCTCCAGGGTTAAATATGGCACATGTTTTTCATTGCTAGGTGGTTCAAAATGGATCATTGGGTTGGATTTCTCCTAGGTTTGACAAGGAAGGCACTAATTCACAGTCAATGCTTCAGCCAAATGTATGGTGGAAATGCATACAACATAACAAAAATTGAATAGTTAATTGATTTTAAGGTTTCAAAAAGTGGCTTGGTTATTTTTACACATTCCATGTCATGAAAATATGCTTTGTCAACTTACAAGAAGTTACCCATTTTAGTAAGAGTTGTATTTGTTAGTGGCATTATGCTCTACTATATTTTTGGGATGTAAATAGTTAACAATTATGTGTGTTCTCGAGAGTTATTCATGTTTCAATAAACCTTCCTATATTAATATAACATCTATAAAAACTAAACGTCGAAGGTTAATGTTTGTAATATTAAAGGATTGATCAAGAAAGTAGTCAATATGTGTATTGCAAAGTTTTTCAAATGGTTCAATATCAAGGCCATATGTTGGTATATATTGCAGTTTGACGACAAAGGGTATGTGGATCCATGCTGAGTATATCCAGATTGTCTTTACAATTGTAATGTGAACTTGTGCATTAATCTTTTAATATAAATGATGCTATGAGTTTTATTTCATAGGAAAATATTTATATTATATTTTTCCTCTATAGAACAAGTTAGTAGGTAACCCCCCTACCTATTTTTCAAATAAAATTCACTTAGTTCTTAGTTAGATTAGCTAATTAGATACATTTGTATTTGTATTTATGTTCTATAGATTAATATTCAAATTCGCTGTCATTTTAGTTCTTGAACTTTCAAATGTCCTTCTTTGCAAAAATGTGGATTAATTGTAGAGTTTAGGCATTGAAGGTTGAAGAACGAAAGCTATTTTTGAGTAATTAGAAAACTATTTGATTACTTTAATTCAAAACAAAGTACTATGATTAGAGCTACTAAAATTCTCTTGAAAACATAATCCTACTAGTCTAACAAACCCGTAACATTTTACTTTCTTCCTGATTGAATTTTATATATATATATATATATATATATATATATATATATATATAAAGGGATTGAACTCGATAGTTTTAGGCATTAGCCCTTTTAAATATATTTTATTTAATATATGTACAATATTATATTTATAATTTTTATAATTAATTAAAATTATGCTATGTAGCTACAATAAAATAAAATCAATCAAATTAAGTTGTACTTACATAAATTTAATTTAACTAAAATGATTAATATTTAAATATTTTAAAAATTTATAAAATTTATAAATTAAAAAGTAAAATACATTTTTACATGATTTAAGCCTATGAAGTTAAAATGATCCAAACTTCGATCAAGCATATTTTTACAACCACATATCAGAATGAAGCAAAATATGTGTCATTTGAAAGTAGGCATGAGTCAATAGCAATGTAACTATAAGAAATAAAATTCTAAACAAGTCAAAAATTTAAAAGAAACAAAATAAAGAAGATCAAAAATGATATTAACAAAATTTATAGAAGGATGCCATAATTTTGAAAAAATAAGGGGGGTGATTGAGGCCTCAATACTCCGATGAAAATAGTTGGTATTAGTTATGCCCAAGAATGGGTAGGAACCAAGAAAAGAAAAATGATCCTTTTTGCGATATAGTAGGAACTATTGGCTAAGAATACCACTAATAAAATGCATAATGCATGACTATAGACAAATTCCATGGGTGGAAGTTGATTTAAAAAAACAGTGTGGGAGATAAAGACATTCAGATTAAAAGAAAGGTATAATGGGAGAGAAATATTATACCTAAATGCATAAATTAGTAGGACACTACTAAGGGTTAAGGAGCTGTGAATTGAGAAATAACTACTAAAATATTATGTTATTGGGAAGGAGTTGGAGCTTGGGGGAACTACAGAGAAACATTGTTCATGGTTGGAAGGAACGTGGAAGCCTTTAATCTATTTTCATGAATTGTTTAGACAAGATTATGACTAACTCGAAATTAATTTGTGATAAATATATTATTTCTATATTTCATAGCTATGACTGAAATAATTAGGAATTTTTAGTATGATTATCTGTGTTTCCTAGATGTATTTCAGTAAGTGAATGGATAGACCTTTCTAAAAATTTTGTGAAAATAATATTTGTGTATATATTTGGATTTCGAATATTTTTTTGTAGGAAAGATGTGGATACATGGAAATAGGATTTAAATTAGGGGTGCCAAAGTGATACTTTTTTTCTGGAGAGTAGGGGAAGAAACCCTATCTGAGGAGAAACCTTGGTATCCACTATTTACGTGGATATGAAAGAAAGACCAGAAAGATATGACTAAGTTATAATAATACCTGGGTGGTAAGATAAATAGAAATATTCTCACAATATACATCAATAAATGACATTTTATTTGTATAAACTATGTATTATTGGAGATTATAGAGTAACACCTCTCTCTCTCTATATATATATATGGAAATAAAAGAAAAATTATTATAAGGAAATAATTAATATAGTTGATTTGAAGTAGAAATTGTATACCCATGTTAGCATGTTGCACGCCCACAACCAAGAAAGGAACCTCATTGAATAGCTAAGAAATAGGAATTCATGGGAAAAATAATAACAGGGCCTAAGGAAAATCTTAGGTGGTCCCCCAAGACAGGATTCCACCAAGACTTTGGCCTAGTTCGTGTGTTCTAAACTAAATAATAATTACATATCACATATATAATAATTACATCTCTCATATATATTTACTGTCACTATAATATATAATTTGCAGTAAAAATACCTTGTATGCATGCGTGGTTACAGAAAGGTAAATAAAATTAGCAATGACATAAATGATAAGATTGGCATTATATTTATATATAAGAAAAAAAATCATTTATATTATACATAGGCATGAAGAACATAAAATAAAACCAAGCTATTAAGGGCACAAAAGCCCTCAGTGTAATTATATTATTGTGTAACAGTTTCAAGAAAGAAACATATAGTTTCTTTTTCCCGCTGTGATTATATTATTGTGTAATAGTTCAAACAAAGAAACATATAGTTTGCTTTTCCCAAAATGAAGAGGAAGAATCTCAATTCCAGCCATGTACGCTATGACCATAAATTATATAAATAATACAAATATTTAAGTTAACAACGGGGGAAACACTCAATAAAAATATATAAATATTACAAATACAACAACTGTGCTTCCTTCCTGATGGAGTTCTAATGAACCCTCAAGATAATTACATGGGAAAATTTGTCTAGCTACATGCCTACTTTTTGATAAATACCCTAACTATAACCAAAATCATATGCAACTGGTCGAGAAATTGAAGCTTCAAGATGGCATCAAGAACCTATACAGGATGATAGTAAGTGAGCTCTTATAATGGACATAGCATAAAGAAGAAAATTTACAAGTATTTAACCTAAAAAAATCCACAGAAACAAAACCCAAGTGCATCCAGGGACTAACCTATGAGATAGTGAGAAAAAATATTTTAGTGTCGTCTCCAAATGCTTTTGTAAGAATATGTAAAAAAAAATTCAACATAATCATTGTCTTACTTTGATGAGAGAGGGAAAAATCTCTTCTTCAATAATTTGTTACCATGAAAAGAATGTTTCAGTACTAAATATATCTATAAAGAGACCATTGTAGAATATAAAAGTGGTAGGGTTTTGAAATTAAACTTATATTTTAAGAATTTACTATTGATAAAGCCATTAGGGGTGTATGGAATTTTCAAAATCCCCTATGGAATATTTTTTCAAGACCATAACTTCTATAATAAAGTCAGGGTTTTACATGCATATGTATCATCGAAAAAATAAAAATATTTTTCGTTGTAATTTATGATAAATTTAGCCAAACAATACCTAAATTGATACATATAACAAAGAGAAATAAATGGACTAAGTCTGAGAGTCAAATAAATACCTAGTATGCAAACCTTGTATCAGCCAAGAAGTAAACCACATTTCTGCCAACATACCAAACAAGACAATCTAAATGATGGTGAAGCAACCTTCAAATACAGTGCAAAACCCTTGAATTTGTCATATTAATCAAGAGGTTATAGAGCTCGGCTCTTAGCCTATGCAAATGAAAATGACGCCAAAATCGGGGAGGGATTGAGCGTAGCTAGTTACCTTAAAATTTTTGGACTAATGTCCATCATTGATTGAACCCAAACAAATCATGATTATTAAGCTCAACACATGTCTAAAATTTAATTAAGTCACAAACCCCTCCTCCCATGTGTTGTGAAGCTCAACACATGTCCAAAAGTTAATTAGGTTACAAAACCCTCTTCCCATGTGTTTCCCCTCCCATGAACCAATTGCTATGAGGCTTCCATGGAGGCATAAGGTGGCTAATGAGGGTTCAAGAGCCAAGAAGCTTCGATGGTATAATAGAGTGTATAATTTCCATGATGGAGAAGCAATGCAAACATACTACTAAAGACACATACACATACACACACATACGAATGAAATATGAAGGAGAAGTAAATATGGAGGAAGCAACGATGAACAACTGGAGCTTGAGAAGCTGAGATACGCTTGCAGCGAATTGGGCTTCGGTCATATACCCTAATAATTTTAATGTTTATGACCCATCCATAATAGATCCTCTTGGCAATGGTGATTTAGTTGTTGAGAGCATGGGTTTCTCCAGTGACCATGTAATTGATGATATTTCTTCCAAGTTGTGGCCTGAAGGAAACCATAAATAGCAGTATTTTTATGGCTTTCTAAAAAAAAAAATTGATAGTGGTTATGAAAAATTAAAATCTCTACTTATAAACTCACGCATATCTCAAATAAGTATTTTTTAATTTGATAGTTTGGGTGTGGATGTGGGTAAACACTATGAATCGGCATCCTTTGACAAGTTTCTATGAGTGAATTGGTATTGTAACCAAAACATTGAAGCATGAGGCGGTGAGATGATTTTCTACAAAGCTCATAAAGATCTGGGCTGCCTTAAAATTCTGTACCGGGATGATGTGGGTGGCCTCCAGATCCAAACAAAGGAAGGAAAGTGGGTTGATACTCAGCCAACCATCAACCATGGAGTACACCCAAATCTAATTAGGTCAGAGAACCCTCCGCCCATGTGTTTCCCCTCACATTCACCAATCACTACGAGGCCTCCATGGAGGCACAAGGTGGCTAATGAGTGTTCAAAATCCAAGAACCTTTGATGGTATAATAGAGTGTATAATTTCCATGATGGAGAAGAAATGCAAACATACTGCTAAAGACACACACACATATATATGAATCAAATATGAAGGAGAATTAAATATGGAGGAAGCAATGATGAACAACTAGAGCTTGAGAAGCTGAGAGATTCTTTCAGCGAATTGGGCTTCTTCCGTATCATCAACCATGGAGTCGACCCAAATCTGATTCACACAATGGACTCCATTTCTCGAGACATGGTTGCACTGCCTAGTGACATAAAATAAAGGGCCATATACCATGATCATTTTACTATTTATGACCCATTCACAATAGATCCTATCGGCAATGGTAATTTAGTTGCTGAGAGCATGGGTTTCTCTAGTGCCCATGTAATTGATGACATTTCTTCCAAGTTGTGGTCTAAAGGAAACCAAAAATCTCGGTAGGTTTATGTTTTCCTCAAAAACAAAATTGATAGTGGTTATAAAAAAATAGAATCTCTACTTATAAACTCATGCATATCTAGAATAAGTATTTTTTAATTTGATAGTTTGGGTGTGGACGTGGATAAACACTAAGAATCAACATCCTTTGACTAGTTTCTATGAGTGAATTGGTATTGTAACCAAAACGCTAAAGTAGGAGGTGGTGAGGAGCTTTTCTACAAAGCTCATAAAAATCTAGGCTAACATACCATTCTGTACCAGGATGATGTGGGTGGCCTTCGGATCTGAACAAAGGAAGGAAAGTTGATTGATACAGAATCCATTGCTAGATCATTTTTTATTAACATCGATAACTCTTTGTAGGTGACCAATTAAACTATTTTTTTTTCTTCCCAGGCTATTATAATTGGTTTGTATAGCAATACTTGTTTAAATAGATTAGAATTGAGTTGTAGGGAAATATTCAAACAAATATTGATTCAAATAGATGGTTGTTAGAATTGGGTTGTATGAAAATATTTAAACAGATATTGATTTAAATATATTAGAATTGGATTGTAGGGGATTATTCAAACAAATATTGATTTAAATAGATGGTTATTAGAATTGGGTTTTAGTGAAATATTCAAACAAATATTGATTCAAATAGATTAGAATTGGGTTGTACTGAAATAATCAAATAATTTGTTTGATTTAAATAGTTAATGTAAATGTGAATGACAGATATGGAGTAATGGCAAATATCAGAGCTTCGACCACTGAGTGGTTAATGGGGGATCGAAAAGGAACAAGTTTTCTTTAGATTTCTTTTTGTTATATTCCGACGAAGCAGAAGTTGTTGCTCCCAGAGAACTGATCAGCGAGGAGCAAGCCCAAGTATACAGAGCAATTACAATTCAAGACCTGAAAGTGCATGTGATGCAAGTATGGGCAGATCGCTCGCTGACCATGGATTATTGTGAACTGCTTAATCTTTCGAGTGCTAAGCTTTAGAGTGTCAGTAGCCCATGATGTTAACATGACAGATTCGACACTGGACTTCAATTTTAATAATTTAATAATGAACGTAAACGTTGTTGGCATTGGAATTTTATATGATGTATTATTTTTTTTTAACTTAAGATTTAGTATATATATAATTAATTTGTTTCAATAGTGGCATGATTTAATTGAAATATTGTAGAAAGAATGATCATTGAACCCTTTGTAATTTAGTAATTAAACCAGTCTTAAACCAAAATTATGTAGAGTAATTTACTTTATATACATATTTTATATGTATTTTTTTTTATTGGAAAGGAACATTTATACATAGTTATTTATATTTCTAATTTATCTTTATAGTGACATAGTTTCATTAACATATTGCAGTAAGAATGATCATTAAACAAATTGTTTCTTTATACTTATATTAGTCTAGATGTCTTTTCTTTTTTTTAATTATTTAAGCTTAGTTTTTGTAGACTTCTTATTATAACTTGAATGTAAATTTTGTAACTTGGTTTACCTAGATTAGTCTAGGTGTTGTTTTTTTATTATTCAAGCTTAGTCTAACTAGACTTCTTATTATCACTTGAATGTAAAATTCGTATCATGTAGAATAAGTTACTCTATAGGCATATGTTATATGTACTTTTTTATTTGGAAAGGAATATTCATCCATTTCAATCTTATTTTAAATTCTAATTGGAAATATGTATGTATCTTTGGTTCAACTTTATATAAAATCGATTCAACCTTATGTAAAACTTGTATTCTTTGTAGACCATGAAGCCATTCTTGATATATGTGATGTATTTCCCTATGCCTTATATTTTATGCTTATTTATTTCCTTGCTATTAGTTATTAACATTACTAGACTGAATTTCACCTCTCCCATTGATCATATGCTGCAGCAAGGTATGTGAGGTGTGGGGTGCTCTATCACTGTGTGGAATATGCAAACTTTAGTCTCAATATTTTATGTGATGCATACCAAGTGGATGGTTAGAATGTTTGAAGTTGATTAGATGGTATAGAATGTTTAATGACATTATTGGAGGGATTGATCATGCTCCCAAGTTCATTCATTTCCATTTCTCTCCCTCTTGGTGTCTGAGTTCTCTGCGGCCTTGGTTTAAGGTTTACAACAATGGATTTTATAGTGTTTTTTAGAAGGGGGAAGTCCCTATTCTTTTATGACACTTGTATGTGCCCCTATTTAGGAGGTAATATCACTATTACACCAACGGTCTTCCTAATATCATATTGTTCATGTTTTAAACTATGTAACTTTGAATTTTGCATAAAATTTTTGATGTGAACAACCTCATTTTGGAGTTTTGGCTAGAAATTTCACTAAGTGGTATATATTTCAATTTGTACAAGCTCTTCAAAAGCTATTGGGAACCCTTTTAATTTCCACATCTCCTCCTTGCAGTAATACAATGAAAAAAGGGTATCATTTTTTCTAATATTCTTTATATGTAATGTATACATGTGAGTGTGCTTAGAGACTAAAACCCTAACTATCTCACATGTAAAACTTATTTTTGTTACTATCAAGATTTTAATTCTTGGATCCATTTTATTCATTTATGTAGGTTTCTGATAAGATAAATAACACGATATTTTGATAATTTTTAGGAACTAAGAGGCATTTAGAAACTATTAAGCTATCATCGATGGTTTTCTAAATATTTCATTTAACATTTTCCTTTTAAGTCTTTTAACTTTGAATCTTTCCATGGGGTAGCAGTTTTTTTCATAAGTTGGGATGCCTTGATTCTTAACCCTTATTGAAATGCCAAATTTTCCCTAGTTAGGAAACAAGTCATTGTTCTTTAAAACCCTTCTGGTTACTTCAATTTTAGGACCTTTAAGAATTTTTGTTATCATTGAGTGTTAAGATACAAAGTTTTGTACCAAGTATGTCATATATTCAAACCCTTATACCTGTCAATTCCTACATTGGTGCTTTAAATCAAAACCCAACATTTTGTTTCGTCACATATTTTTTCCATTTTTTTTAATTCATGTAAATGTTCTTAATTAAAACTCTTGCATGGATTTTGGTCACTTATTGAGTTGATGATTTTGAATAGAAGAATCACAAAATCATATCATTCCATTACATATTCAAACCCAAGACCCACTGGGTTATCCTACCCTTCTCTCGGCACATCAAGGTATTTTCAAATTTATTTGTTTATTGTTGGTTATTCCTTTTCTTTCTTGTTAAGGATTCAACTTAACAACCTTTATCAGTTTTAATGAGGTTTTTAATTAATTTTTTTCATTAATAAAAACAAACTCCTTCTAGTTTTCTGTATTAATGAAGAAACACGGTTCTCTTTACGTAATTACCCTTAGGATTCTAGGTAAGAACTCATGTTAAATAGGATACTATCAACTTGTGGTTATTTCTTGTCCAAGGTGTGTAATTCCTACCCAGATAGCAAAATTGAAAAATTAATATGGTATTCCCCATTAGTTCTTCTTTGTATAGTTCATGTAAGTTTAACATTTGTTCTTTAAGTTTTACAAGTCAAATAAAAATTTGAGTCTCTCGCTGATTGAATTTTTTTCTACAAGTTATGTGAAACCACCAATTTATATGGGCATATCAAGTAATACTTTTTATCAAACTCTTTGGTTCAAAGGATTTTAACTTAATGGTTTTTAATGCTATATATATATATATATATATATATATATATATATATATAGATATAGATATATATATACGCAGAACACTCATAGGATCTTGATGTTATTATGACAGGTGTGCTTTTCGAACCTTCATTTAAGGTTTCTTTTCAATAATTTAAATATACCATCCTTGGGTTAGAATTCATATTAACACAATTTCCTCTTCTACAGGGAAGATTATGGAGGATATTGTTGGTGTCTAGATGTGAACAAATATTCAAACCCTTTTTCCACATAAATTATCAACCCGGGGGTGTTAGTTATTTCAAGACTAACGCTCACATTATATGCAAGAGCAATCACGTAACCTGCTACTGAATCACAAGCTTTAATTAATGAACAAGCAAACTACTGTAACAGAAATTAAGATGTATTGTCGAATTAAAAAGGTATTTAGAGAAATTGCAGAATTATACTGGAACAACGATAACGATAACAAATCAAAATATAAAATCAACAAAGGAAAGATAACACAGCACCTGATCAAAACAGTGGGCCCAACTCTCTGATCAGGGTTGTGACAAACTCAAAGCTTACAGGTGGGACAACAAAATACTGTGCATTCAATTAATTATAAAATGCTTCTGTTACAAAATTTGTGTCTTCTTGCTTAACCCCAATTCATAGCTCTAACAACTAAATATCTACAATTATACATATGTTACAACAGTAACCTAGTCACCAAAAAGGAAACCATAAAAGGCCTGAAATAGCGCTCGGGTAAGACAGAGTCTGTTACGCTGCAGTAGCAGGTAAAGATAACGCTGGAAATTATGAGCTGCTCTGTGGCTTACAATTGTAATCCCTTTTCTTTTACCAAATCTGTAAAAGTACCAGAGTTAATTCTTACAAAGGTAAAACCTCCATGACTATTACTTCATTAATCAACTATTCCATGTAAGATAGTGGGAAGGGGTTTACCTCATGTGTTTTAGAACAATTAATGATGCAAGGAGATAGAGAGGTGGGCAAAAATGGGAGAGAAAAATATATAGATTTGGTACCCAATAGATATCATCAATTATGGACATCCACATCTTCTTATGACACCTATTATTTATATAGGATTTTATTTGTAACTTGGGCCATTAGATTGAGGGTTCTTAGCTTGATACTCTATCTTCAAGATGTAACGAATCCTCTTCCTACTCAATTTTTTTTTTCATTGGACAAAATCATTCTGTGTTTTTCCAATTGTCATCACCATTCAATTTCCCCATCGAACTCCAATAATTACGGAGTTCTCTTGAATAGAGCTTTCATACTTTTGTATGTGTATCTTTGTTAACTACTCCAGTTTTTTTTTTTTAATTAAATCTTCTCATAAGATTGATGGTGACTTGGGTTATGAATATATATATCAATATACATATTTTCCACCCCTATGGTTTAAAAATTTTCCTCCTAGAACATCACCCTACCTCCCATTTATATACACAAGATGGTTATGGTGGTAAAATCTCTATCTACGTGTTCAACGTTGATCCACTTTTTCCTTATAGTGTTCATGACATACATACTTTGGATTTTGATGTCATATGTTCGTAATGGCATAGGTATTACGTTGGGTATTTATGGTTATGTTCTCGTCTCACTTTCCAAAGCTCTGAAACTATGGTTGGAAACCGAATTAACCAAAGTCTGGAGTGGTTAAATTCGAGCTATGTTGTTTTTCATTTGTCGTTTACATCATTTCGTTCCCGTCTTGAGGCCATGTAGGAGGGGTGCATAATTAATGTACCTGCATGATTTTAAATGCCTCATGTACCTTCTATTATCACCAAGACCAGGTGGGGATAGACGATATCAACATCGTCGTACTTGTTTGCTACGTTGGCAACTTGAGTTAATAGGTTTAGTGTGGGATTACTCGTCGGGCGTTCCACGTCAACTAGAATTGATGGCATTCGTTGTATTTACAATTTTATTGATTTTCTATCGACCCATGTTAGTCATGTCTACACGCCAAGGTTTATGCATCTGTGTTTTTATATTGCAATATATATCCGTTCATTTATATCACCGCTACGGTGATAAAATTGAGAGTACTGTGTGAACGATTTCAATATATTTTCATTTATGGTTTGGACAACTGTGCCATGTTTTTCGATTTCTCCCCAATCGATCCGCGAGCATCCCATTGATCCAGTGCCACTTGGACGGTGGATATGACTTAGATCAATTAGGGTTTCTACTCATTTTTTTTAATGAATAATATTAATTCTGGAGTTGTCAATTGAACGTTCTTTGGCTCTCCATTTTTTTCTTGACCAACTCCTGTTATCAACGCTCTATCCAAATGGGGAAATGAGACATTCATCTCTTCTCGGCTTCTGAGCGTAATCATTCGTTTTCTTCGCTATTCAGGTATGGAATCTTTGTTCTTCTCCTAACCAGAGTGACTGCATTCAATTTATATCTTTGTTTTCGTTTGGTTTACCCTATCGTTCCATTTATAGATCGTTTCAGCCATCATGCAATTTCTATGAAATTTCCGTTTTATTATAATGGCTTGCTATCCATTCTATCATTCTTATAACATGGTATGATAATTTTAACCCTTGATGGGTAGGAAATTCTCTGTCTCAGGTATTCTATGACTGGATTCGTTCTCGGTCACCAAGTTGCCTTAGCTTTCAGCGTGCCTCACAATGCAGGTAAACCCTCAATTTCTTAGAACTAGGTTCTCCTATAATTGCTTTTGGTTTAATGAACGTTTTGCTAATACTCCTGGATTCTTTCTACAGGTCGTATTAGCTAACAAAGTTCTTCAATCTCACAGGTGATTATTGTTTGTGTAGACATGTTCGAATATACCACTTGTTTTGGAAGTGACCTCACGGCGTCTTGAAATAACTATCTCTCATGTTGCTCTTCTTTTTGATGGCAGGTAGTGTCGAATCTCATCCCAATTTTTCCTTCAGTGATATTGGGTGGATTTGAAAATCACTTGACTTAAAGTCATTATACCCTAGAATTTCAGGTCGGTATCAACACGTCCCTAATCGGAGTATGACCAGGCTCTTTCATTGTATTATCCAAAAATTTGCTCAGACAATTCAACGTTTTGTTGTCACAGAAGTTTCTATTGTAGTAATATTTTTTTTTTTTTTTGCCAAACACTGGGATTGTTAACAATTCTATTTTCTTCAGTGATGAAATTCTCGGAGTGATTAACTTCTGTAATATTATTGTGGACCCTTGATATCCTGGTTCCGTAATGGCTTCAGGAATATATATATATATATATATATATATATATATATATATATATATATATATATATATATATATATAATTTCTACTCGTCTATGTTGCTTGTACCAAATCCATGATATTTCTAATAGGTTCCATCTTATCGTTTTCATGTAACCCTCATATGAAATATTTCCTTCAGGAATTATCTGTCTAACTTAGATTAAAGGAATTAATAAGGGTGCTAGTCTTATTTTTCCTTCTCCACATAGTAATAGCATAATGAATATAAGTCTCTTGGTTGTATGATTTTCCAAGTCTAAAATCTTCCAGTGCATGAGAAATTGGCAGTTCCCACAGAGTCTATAATTTCATGTATATTATATGACTCAGCAGTGGACTCAAATCACACTCCTTAGTTTCAGGTTACATAGTCATAGTTACTTATGTTATTCAAATATTTTCTGCAATTATATTCTTCTAATTTTTCATAATGTAATAATCTTCATATATCTAGTATTTAAGCCAACTCTCTTAAATAGCATTTTTTTTTGTTATAGATCTGGTGGTTGAATTTTTTATTTACTTTCACAGCTTATACAGTTGCATGAATTTTATAAACGTTCACATGCTCACCTTATTTTTCCAATATGTGTTCAGTTTGGACCACTCCGTTATGAAGAATATTAGTCACCCACCAGTTATATACATAACTCACAGTTCATAATTATGTACAAGTTTGGCAATTATGTTTAGTTCTATTTCATTGCTATCTGAAGATTTCCATGGTACTAAAGTATATTTTCTTCCATTCTGTCCTTATTATAGAAGGGAAATTTATAAATAGACATGCAATGCTATTTTGGAAATCTAAGTCTCTGTACCTCACTTATTTACTTTAGAAATCTATAGGTCTCTGTACCTGTATGTACTTAATTCCTCCTACCCACAGGTTTCTGGGTTTCCATAATGTTTACTAAATTAATTATATTTTTCACAGAAACAGATTAAAGTTACATAGTTATGAATTATGAGGTAACATAATCTTCAGATTTAAACCAGGAACTGGTTTAGAGTTTCTGGCTGATTTGTCCTCATATTTCTAGTTCCTACAACCATGCAGAACTGACAGGGTTTAATTACTCTACCATTCTGTAAATGTATGGAACACCAGCACAAACAAAACATTGCAAGAATTATACAGCTACAGTCATTAACCTTTTCACTTAACAACAATTAATTGTAATCATTCATAATATTGTGTGCATACCACTTTGGTACTTGACCAATCCTCCCAACCGTAGAGTCCCTCTATCTCTCGGACTCACCCCCGAGCTGAGATCACTTCAATTCCAGACCACCCTCTAATATGTTCAGGAATAGCTTATTTTAGCTTTTTCTCCCCAAATCCTGTTTCTAATTCTGCGTCCATAATTACAGGATGTTTTTCTTCCTGTTTGCCTAGGCTTCCCTTATTTAAGGATTTTTAAAGCTACTTTCTTCTTTTCCCAGCTTTTTACCTCTTCCCAACTACTCTCCACATCATTGGGGAAACTAGATTTTCCTCAAAATATAATTTGGAAATAAATTCTTTCAAGGATTTTTGAAAGATTTTTGGGGAAATATTTTCCTCTTTCCATCCTCATGGATTTAGCAAGTGATCTCATAATTCTTATTTTGGTCAATCTGCACAGAATTATTTTATTTATTTTTCATAACTAAATATTTAATTAAATCCACAAAATACTTGTCCATTGGGGTCCACTCCCCTTAGGATTAAAGTTCAAATGTCTAGCTTTGAAAGAAAAACATAAACTAGGGGTGTTACATATTCCCCCTCTGAAAGCAAACACTATCCTCGGTGTTGATATCTAACTACTAGAGTTCATTTTTTTTTCAAACAAAAATGGATATTTTTCCATCATTTCAGCTTCTCTTTCCTAGGTAGCTTCTTCAGCAGTAAAGTGCTTCCACTGCACCTTTACTCTTGCTACCGTCCGATTCCTCAATTCAATTTCTTCCCGCTCCAATATTTGAAGCGGTTTTGGAAGGAACTCCCCTTCTGGTTCCACCTGTATCACATTCTAATCAACTATGTGAGAAGCATCATGTATATATCTTTTTAGTAATGAAACATGAAACACATCATGCACTTTAACATGGGGTGGTAAGGCCAGCTTGTAAGCCACTAGTCCCACCCTTTCTAAAACCTCAAAAGGTCCACAATATCTAGGAGCCAGTTTCACACAACTTCCAGCATAAAGTGTGCTCTTTTTGGGTTTAATACGCAAATACACATGTTCCCCCACTTTAAATTCTCAATGTACCATCTTCTTATCAGCATAGTTCTTCTCGCGATCTTGTGTTGTCTTGATGTTTCTTTGTATTTGTTTAACAATTCTTTCCATCTCTTGTAAACCATCTGGTCCCAACATTAGCTTATCCTCAGGTTGGCTCCAACTCAAAGGTGTACGACATTTCATTCCATAGAGTGCCTCAAATGGACTCATTTTAATGGAAGATTGATAGCTGTTATTATAGGAAAATTCAGCTAAATGCAAGTAGTCTTCCCATTTTGATGGCCTATCCATCACATACATTCTCAGCATATCTTCCAGAATCTGATTTGTTCTCTCTATTTGACCGTCGGTCTGAGGGTGATAAGCAGTACTGAAATTCAACTTAGTGTCCATGCCCCCAAACAGACCTTTCCAAAAAGCTGCAGTGAACTTAGCATCTCTGTCCGAAACAATCACCTTTGGGACCCCATGGAGCCTTACTACTTCCTTCAGGAACACATCCGCTACTTGAGCTGTCCCGAAAGTAGATTTCACCGATATGAAGTGTGCATCTTTTGTTAAAGTGTCTACTACTACCATCACTAAATCGTGTTGGTATTTAGTTTTGGGTAGCCCTGTTATAAAATCTATAGAAACTGTGTCCCATTTCCATTCTGCAATTGGCAAAGGGTTTAAAAGACCAGCAGGATGCTGATGCTCAACTTTAACTAGTTGACACTCCATGCATCTAGCTAAATATTCTGCCACATCTCTTTTCATTCCTGGCCAAAACAAATTCTTTTTCAAAGCTGTTAACATTTTCTGATATCCAGGATGCCCTGCATACGGCTATTTGTGATATTCATCTAGAATCTCTCTTTCCAAGGACTCCACATTGGGGATATACAATCTATTTTTTTAGCTGATTAGCCCTTTTTGGTTTTGAGTGTAGTCATCCATCTCCTTCTTTAGTATTTTTACCTGTAGTGTTTCATAATTTGGATCCTGGTCTGCTGCCTTTTTCACTAATTCGTCTAAATCAAAATTAGCACTACTTCCAATACTATTTATATTTTGACAAGCATTTCTGCTCAAGGCATCAACAATTTTATTTTCTTTCCCTCTGATATGTTTTATGTCCATATCAAATTCACTTAGAAAAGACAACCATCTGGCTTGTCAAGCATTCAAATCAGTTTGGGAAAAGAAATATTTAAGACTAATATGATCTGTCATCAATGTAAATTTCTTTCGAAGAAGATAGTGTCGCCACATCTTCAAGGCATGAATAACAGCAGCTAACTCCAAATCATATGCACTATAGTTTTGTTCATGTGTCTTCAGTTTCCTAGACTCATATGCAATAACTGAATTTTCCTGCAAAAGGACTCCTCCCAACCCCTCTCTACAAGCATCTGTACATACAAAAAATTCTTTATCAGGATCTGCAATTTTCAATATAGGGGTTGTGGTGAGTTTTAATTTCAATTGTTCGAAACTGTTTTGGCACTTTTCAGTCCACTCAAATTTGACACCCTTTCTTTGTAGTGAGGTTATGGGATATGCTATGGCAGAAAATCTCTCCACAAATCTGTGATAGTAACCTGCAATCCCCATGAATGATCTCACTGCAGAAACATCAGTTGGCACAGGCCATTCCTTAATAGCCTTTATCTTTTCAGGGTCAACAACCAACCCTTGTTCAGAAATAATATGTCCCAAGTATTGGATCTTTTCCTTATAAAATTCGCATTTGCTGAATTTGGCATACAACTGGTTTTCTTTCAGAGTTTGCAACAATATCCTCAAGTGTTCTTTGCGCTCCTCCTCACTTTTGGAGTAAACTAAAATATCATCTATGAATACTAGTACAAATTTATCTAAATAATTGTTTAAAACACTGTTCATTAAGCACATAAAGGTGGCATGGGCATTTGTCAAACCGAAAGGTAGGACTACAAATTCGTAGTGACCATACCTAGTTCGAAAAGCTATTTTGCTAATGTCTTCCTCCTTAATTCTGAGCTGGTGATAACCAGTCCTTAGATCAATCTTAGAAAATACTAAAGCTCCTCTTACCTGATCAAAATGATCATCAATTCGAGGCAGAGGGTATCTATTTTTAATTGTCAACTTATTCAGTTGACGATAATCAATGCACATTCTAAAGGTTCCATCCTTATTTTTCACGAACAGCACCAACGCTCCCCAAGGAGACACACTCGGTCTGCTATAACCCTTATTTAACAATTCTTGAAACTGCATTTTCAGCTCCATGAGTTTAGGGGGGCTCATTCTATAAGGGGCTCGGGAAACAGGTGTTGCTCCAAGCACCAGATCGATTGAAAATTCAATCTCTCTTTTGGTGGGAAGATGACGAATATCATCTGGAAAAACTTCCTTAAACTCTCTCACTACTGGCAAAGTATCCAACAGATTTTCTTCAGGTTTCTGTTCGGTCTCTTCTACATGTACTGCATATACTTGGTATCCTTTCCTAGCTATTATTTTTAATTGCAGTGCTGATATTTGTCTTACCGAGATGGGTTTTGGTTTTCCCTTGAGAATAAAAGGTTTCCCTTCTTCATCTATGCATTGCAGAGTTTTATCCCAACAGTTCATCATAACCTTTCTCTTTTCCAGCCAATCCATTCCTATCAGCAAGTCATATGAGCCTAAGGGCAGAATGTTCAAATTCACTTCTCTCTAAAAATCATTTAATTTAATTGTTGTTTGGGGTAATTTATGTGTTACCTTCCTCTTGGTTCCAGTGGCTAACTAGACCAACCAAGACTGCTAAAATTTTTCAGTTTTCAGATTGCATTTTTCTACAATTTTTGGACTAATGTAACTCAAAGAAGCACCCGGATCAATTAAAAATGTAACAGATTGGTCAGCAATCTTACCTTCTATCTCAACCATGATAGCTTGTTGTTCTGCTTATCGATTCTCCAAGGCTGCACTGATAGTGGGTATATTTCTTGCTATGTCATTTACTGTGGTAGCTTCTCAATCTCTCATAATCATCTGAATGTTTCGGTGGCGACAATACCTCAACAGATGGGGTTCTCCACATCCCCAGAATTTCAAAGTTTCCCTCATTTTGATTGTGCCTTCCTTCTTATTTCCTTCATCTAGTTGTTTGGAACCAATTTGAGACTGAGCTGTTTGGCTTTCTTTTGGTTTATTAAACTTTTTCCTCTGGAGATCCCTACCAAAATTCTTTAAGTAAGCTGGTTTCTGTTTCTTTCCTTTAATTTCACCTTTGTTTAGCTAGCCTTTTCCATGCTCAGCCTTTCCTTTAAACTATTGGTAGCATAATCTAGCTTTCCTCACTGCCTTGTCCATAGTTTTTGGGTTATCAAACTCGATCTTCTCTTTGTACACAACAGGAAAATAGTTCAAAAACCTTTGTACCTTAGCCTTTTCTTCCCTAATGTAAGGGACATATCTCAACATATTGGTAAAATTGGTGACAAACTCATCAATAGTAAGCTATCCCAGTCTAAGCTCATGAAATTATTTTACTTTATCATCATAATAACGTTCATTTAAATAGCAGTTTTTAAACTTAACCTGGAAATCTTCCCAAGTAACTATCTTTTCATCTCCTCCCACCACAAGGTAGCCTTACCTTGTAGCTGGTAAACAACTAATCTGGCCTTTAGATTGCTTTCATATTCATAGACCTGGAAATATTTAATCATGTTCAACAACCAGGCTTCAGCATCTTCCTCCTTCTCCCTATCATAGGAGGGAGGTTTGATCTTTCGGAATTCCCCCTGTAATTCCTTTTTCTGCTTATACTGATGCCTAACAGCATCATCGTCCTCAGAATCATCATTCTTCCTATTTCCGGAACCTTCACCCTCTTGGCTGTTCCACGAAGTTAATTCTCTGATGAGCGTTTCCTTCTCCTCACTGGCTAATGACAATCTGTCATTCTGGCTTCTTAGCTCAGCCATTTCTCGTTGCAAACTGTGCAACATAGTAATCATCGGAGCGTTAGGATCTGGTGTATTATCTTCTTCACGCAGGTCAACATAAATTTCATCACTTCCAGCCATTGGAATTTTTTGTCTCAGCACCACACTGTACACTAAACAATACAGATCAGTGAAAATAAAAAAAATTCAACAATAAATAATTTACACAGTGAGCACACAACAACAGTGAGCACAACAAAAATAGCCCAGTTTATGCAACATGAGCTCTGATACCATTTGTAACGTCTCCTCTTCCTACTCAATTTTTTTTTTTCATTGGACAAAATCATTCTGTGTTTTTCCAATTGTCATCGTCATTCAATTTCCCCATCGAACTCCAATAATTACGAAGTTCTCTTGAATAGAGCTTTCATACTTTTGTATGTGTATCTTTGTTAACTACTCCAGTTTTTTTTTTTTTATTAAATCTTCTCATAAGATTGATGGTGGCTTAGGTTATGAATCTATATATCAATATACATATTTTCCACCCCTATGGTTTAAACAATTGCCTCCTAGAACATCACCCTACCTCCCATTTATATACACAAGATGGTTATGGTGGTAAAATCTCTATCTACGTGCTCAACGTTGATCCACTTTTTCCTTATAGTGTTCATGACATACATACTTTGGATTTTGATGTCATATGTTCGTAATGGCATAGGGATTACGTTGGGTATTTATGGTTATGTTCTCGTCTCACTTTCCAAAGCCCTGAAGCTATGGCTGGAAACCGAATTAACCAAAGTCTGGAGTGGTTAAATTTGAATTATGTTGTTTTTCATTTGTCGTTTACATCATTTCATTCCTGTCTTGAGGCCATGTAGGAGGGGTGCATAATTAATGTACCTGCGTGATTTTAAATGGCTCACGTACCTTCTATTATCACCAAGACCAGGTGCGGATAGACGATATCAACGTCGTCGTAATTTTTTGCTACGTTGGCAACTTGAGTTAATAGGTTTAGTGTGGGATTACTCGTCGGGCATTCCACATCAACTAGAATTGATGGCATTCGTTGTATTTACAGTTTAATTGATTTTCTCTCGACCCATGTTAGCCATGTCTACACGCCAAGGTTTATGAATTTGCGTTTTTATATTGCAATATATATCCGTTCATTTATATCGCCGCTACGGTGATAAAATTGAGAGTACAATGTGAACGATTTCAATAAATTTTCATTTATGGTTTGGATGACTGAGCCATGGTTTTCGATTTCTCCCCAATCGATCCCCGAGAATCCCATTGATCCAGTGCCACTTGGATGGTGGAGATGACTTAGATCAATTAGGGTTTCTACTCGTTTTGTTTAATGAATAATATTAATTCTGGAGTTGTCAATTGAGCATTCTTTCGCTCTCCATTTTTGTCTTGACCAACTCCTGTTATAAATGCTCTGTCCAAATGGGGAAACGAGACATTCATCTCTTCTCCACTTCTGAGCATAATCATTCGTCTTCTTCACTATTCAGGTATGGAATCATTGTTCTTCTCCTGACCAGAGTGACTGCAATTGATTTATATCTTTTTTTTCGTTTGGTTTACCCTATCGTTCCATTTATATATCGTTTCAGCCATCATGCAATTTCTATAAAATTTCTGTTTTACTATAATGGCTTGCTATCCATTCTATCATTCTTATGATGTGCTATGCTAATGTTAACCCTTGATGGGTAGGAAATTCTCTGTCTTAGGTATTCTATGACTGGATTCATTCTCAGTCACCAAGTTTCCTTGGCTTTCAGTGTGCCTCACTACATAGGTAAACCCTCAATTTCTTAGAACTAGGTTCTCCTGTAATTGCTTTCGGTTTAATGAACATTTTGCTAATACTCCTGGATTCTTCCTACAGGTTGTATTGGGTAACAAAGTTCTTCAATCTCACAGGTAATTATTGTTTGTGTACACAGGTTCGAATATACCACTTGTTTTGGAAGTGCCCTCGTGGCGTCTTGAAATAACTATCTCTCACGTTGTTCTTCTTTTTGATGGTAGGTAGTGTCGAATCTCGTCCCGATTTTTCCTTTAGTGATATTGGGTGGATTTGAAAATCACTTGACTTAAAATCGTTATACCCTGTAATTTCAGGTCAGTATCAACGCGTCTCTAATCGGAGTATGACCAGGCTCTTTCATTGTATTATCCAAAAATTTTCTCAGACAATTCTACTTTTTGTTGTTAGAGAAGTTTCTATTGTAGTAATAATATTTTTTTTTTTTCCAAACACAGGGATTGTTAAAAATTCTGTTTTCTTCGATGATGAAATTCCTGGAGTGATTAATTTTTGTAATATTATTGTGGACCCTTGATATCCTAGTTCCGTAATGGCTTCAGATATATATATATATATATATATATATATATATAATTTCTACTCGTCTCTCTTGCTTGTACCAAATCCATGATATTTCTAATAGGTTCCAGCTTATCGTTTTCATGTAACCCTCATATGAAATATTTCCTTCAGGAATTATCTGTCTAACTTAGATTAAAGGAATTAATAAGGATGCTAGTCTTATTTTTCCTTCTCCGCATTGTAATAGCATAATGAATATAAGTCTCTTGGTTGTATGAGTTTCCAAGTCTAAAATCTTCCAGTGCATGAGAAATTTGCAGTTCCCACAGAGTCTATAATTTCATGTATATTATATGACTCAGCAGTGGACTCAAATCATACTCCTTAGTTTCAGGTTACATAGTCATAGTTACTTATGTTATTCAAATATTTTCTGCAATTATATTCTTATAATTTTTCATAATGTAATAATCTTCATATATCTAGTATTTAAGCCAACTCTCTTAAATAGCATTTTTTTTTTGTTATAGATCTGGTGGTTGAATTTTTTATTTACTTTCACAGCCTATATAGTTGCATGCCTTTTATAAATGTTCACATGCTCACCTTATTTTTCCAATAAGTGTTCAGTTCGGACCACTCCGTTATGAAGAATATTAGTCACCCGCCAGTTATATACATAACTCGCAGTTCATAATTATGTACAAGTTTGGAAATTATGTTTAGTTCTATTTCATTGCTATCTGAAGATTTCCATGGTACTAAAGTATATTTTCTTCCATTCTGTCCTTATTATAGAAGGGAAATTTATAAATAGATATGCAATGCTATTTTGGAAATATAAGTCTCTGTACTTCACTTATTTACTTCAGAAATCTATAGGTCTCTGTACCTGTATGTACTTAATTCCTCCTACCCACAGGTTTATGGGTTTCCATAATGTTTATTGAATTAATTCTATTTTTCCCAGAAACAGATTAAAGTTACATAGTTATAAATTATGAGGTAACATAATCTCTAGATTTAAACCAAGAACTGGTTTAGAGTTTCTGGCTGATTTGTCCTCACATTTCTAGTTCCTACAACCATGCAGAACTGACAGGGTTTAATTACTCTACCATTCTGTAAATGTATGGAACACCAGCACAAACAAAACATTGCAAGAATTATACAGCTACAGTCATTAACCTTTTCACTTAACAACAATTAATTGTAATCATTCATAATACTGTGTGCATACCACTTTGGTGCTTGACCAGTCCTCCCAACCGTAGAGTCCCTCTATCTCCCGGACTCACCCCCAAGCTGAGATCACTTCCATTCTAGACCAACCTCTAATCTGTTCAGGAATAGCTTATTTAAGCTTTTTCTCCCCAAAGCCTGTTTCAAATTCTGCATCTAGAATTACAGGATGCTTTTCTTCCTGTTTTCCTAGGCTTTCCTTATTTAGGGATTTTTAAAGCTGCTTTATGCTTTTCCCAGCTTTTTACCTCTTCCCAACTACTCTCCACATCATTGGGGAAAATAGATTTTCCTCAAAATCTAATTTGGAAATAAATTCTTTCAAGGATTTTTGAAAGATTTTTGGGGAAATATTTGCCTCTTTCCATCCTCATGGATTTAGCAAGTGATCTCATAATTCTCATTTTGGTCAATCTGCACAAAATTATTTTATTTATTTTTCATAATTAAATATTTAAATACATCTACAAAATACTTGTCCATTGGGGTCCACTCCCCTTAGGATTAAAGTTCAAATGTCTAGCTTTAAAAGAAAAACATAAACTAGGAGTGTTACACAAGACATAGTACTTATTTTAACTCCAAGGTTGTGTAAGTAGCTTGTTTTGGAGTATTAGGATTGTATAATACCTTGAATTGATTTATATATATATAATAATCCAGATCTTTGGGGGAGGCCCCTAATATCTAAAGAATTGAAATGGATCTTAGGGGAGGCCCCCAAGATCTAGAAAATTGAAATGCCAGAAGAAAAGAGGAAAAAACACCGTAAATAAAACCAAAAAGAAATTTTCTGTTATAATAGATAATAACTGGAAAAGATATGTGGTGGCAAATATTGTGTCCTTTTACAAAATGTGGCTTGTTACTTACAATGATTTTTATTTACAATACCACTGGTAAATTCCATAGGTGGGTGAATAGCATGCGTGAATGAATACCATGGGTAGATAAATAGGATGGGTGATGAATACCATGGGTGGATGCCACTTACAATACCATGGGTAAATTCCAAGTGTCGATGAATACCATGGGTGGATACATACCTTGGGTGAATGAATACCATGGATAAATGCCACTTACAATACCATGGGTAGATAAATACCATGGGTTGATGAATACCATGGGTGTAGGCCACTTTCCATTCAGATCATTCCTCCCTCCTTAAGAATCAATTGTCCCCATTGTGTGAATTTCCCTCCTAAGAAGCCTTTATTGAATATGAAGAAGCACTGAAGAGAAGGGCTTTGGGTGGTTAATCCATAACCGTGATGAACAAAGATTCAAGGATAGAGATACCAAGTAATGCTTGTGACCAACTATGATACTAATAGAGTGCAACCTAGCAAATGGAATTCGATGAAGTGTGGGTTTGTGTATGACCCATAACCATTAAAAATGAAGATCCAAGGATAGAGATACCCTATAATGCTTGTGACCAACTATGATACTAATAGTGTGCAACCTATCAAATGTACTTTGATGACAAGGTTTTTGTGTGGCTGAACCATAACTATGATGTTGATTTTTGATGAAGTAGTAGGTGTGTACATAGCCTAGGGTGGGAGGGAACATCTCTAAAGAACCCAAGTCAGATGTTTTTATGCTGAAACTAATGTATGTGATGTAGGTTCCTACTAAAGCAGAGTGGGAGGGCACGTCTCAAAAGCGAACCGACTCCAAATGCTGCTCTAGATATAAAATCTAATTTAAAATGGGCATAACTGGGTCAATATAGCTTAGAATATATATTATAGCTTGTTTTGGGAAATATAATTACCATTCTGCATATTCCTATGTGATTGAAATCCCTATACAAACCTAGATTCGCGCTTCAAATGTCCACCTTCACAAAAGTTCTGAAAAAATAGCTGATTTTAAATCAACAATATCTCCCCCATCCGAATTCTGATTCAACCAATTTTTTGTTTTGAAATTGGGTGAATTTTCATGATGATCTCATATCTGCAATTATTTTTTCGAATTGTTGTACAAAAATTCCAAAAAATTATAGGATAGATGACGTCCATGAATTGTTGTTATAAAAATTTCTACAACACAAGTGATTTCAAATCAGCAATATCTCCCTCATTCGGACTTCGATTCAGCCAAAATATTTTTTGAATTTGGGTATTTTTCACAATTAATCCAAATATTTTTTTTTAATGTAAATATTTCACCAAAAAGATCAAATCTGATCTGAAAACTCGCCACCCAATAAAAATTCTGGCAAAAAAATGAAAAAAATATAAATTCTTCCTAATTAGCCCAAGAAAGTGCTTGTGGAGGTTATGGAACTTGCATGAAGTTTGCTATAAATATTTGAAATTGAAATATGCTTTAAACCCTCATTCTCATGGATTCATTAACCTGAATTTGGTACCACTGATATGGACGTTGGGGGAAGGCCCCTAAGATCTAAAAAATTGAAATGGATCTTGGGGGGAGGCCCCCAAGATAAATTTGAAATTTCAGAAGAAAAGAGGAAAACACATCATAAATAAAACCACAAAGAAAATTTTTATTAAAATAGAGAATAACTATAAAAGCTATATTGTGGCGGACAATCTGTCATTTTACAAAATGCAACTGATTACTTATAGCATTTTTCAGTTACAATACCACAAGTAAATTCCATGGGTGGGTAAATACCATGGGTGAATGAATACCATTGGTAGATGTCACCTACAATACCACGAGTGGATAAATATCACGAGTAAGTTCCATGTCTGAATGAATACCATGGGTGGATACATACCATGGGTGAATGAATACTATGGATAGATGTCACTTAAAATACCATGAGTGGCTAAATACCACAAGTGGATGAATACCATAGGTGTAGGCCACTTTCCATTCAAATCATATAAAGAGTGTTCTATCCCAAATATTCATTTTTTACTATAATCTAACCATTTTCTCAACATAAATATTTCATATATATATATATATATATATATATATATATATATATATATATATATATATATATATATATTTCATGTGCACGCACGTGCGTGTTGGGCGACTTAATTGTCGGATTAAGCCTCTCAATATTAATTATCATTCCAGGAGTCGTAAACACGAGTTGTACTGCGTATTGGCTCAGCTTACTAATCAGAGTATAAATATATTCTTTATTAATGATGAACTCAGTGCTGAAATGAAACACACATTGGCTCGCAAACAAGCAATCTTGAAAATGAAACTCACTGAACTAATTCCTATCGAGAAAACTCTATACTGCAATTAAACTACAAGGAAAGACAAATCAATTATTGATCATGTAATATTCTCGCATTCACAAAATATCCTATGATAGCTTAATCTAATTATTCCTCTCATTAACTTAAAAACTAACACTTGAAACTAAGCTGGAAATACGCAAAATACTACACATTATAAATTCACACCTTAAGCTAACTAAAATTACTTTTTAAAGCAAATTCTAAAATCTAAAATCATAAAAGAAACAATCCTAACTATTGCTAAAAGAAATACTCAAAAGATCCTAAAAATTGCATCGCAAATAATCTATGATAAATCTTATATTTAAATATTTTAATCTTAAATAAAAATTAACTATTAAAAAAACAAGCCTACCTTAAATCGAATCATGTAATGCAGTAATTAAAACTAAATTAAAATTATGTAAATCATTAATGAAAATTAACTAATTTCTACCTCCATAATCAAATCCACTAAATCCACCCTCAACTCATAAATAAATAATTACACTATGAAAGCAATCATGATTCTAATTAAAAATGAATCCAATGATTAAACATAGTCTTGGGATATATAAACAAATTGTAAACAAATCAAATGATAATTAAATCCTACAAAAAAATCAAATCAAGATCTACAAATATTCAAAAATATTATATTATGCAAGCTTGGAATTATTATTCTAAAATGACCGTATTAACACACTGAAATCCAAAGCAGCTAAAATCTGTTCCATACTCAAACTAGAAGAATAAAATTTGTTCTACTTATGTAAGGAGTAATACTTCTTCAATCCATTAATTGCCACAATGCTTAAGATTTCATACATCTATTAAATGGATGTGCAAGTTCTGATTCTCAAACCCAATTAAAAAAATGTGAAGAGGGAAAAATGTATAAGCTGGGTTTTAAATTCTTTGAAGTCTCCACACAGCATCGATGGAAATCTATTGCAGAATCAGGATCCTGCAAAAGACATTTTGTTTAAACAACGTGTTGACCATCATACAACCATAGCATTCCAAACACTGCCCATACCATCTCGGTTCTGCACCTTTTAAAATACCCTGCATTGGTTCCTCCATGTGAGTCTCCGCGTTAATTAGCCTCAGAGTTAACGATAACATCCAACAAGTTTGAGAATTGGGCTTGGTCCACCTACGTTAACAATGCACATATATACATCATACATAATCGAAACTCAGAAAAAACATTGATAATTAAATTCCCAATCAAACAAACTACTGCATGGGTTAATAATCGTTAATTGCCCCTCTGCAATTACAATCTCTAAATTCACACTCTCTACATATTCAGAAAGTCGACTGCTTCATTCCACAGCTACTACACATTGATTTCTTCTCACCTACAGCTATTACTCCATCTCCCTATAGCTACTCTACAGCTACATCTCCTCCTATCGACTTCCAGCAACTCTACAGTTTACATATCGATCTTCGGCTACTGAATTATTCTCCTATAGCTCTTACATCTATAATCAATCCCCCATCCATCGATTCCAACAAATTATATATACATTTTTAATTACCAAACTTGGAGGATCTCAACAACTGATCAGAATATAGAAAATTAACAATTTGCCAGAATGAGAATTAGTTTGCAACAGATTGCCGAATTCATAAATTGCTCCTCTTTTCATGGGATTTTACTGTTGCTGGAAGATAGGTTCGTTTATTCTGGAAGAAATCGAACTTCATGTAGCTAGTGGAGGTATTCAATTAGCTATGCATCAACACCCAAAATTTCGCAATTTCCAGGCCTTCATAACACTTTTTAATTGAATCTAATAACGTGAAGTTGGTTTGGCTTCTTTCAACTGTTGTCCAACATGAAATTGGTTGAACTTCTGCAAAAAATGCTCTGCTGAAATGTTTTTATATCACTTTTTGTTTTCCATCATTTATGATTTCCCATCCAACTTCACTCATGCAACGGATGACCAGAAGCAAATAAATTCCTTCATGTTCATTAGTATGCTCTAGAGCATCAGCAATAACATCGTAAACTTTCTGTGGACAGCTATCTTGGTTTGGTTTCGAGACCAGTAGTTCCTCCAAAGCAGCACGGCGATTAACAATAGATACCAGAATTGTTTGGGCATAATATTAGCCTTTTGTGAGCAATCAATAACTATAGAACTGTGCATGTATTGACTCCTGAAGAATCTGTAGTTGGAACACCAGATGCATTTTTTTTAAGTTCAAGATGTAAGCTCATATGTGAAAGAATTTCATCCTCGCCAATGGAACTTAAGAATGAAGGTGAAAAGAAATACATTATCATACAATTTGTGTTTTTCAATAAAGCCTGTATGTATACTTCTATTGGTTTTCTTCCTCTTGTTAGAGAGAGAATGCTTTTTCCAATTGGCATTGCTTCTTCAACACACAACCTGTCTTCTTGAACATTCTGAAGCGCATTCCCGAAGGTGTCTACTTTTACCTTCAATTGTTCAAGATTTTTATGCATATGAAAGGGATAACAACCATTTGAGAGTGAACTGAGTTTTTTTTTTTAATCCCCAAACATAACCAGAGTAGCAATATTCATAGAGACCCAATACGTTCACGTTCAGGAGTGGTCTTCAGTGGAATATTCCCCTGACAATAACTCTTTCACAAAGTCGAATTTCGCCAAACGATTTCTGGGTTATATGAAACATGGTGCTCTGAGCACAACCCACGTCTCAGAATTTAGAGATTATGATCCATTTGGTCGTAAATTTGATATTTTCACCTCCTTCAATTCAACTACCCAACTGCTGCTTTTACGCATTCGGTGCATTTGTACTCAACTGCATTCCTACAACCAAGAAGCAATTTATTAAAAACACTCATCAAATTAACCAAAAACAAGAATGATAAATATTGTTTCTAAATTCCTATAATTAACAACATAACGATTAAAAATGATTAAAAAAACTAGGTACAAGCATGTAATGATGTAATAAATATCATAAAAATTTGGACAAATATGTAGCTCAACAACGCGCGCGTGCACACACACACACACACATATTCTCTGTGAATCTTTTTGTTTCCCAAGCTATTACAAAATGTCTTTCATTGGGATTATGCATCATTTAATTTCTTATAACTATTACAATACTTATTTTTGGGATTTAATATTTCTATGTACTATAATTTCTCAACAACCTTTTTTTACAATTTACGACCAACAACCCATGCTCCTATCTATCTCTATTATTTACTTAGAATAATTATAAGATACTTATCCTTGTAATTTTAAACATTGTAGTTATAACATATGGAGTTAAAATCATTTTTATAATTCTCCATATCAATTTACAATATTACTAAGCCTACTTGGTTTATTTTTCTATTAGAGGATGTGACCATTCATAGGAGAAATACATCATTATAAAAGATACTACCTTACTTTATCCTCATTGAAATCATATTGATATATTTCCACACAGGAAGAGTAATGCGTAACTTCCCAATACATTCATTTTTATTTATGCACTATTAATCATGGAAAAATGTACTTGATTTTTCCTTCTTTTTGCAACATTATACACACTCATACATGTTTTACTATTAAAAACACATACACTCATACTAGATTTACTGTCATCCGCTATATATATCCATGAAATACAAAGTATGTGCAGCGATTTTTATTCTCTTATGATACAACGTTATAACCCAATTGGAAATTAATAGAAACCGAATTTCAAAGCAAACATTATAATAGTGAACCATCCATAATAAGAATTCTACTTATTTGTACTCTTGGAATATAGTAGAAATAAACACTTTCCTCCCAACCAATCTTTTGTAATCTCAAGAACTCCTGCTAAGCCTCAAGCTTCTTTGATACCCCTAACTATTTTCTCCAGTAATATTTATTTGTTTCCTTCCCTAATATATTTTTTAGCAACATCATTCTTTTAAGGTCTACCTCGTTTTTATTTACCTAGGATATTTTTTAAGATAGGAATTTTTTCCCCCTTCCTTAGAATGCATTTCTCTATATTTATTCTTATCCTTATATTTCCACCTAGAAAAACATATCTCTCCATTTATGTTGTCTCCTAGTGGTATTCATTCTCCTTAGAACCTTGGAGAATTCTAAAACGTTACAACTATGACTGTTGTCACCTTCCTATTTTTTGTCCACTACTTGGAATTAACATTTTAAATAGTTTTTTCAAACAACAAAGAATCCCAAAATACTCATGTGTTGCTTCCCATAAATTTCTATGAGAAAAAAAATATTTATTGTTATAAAAAATATTTATTATTATAAAATTTATTTATTATTATGAAATTTATTTACATAATTTAATAATTTTTAGGCTTAGCCCCACAACCAATGTCTCCAACTTCAATAGTTACAAAAAACATAAATCATTAAAGTGTACAAAAATAAATTGCAACAAGGCTATTACATCTTCCTCCCCTTAAATTAAACATTGTCTTTAGTGTTTCCTCTATGTTCATCACTTCACACAAATGAAGGAAATGTTTCCCACATTTACACTTCTATCTCCAAAGTGGCTTCCTTAGGGCTAAAGTGTTTCCATTTCTCTTTAACCTTGGTGATAACTCAATTCCCGAGTGAAGTTTCCCTCCTATTTAAAATTTATAGAGGCTCGACCTATAACTCGCCTTTCGGTTTGACTTCCACCACATTCCAGTTAATAATATGAGTCATAACATGAACATAATTATTTAACAGTGATACGTGGAATACATTATGTACTTTAATTTGGGTTGGTAACACTAGCTGGTTGGCCACTAGTCCTACTCTGGTTATCATTTCAAATGGCCAACAAAAACTCGGTACTAATTTTGCATAGTTTCCTAATCTCAATGTGCTCCTCATTCATCTAAATTTTATACAGACATGTTCCCTCACATTATATTCTTTGTGAATCCTTTTCTAATATGCATAAAATTTTTATCTATCTTGAGCTATCTTTAACTTCTTCCTTACCCATTTTTTCCATCACTTTAAAGAGATCAAGTTCCCAAAATAATATGTCCTTTGGTTGAATCCAATTCAATGGAGAATGAAATTTTCATCCATAAAGGACTTCAAAGGGACCCATTTTAAGAGTTTCATAATAACTATTATTATATGAAAATTCAATTACATATAATTATTCTTCCCATTTAGTGTGTTGGTACGTTACATATATGCAAAGCATGTCTTCAAGAATATAGTTGGTTCTTTCAATCTTTCCATCCGTCTGAGGATGGTAGGAAGTCTTGAAATTCAATTTTGTGTCAAATCTTGTGAAGATTACCTTCCAAAAATTTGATGTGAATTTCACATCTCTGTCAGAGATGGTTATTTTTGGTACCCGATGCAGTCTAAAGATCTCCTTCATGAAATTTTCGACTATATGAAAAACTTTATATGTTGATTGAATTGGTATAAAATGGGTTGCTTTGATAAATTTATCAAATAAAATCATATTAGAATCATGTTTTCTTCTAGTTATGAGTATCCCTATAATAAAATTCAAAGAAATAATTTATCATTTCCACTCATGAATGGGAAAAATGTTTAATAACCCAGTATAATTCTCACGTTTCACCTTAACTCTTTGATATTCCAGACACTTTTCTATATATATCAGCAAACTCCCCTTTCATTCCCAGCCACTAAAATTCTTCCTAAGTGTTGTAACATGTATTTGGTAGCTTGGATGAGTGGAAAATTGATTTTTATGTTGTTCATATAGGATCAATTGCTTAATGTTATGCATATTTGGAATGTCAATTCTATTTATAAAAGTGAACAAACCATCCTTATTTTTCATTCATTAGTTTTTCTTTTATTTTCCTATATATTTGATCCTCTGGAGTTGTTGTTTTGATTTTCTTATTAAATTATGTTTTAATGCTACTTACGGAGAGACCACAAACTTGATTTAAACTTTTTCTTAATGCATCTCCAATTTTATTTTATTTCCCTTTGATATGTTTGATTTCAAAATAAAGCTCACTTAGGAAAGTCATGAACCTTGCATACCATGCATTTAAATATAATTGACTAAATAAATATTCCAGGAGGATATGGTGAGTAAATATTATGAATTTATTTCCCAAAATATAACGATGCTGCATTTTAAAATCATAAATCGTCTTAGCAAGCTCTAGATCATACATAGCATAATTCTCTTTATGTACCTTTACCCTCCTAGATTCATTGGTTGTAACAAGGTTATTAAGATGCATTAACACCCCACCTAATCCTTCTAGGAGAGCATTTAAGCAAACCATATAGCCACTATCTGGATCAACAATCTTAAGTATAGGAGTTACAGTTAACAAATATTTCAAATCATCAAAACTTTCTTGACACTTTTGGGCCTAGACAAATTTAACTCCTTTATCAACTACCACTAAAACGAGCATAAACCCATAGAATGCAAAGTATATCTTACTGGAACTTCCTGATTCAAATTTCATACCATTTTGAAAATCAAACCATGATGGCCTCTTTATTATAAAACAAAACAATATTAACTCATGCAATCACCATAAATCACCTTTACCACATTCAACACTTTCAATAAGTTCTTTGATCTCTGATCTTCTGATTGATTTACCAACAAGAACAATACGAAAAACTAATTCTTGTTGATTCAAACCTTTGTATAAATAATTTGAGCTAATATTTTTAGTGTCTCAACTTTTAGTCATCTTCAACTTCTTTATTTGATTTCTTTTAGTTTTCTCTTATTGCCTTGCAATAATATGTTTATATCAGTTTTATATATGTTTGCAACTCAATTTTAAGTCCTTCATGTTGATATGAAGTGAACCCCTGAGTTTCAACTATTTTTTTCTGTCATTATGGTGAGTTATCGAGGTTTAGCTAAATTTTTTACTACGGTTTTAACTCTTTTACCTTTATCTAGTTTCTGAATATGGTTGAATTTGTCAACATCACGGTTGTCTTTGGAAGTTCCCTTTAACTATAGTTAGCTCCACTACTAGCCTTATTGAGCTTCCAAATATCGAAAAACTTTCCAAAAACTCCACCAACTTATGAAGCGTGTGTCTAGTGGCCCCTTTGCCCATACAACCAAGGTTTGTGACCTCAGCCTAACTCCTCCAGAGCTTACCTCACTTTTTTGAATTATTTTCTATCCTTACATCATGCTTACATCACTTGTTCCATGTGGCCTCATAAAAGTGGTCCATGTGTCACATGAAATTGGCCCACTTAGCCACCTGAAATCCTTGAAAATGACTACCACATGTCTTGTGTATAGAGTGTGTCATGACTTCTACTAATGTCATCATGTGTTGTGTTATCATTACAATAAGGATTCCACCTATTCTGCCGCAAATGTTGTTTTTTCAGTTGTACACATGTCACCTTTTGGTCCCACATCATGTTGTTTGGTCCATGTGTCATCTAGGTCATCAATATGTGTGTGACACCTATCTGTTGTTGTGATCGTGCATGTTTAGTTGGGTGACATATATTTCCCATTAATATTTTGTTTGTTTGTTGATTGGATGGCTACAAGAAAAACACGAAACCTCCCTACCTGATCGATTGTTAATGGAGATGGGGCGGTGGGGGTGTCCTCTATTTTTCATTAATAGATGTTATGCCTTATTGTCCATTTCCATTGCATGCCAATCAAAGATTTTGGTTAATTTTTCATAAACATAGTGGGATCAAAACGACCACCCCCCCCTCCCCACTCTCTCCAATTTCTTGATGCTTAACAAATAAAGGGGTCCACTATCTCACCCATAAGGGAACCCTGCAACATGCAACCCTACACCTTTCACTGCCAAATTTAGGAAAACTTAGAACTGTCATCAATTTTGGAGAGAACCAATACTAATACCAAATTTGGGCCCTCAGACCCTAAAACATGACCTTTTGGCCTCCAAAAGTTTACTAGTGATATATTTTGATCCAATGGTTCTTTTATAGAGTTGCACACACTGGTCGAAAGCTATTCTAAATCGCAATCCATCTATACCACTTGAGTGTGCATCTGAGTATATATGATGTGCAAAAATGGCTCTAAAGGTAATGCTTCATAGCAACATGTTTCTAAAACATGAATATTTATAACAATCTATCTACAAATTTCTCTTTCATTAATGATATTTGTCATATATTTGACATCCTTTGACATCAATGACAACACTTTATAACACTTTGTGAAATATACTCTTGTATTATGATAATGAGGGGAGGTGTTGGAAACAAAGTTTTGATCCATTTTGAGGAACATTTTTGTATCTAGCTTTGGCTATTCACCCAAATTTTAATGAGGACTTGCAAATTATAAGGTTTTCGGGGGATGTTGGGCCTTTGTTTTGAGGCCTTTACTACTATCAAAAGTGTGATTTTTTCATTTTCTACTCCCTCTTATAGCCTACTATCATTACCATTTTGTCACAATCACTTGCACTATAGTCATCACATGTTGATAAGGTGTGATGTTATTAAATTATATCATTTTCACTTACATTTAATGTGTTATTTGATCTTGATATTTCCTTTTCTAATGTGAGTACTGGATCCAATAACCCTAGTAAATATCTAGTAACCCAAATCGTTAGTATTCATATATCTGCACCTCCACAGTTAAATATACCACATGGTTCTCATTGCTAGGTGGTTCAAGATGGATCAGTGATGGTTGCATTTCTCCTAGGTTAGACAAGGAAGGTACCAATTCGATGTCAATGCTTCAACCAAATGTAGGTTTGAAATACATACAACATAACAAAAACTAATTAGTTAATCGATTTTAAGGTTTCAGCAAGTGACTTGGTTATTTTCAAACATTTCATGTCATGCAAATATCCTTTGTCAAGATAAAAGCAGTTACCCATTTCAGTATGAGTTGTATTTGTCAATAGAATTATGTCCTACTATATTTTTTGGGTGTAAATAGTTAACAATTATGTTTGTTCTCAGGAGTTATTCATGTTTCAATAAACCTTCCTATACTAATTTAAAAAATATAAAAAGTAAAGGTCGAATGTTAATGTTTGTAATATTAAAGGATTGATCAAGAAAGTAATCAATAGGTGTATTGCAAAGTTGTTCAAATTGTTCAATCTCAAGGACACATGTTGGTGTATATTGTAGTTTGATGACAAATCGTAATATGTGGATCCAGTTGAGTATATCTACATTGTGTTTACAATTCTAATGTGAACTTGTGTATTATTATTTTAATATAAATGATGCTATTATGAGTTTTATTCCATATGAAAATACTTATATTAGAGTTTTCATTTGTAGAACAAGTTAGTAGGTAGGGCTGTAGGGCTCCCTACCTATTTTGCAAAGAAAATTGATTTATTTCTCTGTTAGAATAGCTAATTAGATAGATTTGTATTGTATTTATGTTTCGTAGATTAATATTGAAATTCACTGTCATTTTAGTTATTGAACTTTCATATGTCCTTATTTGCAAAAATGTAGATTTCTTGTAGAGGTTAGGCACTGAAGGTTGAAGAAAAAAAGTTATTTTAATGAAATTACAAAACTATTTGATTCCTTTAATGCAAAACAAAGTACTATGATTGAAGCTACTAAATTTCTCTTGTACACATAATCCTAGTGATCCAACAAACCGGTATCATTTTACATTCTTCCTCATTGAACTTTATCTTCGATATATATATATACAAGGATTGAACTCAATGGTTTTTGGATTTAATACTTTTAAATATATTTTATTTAATATATTTACAATATTATATTTATAATATTTACAATTAATTAAAATTATGCTATGTAGCTAGAATAAAATAAAATCAATTAAATTAAATTGTACTTACGTAAATTAAATTAACTACAATCATTAATATTTACATATTTTAAAATTTTCTAAAATTTATAAATTAAAAAATAAAATGCATATTTAAGTCGAGGTAGTGAAAATGAGCCAACCTTCGATCAAGCATATTTTTACAATCACAAATCGGAATGAAGCAAAAATATTTGTCATTTGAAATAAGGAGGGGAGTTGATAGCAATGGATTTATAAGAATAAAACATGAAACAAGAAAAAAAAGGACAGACTAAAAATTATACTAACAAAATTTATATGAAGGACCCCAAAATTTTAAAAAATGAAGGGGGTGGTTGAGGCCTCAACACTACGAGGATAATAGTTGGAATTGGATATGCCCAAGAATGGGTAGGAACAAAGAAAATAAAAATTTTCCTTTTTGCGATATAGTAGGAACTATTGGCTAAGTAGGCCACTAAGAGAATGCATGACTGAAGACAAATGCCATGGGTGGAAGTTGATTTAAAAAGCACTGCGGGAGATAAAGAAATTTAGATTAAAAGAAATGGATAATGGGAGAGAAATATTATACTTAAACCAATAAATTATTAGGAGACAACTTAGTGTTAAGGAATTGTGAATTGATAAATAACCACTAAATTATTCTCTTAGTGGGAAGGAGTTGGAGCTTGGGGTAACTACTGAGAAACATTGTTCACAGTGGGAAGGAATGTGGAAACCTTTAATCTATTTTCATGATTTATTTATACAATAATATGACTACCTATAAATGAATTTGTGATAAATATATTATTTCTATAATTCGGATCTATGAGTGAAATAAGTAGGAATTTTTAGTATGATTATTTGTGTTTCCTAGATGTATTTGAGGAAGTGAATGGATAGAACTTACAAACCTTTTTTTGAATAAAATGTGTGTGTATATATTTGTGTCTAGATTACTCCGTTGTAGGAAAGTTGTGGATACATGGAAATATGATTTAACTTAAGGGTTCTAAAGTGCTACTTTTTCGTGGAGAGTAGGGGAAGAAACCCTATTCAAGGAGCAACCTTGGTATCCACTGTATAGGTAGATATGAACAAAAAAATAGAAAAATGTGACTAAGGTAGAATAAATATCCAATTGGTAAGGTAAATATAAATATTCACACAATCTACATCAAAAAATCACATTTCATTTGTATTAAATATGTATTCTTGGAAACTATAGCATAAGGTGTGTCTCTGTGTCTGTCACTATATATATATATATATATATATATATGGAAATAAAAGAAAATTTATTATAAGACAATAAGTAATATAGTTTATTTGAAGTAGAAATTGCATACCGAAGTTAGCATGTTGCAGACCCACGACAAGGAAAGGAACCTCATTGACTAGCTAAGAGATAGGAAGTGATAGGAAAAATAATAGTAGGGCCTAAGGAAAAGTTTAGGTGGTCCCCCAAGACAGGAGTCCACCAGGCCTCTGGCCTAGTTCATGTATTCTAAACTAAATAATAATTACATATCCCATATAGATTTATTGTCACTATAATATATAACTTACAGTAAAAATACCTTGTACGCATGCATGGTTACAAGAAGGTAAATAAAATTAACAATGCAATCAATGCCAATATTGTCATTATATATATATATAATGAAAATATTGGCATTGATTGCATTGTTAATTTTATTTACCTTCTTGTAACCATGCATGCGTACAAGGTATTTTTACTGTAAGTTATATATCATAGTGACAATAAATTTATATGGGATATGTAATAAAATAATATTATTATATATATATATATATATATATATATATATATATATATATATATATATATATATATATATATATATATATATATATATATATATATAAGAACAAAAAATTTTAAATTATAGATAGGCATGAATAACATAAAACAAAAGAAGCTATTAAGGGCACAAAATATCTCACTATGATTGTATTAGTTTGTAACAGTTCAAAGAAAGAAACATATAGTTTGTTTTTCCCAAAATGAAGAGGAAGAATATCAATTCCATCTATGTAGACTACGACCATAAATTATATAAAATAATACAAATATTTAAGTTAACAAAGGGGAAAACACTTAATAAAAATATATAAACATTACAATTACCATGGCCTTAAAATTCTTGAACTTCTCAAAGACATGTGATTGTTCTTTTAAAAATGCTACCTGTATCATTATGATACAATCATCAATGATAAGCATGAAATAGAATTTACCTGAGGGCGATTTAGTTCTTGAAGGGCCAAACAAGTCCATGTGTACCAATTATAATTGAATGGAATTTTATTTCTCATTGGATTTGAATGGAATCCATACTAGCTTTCCGAACTAACAAGATATGCAAATGGTGTTCTCTAGCTTAAATATTTTTGGAAGATCTCTAACAAAATTCTTCTTTCTTAGTTTGATATTCTTATCAAATGTTAGATTTCCTAGTCTTGATTCCACAACCATACCTCCTCAATATTATTTAGACAACGTTTCTCTCACTTTAATTTTAGAACATAGACATTACTATATGTCCTAACAACTTCAATTGTTACCTCTCCTTTTCATACACACTTAATCTGATAGTTTTGAGATCTAAAAAATTAAATCGGAGCCTTGGTCACACATCTAGGAAACATAATTAATTTATTCTTCAAGACATCAACAAACAAAACATCTGTAGCCTTACCTCTGCCATTTACCGAGACAACAATTCAGTTTCCCATTATATTGCCTAGTACATTATTTCCAAAGGTTACAATACCTTTATTGGCTAGTTTCCATGATAAGAAATTTCTTTCATCTCCAAACATATGCTTGGAACAACCATTATCCACATACCAATGGAAGCCTTCATTCTAAGCATATAACAACACATCACAATTTTCTTAATTTTTCTTCTTCTTTCATACCTTCAGTTACTAGTTTCATTGCTTAATTTCAAGAGTTTGCCTTTTTTTCTATGTCTATAAACAACTAATCTATGGCCAAAATTATAACATGTGCATCATTGAATCAAATTCTAAGGAGAAAATGAATTGTTAAATTTGAGTCTCTTTCCCCTTTTCCTGGAAAATTGTTTTTCAAGCTGATAAATTCTTCTTTCTGACTCAATATGCCTGAATGATAAATTCACCTTGAAACTTACAACCTTATGACCATAATTAGTAAACGTAAAACAAATAACATGGAAATACATCCTCGTACTTGGTAAAAGACAAATTTATGAAGCATTTCTACGATGCTCTTTGATTTAATCAAGCTTGTCTGAGGGTGAAATTTTTTTTTAAAGAGTTGGATTTATTTCTCTGGTGATGTTTGTCTCTTGTTGAGGAAAATTCGCTTTTCCATTTCCATCTTGTGACTATTATTTTTCCTGTGAGTTGGATGCACTGGTTAAATTCTTCACAACTTCAACAAATTATATAAGTCTCTTACCTTTCACATAATTTGTTGAGCTTGACTCAACCTCAAATCCCAAGCATTTTTTTACATGTGATGCTAGTTGTGCATCAAGAATCTCATTCAAACAATCATTCCCTTTACCAAATTTTTCATTAAAACTCAGCTAGGTTTTAACATTTTCAAGCTCTTTTCTCAAAAAAAAAAAAATTCCTTCAAGCCTTTCACATGCTTGATTTTTCCCTTTTAGTCGCTCATTCGATATTTCTTGGATCTTTTTACCTTCTTCAATTTGTAGGGGAAGAGGTTCAATAGCACTCAAGAGCATTGATCAACTCACCTTCTAAGTCACCTTCACCTTATTCTTCTTCGAACTAACCATGATCTCCGTCTTATGTATGTATGGACATAAGCATGAATTCCTTTGAGTTTTCACGTCCTCTTTCCTAATATAATTATTGGTTGTCTTCATTTTTAGAGGAGCTAGAGTCTTAAGTGTAAAAAATGTGATTCTTATATTTCTTCTCCTTTTGAAGCTTTTTATCCTTATTCTTAGGTTGATGCTCATTATTATTCTTATTACGACACCTAGAAGCATAGTGGCCTACTTTACGACAATTAAAGCACTTAAAAGGTAGCTTACCTTTGTACTTTCCTTATTCTCTCTTGAGATTTCTCACAAACTTGGCCTCCTCTTCATCAAATTCACAGCATGAGTAATTTTTTTCTTCCTTGATCATCTTATCTGCTTTGAAGTATTACTCCCTTTTTGTAGGATTTCCATTAGAAATCCTCATATCATAGGTAGTAAGAGTTCCAAGCAGTTTATTCAATGTGATAGAATTTAAGTTTGTTATTTCCTTAAGGGCTAAAACTTTGGGATTAAATATCTCAAGGAGAGATCTCAACACCTTTTTTACTACTACCATTTCTTTTACTTCTTCATCAAGAACTCTTATAGTATTTACAACTTCATCAACTCTAAGAAAGTATTCTTCAATATCTTCATAATTATTCATCTTCAAAGATTCAAATTTCATTATAAAACCTTAATGTTTAACTTTCTTTACCTTATTATCAACTTCATATTTTTTTCTCATCTTGTCCCATATTTATTTTGAAATTGTGCATTCCATGACCTTGACTAGTTTTGATTCACATAGGCCAATGGGTATAGTATGCATATCCTTGGAATTGCATGTAAATTTAATCTCATGATCTCTAGTAATCATAAATTGAGGATTTTTATACTCTTCTTCCACTATGTCTCATACATCAACACCAAGATACTGAATATAAGTTTTCGTCCTTACCTTCCAAAAAACATAGTCTGTTCCATTCAACATAGGTTCCCTATTGGTGTATCCTCCTTCCTAGTTTTTCAGTGTCCCTGATATTTATTCTAAGTGTTAAAATTATACTAAAGTATCATTTCTCTGATACAAATTTTTAGAAATAGGTACAATACTGAGAGACGACGGTGAATCATTACTGTGAGAATTTAAAACTTTACTTCACAATCACAAATAATACTTCAACAATAACTTTAAGCACACCAATTCATAAATAAAGACACACAATATAATGTGGAAACCCAACTAGGAAAATTACCAAATATTTTGTATTATGATTCAATTTATAAGATACTACTTAATTACATCAATATATTGCAAGCTTCTACTTACAACTTTTTCAAGTTGCCACCTGAAGGCAACTCCTATTCCCCAATTTATTAGCTACCACTTAAAGGAAGCTCCTACTCCCTCATTTATTAGCTACCTCTAAAAGGAAGCTCCTACCCCATGATTTATCAACTACCACTGAAAGAAGCATAAACCCCTCAAATGTAAGACCCACCTTGTTGTACCTTCATGATTCATATTTCATACCATTTCCAAACTCGAACCATGGAGGCCTCTTTTCCATTAAAAAATAAATAAAAAATCTCACCCCATGCAATCACCATAAACCGCCTTTAATGCATTCAACATCTTCAACACCTTCTCTTATCTCTAATTCTTTGATCGATTCACCAACAACAAAAATAGTAACAACTACCTCTTCTTGATTATTCAAACCTTCTTATTAATAATTTCAGCTAATATTTTTAGGTTTTAGCTTATAGTTATCTCCATCTCCTTTATTTGATTTATTTGATTTTTCTCTTGTTGTCTTGTTATACAATCTATTTATAATAGTTAATTTTATATTTTCAACTTAATTTTAAATCATGTATGTAATTCTGAATATAATCCATGGGTTAAACTATTGTTTTCTACAATTTTGGTTCTCTTTAACTTCAGTTAGCTCCAGTACTAGACTTAGGGAGCTAGAAAATATGGAAAAATTTGATGGAAACTCTTACAACTTCTAAAGTGCCTATCTAGTGTCCCATTTTCCCACAAAACCAAAGGTTATGACGATTTTCTAGATCCTTGAGTGCTTAGCTCCTTACATTTTCGAATCATTATCTATGCTTATGTCATGCTACTGTCACTTGTGCCACATGGCCTCAAAAAAATGGTCCATTTGTCACATATACTTGGCCCACTTGGCCCCCCGAAAAGCTTAAAAATGACTGCCACGTTTCTTATGTATGAAGTGTGCCACGAATTTTACAAATTTCATCATTTGTTATGTCAACATGCCACCTAGGCTACCACCTGTGTTATGCATATGTTGTTGTGTCAGTTTTACACATGTCACCTATTGGTCCCATGGCATGTTGCTCATTCCATGTGTCATACAGGTAATTAATATGGGTTTACCACCTGTCTGTTGTTGGGCTCATGTATGTTCAATTGGGTGACATATTTGGGTCGTTAATATTTTTTTCGTTGGTTAATTGGATGGCCACGATCAAAACACAAACACCCCTTTCCTAACTTAACATTAACTTAGGGGGTTCGTTATTTGTCATTAGCATGCATTAATCACCATGGTCCTTTTCCATTGCACGCTAATCAAATTCATGGGTTAATTGTTCATAAACAAAGTAGATGACTATGATCAAAATGGGGACCCTCCTAATTTGTCGATGCTAAATAAAGAGGGGGTGTCCATTATTTGGCCCATAGAGGAACCCTGTTACCTAGAACCCTATGCTATTGATTTCAAAATTTGGGAAAACTCTAAATTGTTGTTATGTTTGTAGAGCTCTAATACTAACACCAAATTTGGGCCCTAAGACCTTGAACCATGAACTTTTGGCCTACAAACTTTGACCAGTGATATATTTTGATCCATGGTTTCTTTTGTAGAGTCCCACACACTATTGGAAATGTCTTCTCAATGCCTATTCATCTACACCACTTGAATGAGAATCTGCGCAGATATAAAGTGCCAAAAATTGGTCTAAAGGTAATGCTTCATAGACACTTTTTTCTAAGACATGAGTACTTGTAATAGTCTACCTACAAATTTCCCTTTCACTAGTGACTTTTGGCATATATTTGACATCCTTTGACATCAATGATAACACTTTCTAAAGCCATCTGAAATAAACTCATATATTATGATAATGAGCGGAGGCGTTGAAAACATAGTTTTGATCCATTTTGAGGAGCCTTTTTGGATCTAGCTTTCGATATTCACCCAAAATTTCATGAGGACATGCAAAGCCTATGGTCTGGGGGAGATGTTGGGCCTTCATTTTGAGGCCTTTACTACTATCAAAAGTGTGTATTTTTCCCTTTTCAACTCCCTCTTATAGCCTACTATCATTACCATTTTGTCACAATCACTTGCATTATAGTCATCACATGCTAATGAGGTGCGATATTGTTAAAATTAATGAATTTACCCTATATTTAATGAGTTATTTGAGCTTTATCTTTCCTTTTCTAATGTGAGTATTGGATCATATAACCCCAGTAAGGATATAGTAACCCAAATCTATAGTTGTCATATATGTGCACCTCCAAGGTAAAATATGCCACATGGTTTTCATTTCCAGGTGGCTTGAGATAGATTAGTGTTGTTTGGATTAATCCTAGCTTAGAAAAGGAAGGCACAAATTCACAATTAATGCTCCAGCCAAATGTTGGGTGGAAATGCATACAACACAAAAAAAATTTAATAGTTAATAAATTTTGAGGTTTTGAAAAGTGGCTTGGTTATTTTCATGCATGTCATGTCATGAAAATATCGTAAGTCAACATAGAAGAAGTTACTTATTTATGGTTCAATAACCTTCCTATATTTATATAATATCTATAAAATGTTAAGGTCGAAGGTAAATGTTTGTAATATTAACGGATTGGTCAAGAAGGTAGTCATTATATGTATTGAAAATTTGTTCAAATGGTCCAATCTCAAGGCCACATGTTGTTGTATAGTATATTTAGATGAAAAAGTGTATGTTGATCCATGTTGAGTCTATCCACATTGTATTTACCATTGTAATATGAAATTTTGTATTAATCTTTTAATACGATTTATGCTATTATGAGTTTATTTCATAGCAAAATACTAATATTATAGTTTTATTTTGTAGCACAAGTTAGCAGGTAGTTCCCCTACCTGGTTTGCGATGCAAATTCATTTATTTCTTAGTTAGATTATCTAATTAGATAGATTTGTATTTGTATTTATGTTTTCTAGATTAATATTTAAATTCACTTTTATCTTAGTTCTTGAACTTTCATATGCCCTTCATTGCAATAATGTGGATTACTTTTAGAAGTTAGGAAGTGAAGGTTGAAGAACAAAAGTGATTTTTGAATAATTTCAAAGCTCTTTGATTCCTTTAATGCAAAACAAAGTATTTTGGTTGGAGCTACTAAAATTCTCTTGTAAACATAATCCTAGTGATAAACAAAGTACTGTAATTGGAGCTAATAAAATGCTCTTGTAAACATAATCCTAGTGATCCAACAAACATGTAGCATTTTACTTTCTTTGTGATTGAATTTTAACTTTTTAGTTTAAAGTGTGGATTCCCCCTACACAAGCTAGGCACGGCAGGTTTGAAGAATGAAAGTGCTTCTTAAGGAACCATAGAACCATTTAATGCTCATGATGTAAACAAAAAAAGAATATGATTGGAGCCTTCAAAGTGCTCTTGACAACATAAGCTTAGTGATTCAACAAATGTCTATAGCCCTTTAATTTTCAGTTTGATATAATTTTATTGTGAGAGCATGTCTTATAGTATTAGATTTTAAATTATGTTATTTCACATTAAGATCTAAATATTTTTATTACATCTTCTGAGTTGTAATATCAACAACAACCAAGCTTGAGAGTAGTAATATTGTTGACATTTTATAATGCTTTTAATTAAAAATAACCAAACAAGTATATCAATTTTTGTTTTTAATTATAGTTGACATTGTTTTTTTATTGAGAAAATATTTTATTTTTATTTTAAAAGGATCACATGTCAATTTGATAGACATTTGCCTTATATTAGGTTGCATAATGGACTTGGGCAAGAGTCAGCACAATGAAAACCAGATTACTAATATTTTATAATATTTTTAATTAAAGCTAATCCAAATAATTATATATTTTTGTCTTTATTGACACTTTTATTTAAAAATATTTTATTTTTATTCTAAATAATACTTATCAACTTGAGATTGAACACTAAAAAAAATTACACATTTCCCTAAGAAAATCAGGTATAAAATAACATGGGACAATAAATTTTAAAAAATTAAAGAAAATAATTTAAATTTTATGAAAAAATAATATTCAAAGAAATATTACCTTTCAACAATGATAATTTTAAAAATATAACTATTATTTAAAGAAAAATTATAAAATAATTATCACTAGGAATGAAATTAAATTTGTACAAATTTATTAAAATTCCAATCATTAAAAATAAATTGAATTCCCACGACTGTCGTGACTGAAAGTGCTAAAGCCACCATGTTGATTAAAAGTGATAAATATGTCTTTACCTAAAATTACAATGCTTTGCCCATTTCGATGTCCATTGCTTTGCACAGGCTACAACCCGGGGGTCCTGCAGCCGAATTTTATTTGTTTATGAATGTTATTTATTTACAGAAACATGAAAATAGGATATTTTTTGCTAGTGTATATAATATTTTGGTTACAATTAAATTATATTTATACATCATCTATATATATATATAAGGAGTGGGTTAGTCAATATGAAGGCTTTATATTTTATTTGACAAAATCTGAATTTTCAGATTTAAATTTTTGTTTGGTTTGAATCCTTCTGGGATATCTATATCATGTAAAACAGTGTAGGAAGAGATCATTATTTATAAATATAATTTTATTTGTTTAAACAAATTATTTATAGAAAGGTGAAGATAGGATTTTTGTTTGTAGTTTATATAGCATTATGATTGCAAATTAATTATATATATAATATAGAATCAAACAACATATATATAATAAAGGGCAGATTGGGCAGCAATGAATTATATATTTCATCAGTAATTAAATAATATATATAGAGAGAGAGGGTATATATTGGGTGGCAAGAAAGCTGTATGCTTTATTTGACAAACACTAATTTTGGCTTCATGCTTTATCTCACAAATACTGAATTTTATAACACAAATTTTTCTTTGGTTTGAATGCTTCTATGTTACAAATATCGTTTATTTTTTTTCCTGGTCTTTCTCTTATTATATTTAATTTGTTTTTTTACAAAGAATTTTTTAGCTATTTTAATCTATTAAAAAAACCAGTTATCTATTAAAAAACTAATTGTAATACAAAAATTAATAAAACTTTTTTAAAATCAATAAAATAAATATAAAAATTAATTTAATTAATAAAACTTTATTTTATAATTATGTAAAATATAACCTATTTAAAATAATAAAATTAAAACATTATTTCACAAATTATGATGATGGTTAAAGTTCACTGAGACCAATCTTTGATCTATCGGACTTAAAGAAAAGAGTTATTCCTATGCTCAGAAATCTTGGAGAGAAGCCTCCCGAGCTCACTATAATTTTGACATCTTAAAAGGCTAGGAAGGTCAATATTGCAACAAAGATTATGAAAATGAGCTCTAATGTGGCTATAAGAGGGGAAATCTAAGAGGAAGTGATTTTCATCCTCGATTTTCATATTCTCACAGAGATGGCAGATCCTTTCCATCCATGGTGTTTTAGGAACTGTCCAATGACCTGTTTCATTATGGAGCTCATGAGAGTTCGTTCTAATCTTGGCTATATTAATTTTCTTCTTTGAGCTAGTTAAAACAGAGATATGCTTTTGATCTCCTAGGGTGGGGTTGATGACCTCCTTATAATATCTTAATTTTCTTTTAGCTGCTAGATCTTTCTCACACCACATTTTTTCTTTGAACTTAGAAGTAACAGTTTTTTCAATGTTATTAATGTTTTGCAATGCAAAATTCTTGTCGATCTCCCAATGGTTTAACCAGGCCCTACTGTCTTTATACCAACCTCGTTTAAGCCTTAGGTTGTTTTGGCTGGAATTTAAAGCAAGCTTAGGAAGTCTATGGTCTCCTATGCTATTGAGCTTGTGCTTGTACAACAGAAGCCTAGTCATAGCTAGGCTCTCGATAGGGGAAAGATCCACTTCTATAAGGAGAATAGGATAGGGTGTATTGCTTTTAATTTTAAGGTTATACATTATAAAACGCTTCTGGATTTGCTCAATCTTTCTCCAGGATTCTGTAGAGATGCTGCAACCCCAAACCTCACATCCATATAAGATAACAGGAGTGACTAAAGTTTCAAAGAGGAACTTCTTTCCATCCCACATTACGAGATTTGTCGTTTTACAATTATTTTCAAGACCAAAATAAGCTTTCCACCCCGCATTAATCCTTTTCTGAATGCTATAGTTCTAGTTGAGCTTGTGATGAATATCAATTCCTAGGTACTTGTAAGAAGACACTTCCTCAAACTTACTATTTTCATACATAAAATTAGCGTAAGTGTCCTTCTTGGATTTGATAATCATAACTTTTTTTTGTCAGTGTTAATAGACATACCCATGGTAGAGCAGAAATCCTTAGGAAGTCTAAGTTGCTTATCAAGATCAGATGGGCACTTTGCGAGAAGAACAATATCGACAACATAGAGAAGAAGGATGATGAATATCCCAGCTAAGATCATGCCAGCACATCCTGCTTCCTCTAAACAACCTTCTAGCTTGTCGATGTAAATGCCAAATAGTGTAGGGGAGAGGGGGCAACCTTGTTTAACTCCAATATTACACTTAATATCTTTCTACCACCCCTCGTTGCTCTTTAACTTGGCAATTACATTCTCGTATTATCTTATAGTGACCACTCTTAGCTCGAAAGGAACATTTATCTCTTCTAATCTATTCCATAGGTTGTTTCTAGGAACCATATCGAAAGCCTTTCTTAATTCCACAAAGCAACAAAAGAGATTGGATTTATCATTGTGGAATTCCTCCACAATGATCCTAAGTGTAACGAGGTGGCCCGTTGTTGAGTGCTGCCTTCTAAAACCCGCTTGGCCTTTATCCCACTTACCTTCACTTTGAAGCCAAATGCTCAACTTCTTTTCCCAAATAATACCATATAACTTGGCCAAGAGAGGGTTGATCATAATTGTCCGATAATTAGAGGGGTTATTTGTATCCCCAATTTTAAAAATAGGGATAATGAGGCTCTGATTCCAAGGTTTAAGGAACCCTTGCTTGACTGCTTGGTTGAAAATCTTGTGGATGTGGGGGATGAGGACAGGACCTCCAATTTTTAAGATTTCTGCCTGGTAACCTTCAATGTCTTTAGCTTTCCCATTTGCCAGGCATTTAAAACCTAAATTAATGTCTTCTAATGAGAAAAATTCTTTCGTTGTGAGCAGGGTTTCAAAGTTATCCCTGGCATTTGGAGATTCATAAAGCTTTTTAAGATAGGAATTCTCGTCGTGTAAAGAAATTTTATTATTATCTTTAGTTTACCTACTTAGAATTTGCCTCCAAAATTTCTTAGGAGCCACCTTAGAGAGGTGTACAAGATTCTCTTGTATTTTACAAATATATTGCCTTTTTTTCCTTTTAGTTAGGGCTTTGTATATTTTTATCTTGTCAATTTTGAGAGATTCATCAACAGCTTCCTTAATTTCTATCCTCGCACTTTTACAATCTTTTTCATACCATGGGTTTGTTTTGTTATTTCTTTTATTACTTGAGACTTCAATTGAGAACTTGTTAATAGAATATGAGAGGGTTGTAGTAAAATTATGATAGAGGTCATCTATGTCGTCTATACTAGATAAAGGAAGAAAAATAGTTTTTAACTCATTTAGAAAGAGATCGGTTTTATTTCTATCAAAGATTAAGTTCTTTTGACTATAAGGATTATCTTCAATTGGATCTCTATGCATGACAAAATTGAGAGTTATGAGTAAAGGCCTATGATTAGAGTTAGGCTCATGGTTGTCTAAGATGTCAAAATTTAGTATTTCGTTGTATAAAGGGAGATCGAAAATAACATAGTCTACCACGCTGCTGCCAAGCCCATGGATGCAGATCATCTGGCTAAAATTGGGCCACTTCTTAGGACTGTTGAAAATTATGAGATCCTTAGCACTATAGAGCTTGACTAGCTTTGACCTGGAAACAAATTATCACTGAGGTCTTCAGAGCTCCTTTTGTACTGGCTAGCGAGAGTAAGGTCTTCGTCTAAACAAAGAGGATTGGGGTTGGAATGATTTCTTAGAAGAATAGCTTGTTTGCTTGAAGTTCGAGCATTAAATTCACCCATTCAAAGGATATTACCTTCATTCCTTAGGCTAGACATATCATTCTCTAAACCATTGTAAGGACTATTTTTATCTAGATTATTTTTCTTATAGAAGTTTGAATTGATGGCGGGGAAATAACATATTTCTATGTAGGTATTTTTATCATTAATGTCAGTAATCTCCATCCAACTATATTGGTTGTAAGGGTTTTTTTTATAAATCCTAGCATGGGGGGAGATGTTCTTCTTAATGTAGCAAGATATGCCCTCAATCCCTCTACGTGAGGATTTCTTGTTCCAAGTAGACCATAGTGCAAATCCATCTATGTTAGGGACCTTAGATTCTTCGTGCTCCCAAGTTTCAACAAGCAATATAATATCAACATCATTTGAGATCCAACTTAGCTTTGGGCCTTTGTTCCATGGAAAGCCCCGATAGTTCCAAGAAAGAATTCGGAGCATCTTGAATTGCTATTTATTACTATATTTTTGGTATCAACATCATTTTAGATCCAACTTAGCTTTGGGCCTTTGTTCCATGGAAAGCCCCGATAGTTCCAAGAAAGAATTCGGAGCATGTTGAATTGCTATTTATTACTATATTTTTGGTTTCTATCTCGAATAACGACTTTTCTATTTCTGATTATTGCCCATTTTCCTTCCTTCCTAGCTTCTTTTACCTTTTGAACCTCCTTTCTTAATTCTGCTTGATCTTCTGGAATGATATCTTCATTCATAAATATTCTTGTTCCTTTTAGACTTGAGGTTTTACTAATTATGTCATACTTATGCTCAGTAGAGCTCACCTTTAATCGAATCAACCTTCCTTTATTCTTAGTTAATTTCCCTATCCTTATTGCTTTTGAGACACACATGGTTTCAATTTGTAATATATTATGTAATTCTATCTGGGCTATGGCTAAAGTATCCTCCTCTACCTCCTCTTTCAAACCAAAGATTATAAGGTTCAACGCCCTTTTGTTGTCTAATTCGATCAATTTTTTCATTTCATCTTTAATTGGTTTGATATCTAATTTACCTGCCCCACTATTTAGGGTGAGACTATTGTTAAATTTTTCTTCTAGTTCTTTAATCATGTCCTTCATTTTAAGACTCTCTATATTATCAACATCTCCTTGTTGGGATGTTTGGTTCGTATCTTGGTTTTGTTTTTCTATGACCTGCAACCTAGTCTCCATTGCCTCCATTTTATTCTCCAATAGTTCTATTTTATTTTCTATTTGTTTTTGGATCTTGTCTTCAAGAGATGTGAATTTGTTTTCCAGCATGGATTTTAAATGGGTTTCTAGCTTGACTTCTCTTTCTTCTTTACGTTTCTCTAAAGACTCTATATACTCATAAAGGCTCTATAGAGTAACTATGCTAGGTCTACCTTTGGTAATCTTTGGTAGCTATGGTGAATTATTCATACTTGAGAATATATGAGAAAATATGTATTAGAAAAAGATAACTAATGTGTGCACCTAAATATCAGCAAACCAGACAACAAACTTCAAGTTCCCAGGTCTGAAAAATTATCGAGAAAAAATCACCACAGACCCAAGTATTAATCGATAAAATTCACCTCAAAATTTTCACCGTATAATTTCACTGGAGACCCAAGTATTAATCGAGAAAATTCACAGCAAAATTCGCAGACCCAAGTATTAATCGATAAAATTCACCTCAAAATTTTCACCGTATAATTTCACTGGAGACCCAAGTATTAATCGAGAAAATTCACAGCAAAATTTTCACCGCAAACCCAAATATTGGTCAAGAAAATTTTCACCGCAGACCCAAGTATTAATCGAGAAAATTTTCACTGCAGGCCAAGTATTAATCAATAAAATTCACTGCAAAATTATCTCGATATAACATGTAGTTAATAATTAAATGATATCCTAAAATAAATAAATAAAATACAAACATCCATCTAAAAACCACCACAATACAAAAGTGGTTTCTAATAATATTTATGAAATATACTGAATAAAGTAGTTTCTAATAATATTTATGAATTTCTTTTTTAAGCATTGTGTGGAGAGATTGTTGATTAGTATAATTTTATTTATTTGTGAATATTATTTATAAAAGGATGAACATGGAGATTTTTAATCATTGAGTGGAGAGATTGTTTATTGGTATAATTTTATTTATTTAAGAATATTATTTATAAAAAAATGAATATATGGATTTTTATATTCTAATTTGGTGTTTTATTATTTAAGATAAATATTAAGCACCATATATCAAGTCAATTATTGGCTTAGTATCTTTCCATTTGGTTTGTTGAATGAGAATAAAGTCAGATTTAATGGGCAAAATAATAAACCAATTATTAACTTAATGTATGGTACTTAGTATTTGCCCTTATATGAAAGTATTTATGTTATATTCTTTATTCCAACTTAATATCTTTATCTAATTACAAATAAATTATGTATCTTATTAACAATAAAACATATATATATATATATATATCAACATCAAATTACTACATGGTGTTTCATAGTAGTGTGGTTGCAAATTAGTGAGTTATATCTGTCAATAACAATGAAAGAAATAGATAAGCGAATCAATAACTTAGTACATAGTGTTAAACATTTTTGAGCTCCCCTTATAAATGAATTGGATTTTTTCTTCCAACTTGGTGTTTGTCCTATTTTGAATAGAAATAAATTACATATCCTACCAGCAAAATATATATATAGAAAAAAGTCAAATGAATTATGACGTATATAGCAATTTGTATGATTTATGTATTCTATTAACCACCAAACAAAATATATAGACAATCATTAATTATAAAGAATTATATAATTTTATTAACAATCAAAGAAATATATAAAACAATCATTAACTTAATACAACAAACTTTTTTTTCATTTTATCAATAAATTATATTTTTTTTCCAACTTATATAGAGAATAATAAATTATATATACAATTAGCCCCACACACATATATCTATATATATATAAAACATGGCGTTGGGCAATCAACTTCCCAAACGACTGACGAATTTCGAGAAGAAAGCACATGAATTTGGACGTATTTCAGGTTTGGTAGACCCTGATCATTTTACATTTTACTGGTTATGACCCATCCAGAATAGATCCTCTCCGCAAACAAATTAACTAAAAAATATTCCTTAGAAAAACCACAAAACCACAATAAGACTACTTCTGTAATATTTTTTTTTCCAATTACTTTATATAATTTATATATATCTCTAGTCATATATAATATATACAAATTTAAATATTTTTCTTAAAATAATTTATTTATAGACTATATTATTCACATTAAAATGATTATGAGAAATTAAATAAATTACATATTGAACATTTTTAGTATTGAAATATTTTATTAGGATCAACATTAAAATAATTTGTCATTTATATTATTCATATTAAAATTATTATGAGAAATTAAATAAATTACATGTTGAATATTTTTAGCATTGAAATATTTTATTAGGATTAATATTAAAATAATTTGTCATTTAGTCTCTCCATGTGCATATGCATGAAGTTAAATAAATTATTCTTTGTCATGTACTAAAATATTTTTAAAATGTCTTTTAAATCTAGTATTGAAATATTTTTAGAAAGCATAACAATCATAAAACTTTTGTACAAATTGCAGACAACAGATTTAATCCTGGTAGAAACTATATATATATATATATATATATAGTATTTTTTCATTATTTAAATTATAATCCATACTCAAATGTAATAGATCTGTAATTAAGATTAATTTATAATATATATATATATACACACATCACATATAATTTTTTTATTTTTCCAATTTTTTTTAATGCCTTCAAAATGTTAAATTTGTATATTCTCATAGATACCATATATATGAATTTGATGTCGATTGCAGTGCATCGTTCATGCAATGGAATGCATATAAAATCTCTCAAAATGTATCCTCCATTTTATCAATGAAATTTAATTGAAGTAAATAGTTTCAACATTATTGTTCATTTTCTTAAATTCACATTTTCATATAAACTTTTTCGTTTAAATATTGACCATTTAGATGCCAATCCTTGTTTCTATAATACATTAAATATAAATGGATAATTTTTTTTAATATCCAACCAATTGGATTTCAATTGTGTTATGGATGAGTTTTTCAAACAACCAAACCTTACTATTCGAAGAATAACAATAATTACTTTATCAATTCCAAGTACACGAGTAATTAATTAAATTTAAACTATTTAAAAATAAATAAAGAATAACAATAATTACCTTATCAATTCCAAGTACAAGAGTAATTGATTAAATTTAAACAATTTAAAAATAAATAAAATTAATAGGGTGTCTTCTAGCATACAGTCTTAAGTTTTTCAAATTGTCACCGCATTGGGATTCGATGGATGAAATTTGGGTTGTGTCAATTTTTGAAAGTGAGGGATTACTTTCTAATGGAGATTTTTAAATTTTTCATAAATGTTGACTTAAGGATGGGTGGAAGTTGAAAACCAAGACTTAGATATTAATTATTTTAGATATTAATTATTTTAATGAGATTGAAAATTTAAAAAACTATTATCTAAAGAATATTTGAAAAAATGAAAATGGTATATATTAGAAAAATAATGATTATATATATCAAAAATCTATTATTGAAGGAAAAAGAGAAAGAGGTTTTTAGGTTCTGTAATGGGCATAGATAATCAATGATACTTATTTTATTTAAAAAACCCAATATTTTTCCATAAAAAATGTTATGGTTTTCAAAAATGAAAAAAAAAGTAAAAAGGAGAGAATGCAAGAAGAATTAGAATGTAAAACAAATACACAGACTTACCTATACCACTATACATTGATTCTTTACTTCTTAATTCAAATTTCTCTACTTTGCGAACAACACTTACATATACCACTATACATTGATTCTTGAATTGTTAATTCAAATTTCACTACTTTGCGAACAACCCTGTACCACTTGTGTTTAATCTTGACTTCCTAATTCAAATTCTACAACTACTTTGGGAACAACTCTATACCACTGTGTGCTCAACCTTGACCTCCTAATTCAAATTCTACAACTATGTGAACAACCCTTGTGCATTAGATATGAATGTAGCTAAAGAGATGTAAACTTGGAATGTGGTAAGAACATTATTCAGTCTTTAAATAGACACAGCAATAAGACTCTTGAATTTGAAAAAAAATATGAATTATTATTTTGTCACCATTTGTTCCAAAAAAATGGTGGGCATTTTCTCTAAATTAATCTCAATACCATGAAATATGGGTGAAGGAAAGAAATAAACTCTTTTAAACCAAATGGGGAGGGTGAAATGACTATCATAAATGGGGAGGGTGAAATAACTATCATAAATATCTATTTCAAGGGTGAAGGTTGTAACTCTTAATTTCAAGGGATAAATTTAAAATTTTTACTCTCTCCCTTAAAATAAGGTGGGCTAACCTCCATGATACCAAAAATTTTCCAATAAAAATTTAAAACCCCTTTATTTTCGCCCAAGGCTATAAAATTTCCATGTTTATTGTACACTTCCCTTGAACTCGAATCTCAACTAGGTAACTCAAATTTTATGCATGCATGAGTTAATTTAGGTTGATTGATCAGTTAACTAATTAAACACTAGTTCCTTGAACAATTGTAACTAGTTTAACTGATCTTAACTCAATATAACTGAATTAAATTGTTGCAATTGATATTAAATTAACCTAGGCTCCTGAAATTTAGGAATCATTGTACACAATTCAAATGGATTTGTCAGGGAGGCAGAGCAATTGCCTGGACGGCCAAAATTGGTCGGAATCCAGGAATTTTTTTTTTAAGAAATCCTGCAGTAGCAGTGCTTAAATCATGTTTTTTATGGTGGAAATCAATTCAGCACCATCAAAAATCTCTAAGGCACCCAAAATATTGAAGTTTGATAGCTATAACTTGGATTTACAAAAATCCCTACCGAATTTTCTTAAAATCTTACCGGAATTTCCATAATTTTCAAGGCAAAATAACAGTCTAGTTAGACTACGGCAATTCAAATTCTCCATCCAACTCAAATTAACTAAGCTAATTGAGTTATAATAACTCATTTAACTCATTCAAGTTATGCGTTGATGTCAAATTTCGATTTTCTCCTAATTTATTCAAACGAAAAAATAAATTAGGAATTTCTTGTTTCATTTTCAACACTCCCTCTCAGCAAGAAAGGGATTATCAGATATCCCAATCCTACTTCTATGGAACTCAAATTTTTCACTTGACAAGGCCATTGTCAAAATATTTTCATCTTATTCCTCTATCGGAATGTACTACAACAACATGATCCACCTCTGCACACAATATTGTAGATGGTGGTATCAGATATCAATGTGCTTGGATTGATCGTGAAAATTTGGATTCTAAGAGAGTTTGATACAACTCTTATTTTCACAATAAATCACAATAGGATCCATCATCTGACCAAATAACCCAACAAGAATATTTCTCATCTAGGTAGCTTCAGAAGCTACTTGACTAGACGCCATATACTATGCTTATGTTCACCTGAGTTCAACTGATCTCTGCTTCATGTTGTACCAAGAAACTGTTGCTAACCCAATATTGAAAATTCCTCCTGAAGTGCTCTTCCAATTTGATGGACTACTTGCCCAATCTACATCTATGAAGCCTTGAAACTTCAATCCCTCTATCCGTCTGTACCAAAGTCTAAATTCAGTGGTACCTATGAGGTACCGTAGTACATGTTTATCATCCCTCCAAAATAATTTGGTCAGTCGAACCATGGCTTCGCTCAACTAATTGACCACGTAACACATGGTTGGTCATGTGTTCACCAAATGTGCGTGAGAACCCACCAACTTCCTCTACATAGTAGCAACCACTTCCTCACTTGAAGTGCAATCCTTTTTCCTCCATTTGGTCGCTAGAGGAGTCTCCATGGGTTTGCATTTGTCCATGTGGAAATTCTGAAGTATCGTGTTGGAATACTTTGCCTGAGAGACAAACAATTCCCATTCTCTCTACCAAACTTTTAAACCAAGAAAATAGTCCATCAAACCCATGTCTTTAATTTAGAACTCTCTTGAAATATCCTCCTTACAAGACCTCATAATTTTTTCATACTGGTCAAAATCAAGTAATCAACATATAAGGCTACAATCCACAATTTACCTTCTACCAAAATGTGGTAAATGATTGCATCTGCTTCACTTTTGGTGAATCCTAACCCAGTAAGGTAGTTATCGATCCTAGTGTACCAAGCACGACGTGCTTACTTCACCCAATATAATTCTCACTTGAGTCGAAACACATGTGACTCTATGTTGAAGGTCTCAAATCCTTTAGGTTGTTCAATGCACGCCTCCTCCTTAATCACTCTGTTAAGGAATTTTTTCTTCACATCCATCTAGTGTATCTTCCACCCCATCTATGCAGATAGAGAAAGAATTTATCTAATGGAAGAGTACCTTACTACAAGAAAAAAATTATCTTCATATTCAATCCCTTCTACTTGAAAGTACCCCTTGGCCATGAACCTGCCCTTATGCATCTCGATAATTTTGTCTATCCCATGCTTTACCTTCAAAATCCATCTCATACCCACCCCTAACTTCTGTGCAGGTCTTGGGACCACTTCCAAAACATAGTTTCTGACAATGGAATTATATTCCTCTACCATATCATCAACCCATACCAGCGTCTCTACAGTATCCTTGAATGAGGATGGTTTTGTCTCTACTAGCTCACTCATCAGATCTATGTAGCCTGTGTACTATTTGGGCAACCTCCTATACCAGCATTATGATGTGGATGCTCCCACATTCTCTTTAGAATCCTCCAATAATATGTTAGCTTCCCTCGTATGATTCCTTCCTTCCCTGGATTTCTCTTCTTGAATGGTTGCCTCCACTCTCTACTCCTCTACATGTGGTTTCTCCACATCTTCTTGATTTTCTTCCTTTGGAGTCAAAATCTCCTAATCTGCATGAAACGGAATCTCCCTCTCGAGGGAACACTTCATTTCCTTCCCTTCATCAAACTTCACATATCTATGAACAACTGTCATCCTGAGAGATGGAAGGTATACCCAATAGTTGTGAGGTGTATCTGTGTACCCCAGAAATATTCCCAACACATCTGTCGGCTCTAGATTTTTCCTTGCTTCCTTGGAAACATGGAAATATACTAATAATACAAAGATCTTAAAGTGTGACACATCTAGTTTCTTCCTTGAAAATCTTCTTCTGTTGTACCCATCCTGAGAATCCGATGAGGACTACTATTTTGCACATATACCATTGTGTTGCATGCTTCATCCCACAAGTGTAGAGGTGGGCCTTAATCATGCAACATCGCTCGTGTACCTCCCAAAATACTTTTGTTATTCCTCTCAGCCACCCCATTCAGTTGTGGTTTATGGGGTGTTATCAACTCTTGCTGAATGCCTTCCTTTGCACAAAAAAATTTAAACTCATTCGTCACATATTTTGCAGCGTTATCGCTCTTGAGAGCCTTCATTTTTTTTCCAATTTGTTTCTCAATAAGTGCTTTAAACTCAACAAATTTATAGAATGTGTCGTCTTTCTTCTACATGAAGAAAATCCAACAATTACGTGTGAAATCATCTACAAATATAACATAATACATGTGCTCGGTCATGGAGATTTTCAAGAAAGGTCCACAGAAATCAGAGTGGATCCTTTCAAGTATTTCATATTCCATGTTATCTAGGTTATTGAAAGTGGATTTTGTGTACTTCCTCAAGGTACACCCTTTGCATGTATTTTCCTGCTCCACTGCTCCATTGGGAAGGCTTGTGGTGATCTGCTTCATGATATTCAAATCTCTATGGTGAAAATGGCCAGGGTTTTTATGCCATAATTTGCTGACATCTTGACTCTACACCTTCTCCGCCTTTTTTCTCAAAGTAGCATAATCTGCCACATCCAACCTATATAGGGTCTTCAACCAAACCCTGATCTCCTTCACTTTTCTTGTGGAGATGTGCCTCAAGAATTCCTTTCCTTTGCTGAATATCACATCGTAGCCACAGTCTTCCAACACCAGAATATAAACCAAATTGTTATTTAGACCCGGAACAAACATCACATCCTTGAGCCCAAGAGTGGAGCCATATTCCCCGTAAAAAGTAATTGTACCGATATCCCATCATCTCCCATCTTTATGTGCATCTAGAGTTCTTTCTCCTCTAGGTCACTGAAGAAATCTATGTTCCCCACCATATGGAATGAGGCACCACTATAGAGATACCAAACAATTTTCTTCATTGTGCTTGAATTGTGAAGCTAGAGATTCACCTACCATGTCTCCTGAGGTCTTCTTGTGTGTTTTCATTTGTGGTCATTTTATGGCATAGTGCTATAAATCATGACAATTAAAGCACTTGATTTTGGACAAGTCCTTTTTCTTTCCCCCTTCACTAGAATCTCCTTTGGATTGGGATTTCTTCCTTTTCCCTTTCTTTGTCTATCAAAGGATTTCTTCCTTTTCCCTTTCTTTGCCCTTTTAGCCAAGGAAAAATTATCCTCATCCTAAACCTTTGCTGAGGTCTCATATCTATTGCTTTGCCTTATTTCTTCTTACACTATATCAAACCATAACCACTCCCATTGTGGTAGTTTCTCTCTACCATTTACAGAATCTTCATAACTGTTCTAGCTCTTGGGAAGACCTAATAGATCTAGAGATACCAAATATTCTTCAGGAATAGTAACACCGACCCACCAAGTTCATCACAACAATGTGTATACATGCTTAGGTACTGTGGAATTAGTTCATCCTTTTGCATATTTATGTTACTAATCTTGTCCTTAAGTGCCAGCTTCATATGGTCGCTTCTATTCTAGAAAAAATATGTTAGTGCTTTCTACATTTCATACAGAGTCTCTTTCCCATGCAGATTCAAGACAATATGATCTTGTATTCCCTCCAATATGATTCTCCTTTCCCTAGAAACACATTTCTTCCATTCTACTAGATTTTGAGTATCAGTTGTTGTTGGTTTTGAAACATCATTATCAATGTATTCCTTAAACTTATTATCCTCCAGTACTTCCTCCATCTGGTCCCTCCATGCAACATAATTCAATCTACCCTCAAGGGAATACTCAAGCCTTAGTCCATTGAATGTCATCTTCTCAGTCCTGAAGAAATATTGCAACCTCGAATCCACTTGCAATAATAACTTAAAATTTTCTTATCTACTGTGAATCTAGATCTCACACCATGTAGAATTTTAATTGTAGATTCAAACTGCTCATGAGATTTACTAAAACATAAGACTCAAATCTACTCTACCAATCCATGGAAATAAATTCACGATCTAGAAAACAAATGAATAATATGCATCAATATTCAACACACATACACAAAGAAATATCTAGGGGTAAGCAGCTTCTCAAAACGCCTTACTATCTGTATTGCATTAATCAAATATTCTGGATGAACACAATATTCTTTGCTCAACCTTGAGCTCAACCTACATAAGTATTTTCTATCGTCAATCTGGCTGAATAACCTTGGCCAATACTTAGCCAATTTTTCAAGCCTCCAAGCTCATATTTCCCTATTTTGTTTCATTGGGAATTAGGCCCCTATTAATTAGAAGATTCCTTAATGACAATAGAAAAATTCCTTTAGGCCTTCCTTTGAATGCATGCATGACTTGTACAATTTGGAATATTCTATAACTGATACTACACTGCACTTGAACCTTGAACTCCAATCTCAACTGGGTAACTCAAATTTTATGCATGCATGAGTTAATTTAGGCTGATTGATTAGTGAAATAGTTACACACTGAAGTTGCACCCCACTGCTATAAATCCCACTAGTTCCTCCAACAATTGGAACTAGTTTAACTAATCTTAATTCAATTTAACTGAATGAAATTGTTACAACTGAAATTAACTCATCCTAAAATTTAGGAATCATTGTACAGAACTCAAGTTTTTCCTCTAAATCGAATTAACTAAGCTAACTGAGTGATAATAACTCGGTTAACTTATCAAGTTGTCTCTTGATGTCGAATTTTGATTTTCTCCTAATTTAATCAAAGGAAAATTTTAATTAGGAATTTCTAGTTGCATTTTCAACATAAATAGCGTTGGGAAGTAACTTCTCATAAGAACATTTATTTACATCTTATTCTAATTTTTTTAATGGAAATTCTTACTTAAATTGCAATAGGAAATAAATGATGGTTAAAGTTATGTCACTACAAAATACCAAAGAATCACCAATCTAGTGATTTACTTGTTGTAACAAAAGATTACAAGGAAATTTTTTTCTCTAGAAATAGAATTTGTTACAGGTTAGTTGAACATTAAGGGATACAACACTACCCAACTATGTTTTCTATTGCACTATAAACTTTGTGGCATGCCTTATCATAGAAGCCCAGTGAAGTCCACCACTTTGGGGCAACCTTTAAAAAGAAATTAGTTCAATTCCATCTCCTTTTGCAACCACACTAACAAATACTCATAAACTCTTCCTTAAAGTGGGCAAGAAGGCTCTATGGAAGTTATTACAAGTACAGTAAATAGGTAAGACAAATTATCATAGACGGTATTCTTGACAATCATTTTATATGTCATGCTAATAAATAATTGTTTATATAAAACAGTAACATGTTCCAAAGCCCAACTATAATACAAAAACTTGTAACTTCATCAAGTTTAAAAACTTGTGATAGAGGTACGGAAAAAATTCACATTGTTAAGGTGGTCGTGGCCCAAGATGAGTGTGATCCATGGTACAATTGAGCCATACTTTTTTAAATCACAGATTAGTCTCACAAATCACAAATACTATAACTAACAAAAAAATAATTAAATTTATATTAATCTTAAAAATAATAAATTTTATGTAAATAAAGATTCAATTAATTTATCTAAATGTTAAATATATATCTAAATGAAAATTCATTCAAAATTATATATTTAAGTTAAAAAAATAGTCAACCTAGTTTATAAAACATATCTTTAACATTTAATTTATTTTAATATTTTAAATTTATAATACAATTAAAAAATGAAATTTTAAAATTTATATATTATTTATATATTAATATATTTAAAAATATTATATTATTTTTAAAATTTAAAAATTTAATATATTTATATTTATGGTTATTTCAAATAAATTTAAGTCAATAGAGAAACAATTTATCCCAATCCATGAAAAGAAATTTATCCCATTATTATCTCAATCCATGAAAAAACAATTTATCCCATTATTATCTCAATCCATGAAAAAACACTTTATCCCATTAAAAAATATTATAGCAAAATTATAAACCTAATCTAAATTTTTTTAGAATAATATATCTAAAATATTTTTTTATAAAAAATATATATAATCATTTCAAAAAAAAAAGGTACATACACATTTTAATGAAAGTTTCTACCATCTCTATGTGTTTACCATTTGACTCAATAATAATAACAATATTGAAAAATTCAACACTTTCTAGGTATACAATTTGAGTGGGCCTAATGGTTAAGGATATGTGTTTCCTCCTAAGAAGTCACATATTCAAAACGAGATAGATAGAATATGTATGTCTTCATAAACTTAGTAGTTAGTCAAAAATAATTTTAAAGTTATCTAAAGACTGATACACATGAGACGGTAATTGGATAATATAATAATAACATATCAACCTCAAATCAACTAACCTCAAGTAGTACATATTATTCATAATTTGTTTAATCAACATTTATCAAAAATAATTTTAGAGTTGTCCAAGACTAATAATTTTAGGGTTAATACACATGAGAAGGTTTCTGAGAAGATGATGAATGATGGAAACAATAAATTGCAAGGCGGGCGAAGTAAACAATCGAATCACAATAGCGGTACTCGTTCCTCTCCACTTCACAACTTGAGAAAACATGTGTTTTGTCTGGGTAAGCTCTGGAATGATGAAAGTTCCTAGTTTACTTTCCTTTTATGAATGAATGAATGAATGATATTTTAATGTCCACAAGACTGAAAATAGTCTATAGGACCACCAACTTCCTTGTTTTTTTCCTTTTGCAATTCAATCCTTTTCTTACTCAAATTGATGATGAGCTGACACAACCTTATAACAGTTCCATCACTAAAAAGACAATGCCACTAAATTGATGCTAACATACTACAGTAACTATCCCATAAACACTTTCTATATAATTATATTTTGTTTAATTTCAATCTATTCTATGTTATTTATGTCATATATTTTTTTTTTCAAGCATTCTAGCGAGAGATTATTTATTAATATAATTTGTTTTTTAAATATTATTTATAAAAAGGTGAACATCCCTATTTATAGATACGGAGTTGTTGGGAAATAAGAAAGTTTTATATACAAACTCTGAATTTTATAACATAAGTTATATTTTATCCGACAAATTCTGAATTTTATAACATAAATTTTTGTTTGGTTTGAATCATTCTCCTATGTTATTTATATCATGTAATTTTTTTTTCAAACATTGCCCGGAGAGATTATTTATAAATACAATTTTATTGGTTTAAAAATGTTATTTATGAAAAAGTGAAGATAAGATTTTTGTGTGTAAGTTATATAGTATTTTGATTGCAAATTAATTATATATTTTATTAGTAATGAAACTATATATATAATATGTGGTAGATTAGGAAACAAAAAGCTTCTTACTTTATTTGATAAACACTAAATTTTATGACATAATTTTTTGTTTGGTTTTTTAATATATGAAACCAATTAATTTTTTTTTTAAATATTCAAATTACATATAAAAAAAAGAAACTTGCATCAATAAAATGAATACAAGCATTAATTTAATTAATAAAACTTTATTTCACAATTATCAAAAACATAACTTTTCAAAATCAATAAAATTAAAAGATTATATTGCTGATATAACATGATACTTCATTTAAAAAAAAATAATATCCGGAAATAAATAAATAAAATACAAATATCTATTTAAAAAACTATCACAATAGAGAAGTAGTTTCTAATAATATTTACTAAAAATACCAATTTGTTCTCTTAACCTATGTGTGTAGGGATTGTTTATTGGTATATGAAAATATGGATAATTTTATTTATTTAAGAATACTATTTATAAAAAAATGAATATGTGCATGATTTAATTTATTTAAGAATATTATTTATAAAAAAAATGAATATGTGGATAATTTTATTTATTTAAGAATATTATTTATAAAAAGATGAATATTTGGTGTTAGTCATTATTTTAGATAAATATTAAGAACCATACAGTAAGTCAATCGTTGGCTTAGTGTCTTTTCATTTGGTTTGTTGAATAAGAATAAAGTAATATTCAATGGGCAAGATGCACTACTATACTAAGGGCATTTTTAAGACATTTGTTTAAGACAAAAGAAATCTTTGGTCTTTATTTTAGTTATTTTACATTAAAATTTAATATTAATTGAATTGTCTTAAATATAAAATTTAAGACAAAAGTAGTATGAGACAAAAATAGTTTGAGACAAAACTTTATATTTAAGACAAAATCATTTTTAGGCAAAAATATTTTAAGACAAAAACAATTTACGACAAAAATGTTTTAATACAAAACTTTCTATTTTAAGACAAAAACAGTTTGAGACAAATTTTTTAAGACAAAACTTTATATTTAAGACGAAACCAATTTGAGACAAAAATATTTTAAGACAAAACTTTATATTTAAGACTTTGAGACAAAAATATTTTAAGACAAAAGGAGTTTGAGACAAAAAAAAATTAAGACAAAACTTTATATTTAAGACAAAAGCACTTTGAAACAAAAATATTTTAATATAAAACTTTATATTTAAGACAATGACAATTAAGACTAAACCCATTTAAGATAACTAGCAATCAAGATAAAACCATTAGCAATACTTCATAACAAGGTGATTGTCAAATGAGTTACATTCCATGGACTAAAATTGTTTATTTTTTTAAACATGTGAAAAAAATTAAATTATTTCAACTAAACTTTGATATAAATTTGCAAGAAATTAAATACAATATAAATATAAAAAAAATTAAATATTTTCTCAATTGTTATATATATATATATATATATATATATATATATATATATAAAAGAAATAAAATAAAAAAATACAAATTCATCCATATATGCATTTTAAACTTTCATTATTTTCTTTCTAAATGAAAAATCAAAATTTTGATTCTTGTATATGTCTTATAGTCATATCTCAATTTTCTTTTCACTGTTGAACAAATATATCAAAGAGATAAGGAACAATAATTTAATTATTTCTTATAGAAAATTTTAGTATTTAAATTTTTTCTTATTGTAAAAAAACTTTCTACAAATATATATATACATATATATATATATACAAAATGCAGTTTAATGTTTTTTTATATTAATTTATTATTAGGTATTAAGCTGTTGGTAAAGATTTTCATCTCGTAATTTGAAAACTATGAATGCATTATTAAGAAACCAAGTAATATTAGTAATTGATATCATTTCAAAATAGGGAATAATGATTATATGGTTTATCTTCCTCACTTAATAGAGATATATGTAAAGAAATCGTGAATGAGGTTGAAAGAGTACTCTAGCATAAAATTTATTTTAACCTAAAAATCCATTGTCAAGCCCCTATAGTCACCCATATCGGAGACTGACTTAGCATACCCAGATGGCCCATCACTATAGGTTTGTGGCGCATTTTGATCTCATCGATTTTCTTAATCTGAAACTATGTGATTTTATACTACACCTCACTTTTTATATTTCACGATCATTAAAATTCATAAGTTTAACACTTATTGAATTATGTAGATAATAATTCCATACAATTATGCCTTAACATAACCAATATGCAAATGATATGAATGAAAGTAATCTTATAGAATCAACAACCTAACTGGCCTAACAGTTATCAAATATTCAAATGTGTTACAATCAAGTGAACTCTAGTCTTGTATAACAATTTTAATTATAAGAGCACACAATTCATACAAATCTATCACCAAATTTCATATTTCATTTACAACCATCGATCGCAACTTTGTCATAGATCAAAATTGTTTCACTTGATTGAAATAGTAAGTACTCTCGTATGCATGCAATGTATGAAGAGTTAAATTAAGTGAAGGAAAGCAAGTTAAGTCTAATTAAGTCTAATATTATATGTCAAGTGAGTCAAATTTAAAAAGGTAATTCCTTGTCAAGAAAAGCTAAGTGAAGGAAAAGAAAAATGTTAATTTATCTTAAAGTGAAGTTCGAAAAGTTTAGTTAAAGAGTTAAGTCATAGTTTGCGTGAAGAAAAGAAAGTTAGAGTTTGCATGATTCCATACTTAGAAATTTCAGTGCTTATATACTCATGGTTGGGTCATTGTAATGTGAGTAAGAAGAGAGAATAACAACAATTCGGTGGATATATATGAGAGAATAATTAATGAATATAACTTATTTATTCAAGAAGAGGATTGTGTACTTATTTGTCTTGTGTTTGCATGTTTATCTTTGCATCTAAATCATTGGAGGAGGCCATCCAGAAGCTAAAGCATTGTTATGAGCAATCAAATCATAGATTTGAGACTAAACCAGACTGGAAAGGTAATGAAAGGAATAAAGGGAAACAGGATAAGAAGCAAGCAAGGCCCCTGGACACATGTAACAAATAGAATGCAGTATTGCACAAGAAGTTCAATGCATCTAACAAAGGTTAGGGATTTTAGTTTGAGGAGCAGAAAAAGGATGTAGGCTGGAAGCCTATACAATGTTGGACTTGTGGCAAAGATCGTCACATGAGAGATTGTACGCAACATCAAGGTGGTAGACCGCACATTTATTGTGCTTAGGAAGAAAAAACAGTGGGGGATGTTGGACAAAGTGTTCCTCAGATCTATGCAACATTGGATAATAGGAAGGCAGATCCCCAAACATCTATTATCGAGATGGACAATAATATTTTTGATCAATTTGTTTCTATTTTGATTGGCTCTGGATTTAATTATAGTTATGTTAATCCTGACTTGGTGGATAAGTGTGGTTTGAATAAAGAAGCACATGCATAGTCTTGGTTAGTGCAGTTGGATACAAGTATAAATAATCGAGTTCATCATTGGCTAAGATCTTATGCATTTGATTTGAATGGTATGTCTACATCAACACATTTTAACGTATTGTCATTGGGTTCATATAACATGCTTTTAGGTATGGACTAGTTGTATCTCCATAGGACCAAAGTGGACTACTATGACAAATTTATTGAGTGCTTGGATGACAATGGAGAAAATATATTCTTGCAAGGTAAGAAGAAGGAAACATCAATTAGAATGGAGACAACTATGCAGACGAAGCGTAGTTGCAGGAACAAGTGTGTGTTATTTGCATTACATATTTCTAGTGACAAAGATAAGGAAGTTGAGGATGCAAATATCTTGAGCAAGTACCCGGTTTTAAAACAATTTCAAGATGCATTTCCTGTAGATATTTCAGAGTTTTCTCCTCACAGGGAAGTGTATTTTTCTAATGATTTGGTACTAGGGGCAGCACCAACATCAAAAAAAACATACAAGATGAGCACTCCACAGTTGGTAGAGCTAAAGTTGCAGTTGAAGGAAATGTTGGAAAAGGGACACATTAGGCCAAGTGTATCACCATGGGGCACACCAGTATTATTTGTGAAGAATAAGGATGGTAATCTCAGATTGTGCATTCATTACATGCAACTGAATAAGGTGACCATTAAGAATAAGTATCTGTTGTCGAGGATTAATGATTTGTTCGATCAATTGAAGGGAACAACAATGTTCTCGAAGATGGATCTGAGATTAGGATATCATCTAATATTAGACTATTGACTATTAACATTTCTCCTAAGGGTTACAAAACTAGTGTTCATAGATAAACTTGTATTCTATTGTTTCAAACCCTTCTTGTCTCCTTCAAGGGGGTTTCTTGAGCCCTTCAAAAAGACTTCCTTTTGCTAACCAGATGGATTGTTTCTTTCACACATGTATGGAAACGTACTTTGCAAATCATACTGTAATAGATTCATAATATGATATTATTGGTATTGACTACACCTTATTTGGAGACATAATTTTTATTGTAGGGGTTGGTACCTTTCTATTGGATGTGGTTGGTGATGTGAAGACTACTCACCTTCTAGTAAAGATTCATACTAACTCTAACAAGCCTATGGATTCTTGTTTACAAAGGGATACCCCTCTCAGCTCAACTCATTGGATTCTTTGTTTGTTCATGCTAATTGATTTTTCTCAAATTTCCTTCTCCAAGGGGTTGAGACTATTTACTTCATTTATTGAGACTAAGAAAAGGCGCTTTCAAGTCAAAAGTATAATAAAAATTTGGGACTACCTCTAGGATTTTAAAATTCATAGGGTGGTTGGTTTTGATTAGATCCACTTTTCTCAGGCTATATCATGTCTACTACTTTACCTTCCTCTAGCTCAAACAATTAGAACACATTAGTAAGTGTTTCTTCCTCTTCTTTCTTTGTGATGATATCTCTCTCCATATGCGAATCAATGCCTTGAAAATCGAGGCTTCTTAGTGATGGAATGACGCAGTTTGATCTGACCATGTCTTCCTATTGCAATTTGCAGGAGGTTATTGATCCCACCATTTATTCCTATTTAAGTCTTTTAATCCAAGTTGAATGAGCTAAGGGGGTTGAGTTGCAGAAGAAGCCAAAGAGGATGCATAGACTACAACTTGCTCGAGGTTCCCAATCCTACCTGTTCTTCATAATGAAATTGAAGCATTTTTATCCCATTTGAAGGAGATGAGGGGGATTTGAGTGGGTTAAGTCACATGAATAATCAAGGAGGATGCAGGGACTGTAGCTTACTCGAGTTTCTTCATCCCATCGATTCTTCCTATAGAAATTGAATCCTTTTCATGCTGGTTGAAGGAGTGGAGAGGGGTTGAGTTGTATGTGCAGTCAAGGAGGATGTAGGGACTTAGGTTAAGGGGACATGATAATGACTGGGTTTACTGGGTTTTCCTTTTATTTCAGTTCAGAAGAGGTTTAGGGTTATAATACTTTGATATATGACATATTTGCATGCCATCAATGGGTGTGCAGTTGGGGAATTTCCCATTCCAAAGTTTCCTTGAGTGCCATCGTGCCACTGTACGAACATGGTATACGGGATGAATATCGAGCCAAAACTGAGGATTTCCAAGCTCATCGGTCATATAAAAAACCCTTATTTTAAAAAGACCTCATTTGTGAATTCAATCACTTGCTAGGAAACATAATGAGAGGTGTTGGCTTATAAATTCCCCTTTCAAAGGCCCTTGCAATATTCTACTTTTTGGGTGCACTCATGTGGTATTATTGGCAAGAGAAATGAACATAGCTTTCACTCAAAGAGTTCGAAATGTGACAACTCTCCTATCTGCCATTATTATTTGAGCTAGTAAGAGTTGGAAGTAAACATATATTACTCAATCTCGAATTGTAGGACCTTGTTCAAAGTAAAGATAATAAAAACCTCTGGGATTTGGATGAGATCATTAGTCATTTCTAGTTCTCTCGAATATGAATGGGACATCATCTAGAAAGACCAAAACCTACCATGAGTAGCATTAGGGTGCACACTTTAGAAAGTCGAGGTTTTATCATTTAGAGGTTTTTTGAGCAAAATATTGATGGGCCCCTGTAATGCTCTAGACGGATCCGTTTGTGAAGACCAAGCTTTAAAAAACGATGATATGGCTCGTATCAGAGGAGAATGGACATTTTGGCTCACGCCTCCATAATATATTTGGCAAATAACTTGTTTTCCCCAATACCAATGGCACAAGACTCATTCATTAGCTGGGAACTTTCCTTACAAATAGATAAGGAAACAACTACCGATATCACGATCATTTGGCATCATTTACCATCACCCATGGGGCAACAAGATTTATAGGTATGGTGGAAGTGATTTTTGGACTTATATATTGCAATTAATTGGATGTCGACCTTTGTTCTTCCATTGATTTCTCATTTCCATATTTGTTTTGTGTTTCCTCTTGATACAGAGTGCAGGGCTGGGTGTACATAGGATAAAATCTTGCGCCTTCACCTTTGGTTCATATTTCAATGGCCCGGTTTTTATCGGTGAGTAAATTTCTTGCCTTTACAATTGTTTGAAGTAATAAATACAAGCTAATGTAAAAATTTTATATGCACTGAGAGATTGCTAGGGTTGAGAAGTTTAGGGATAGAATGATATTGTGTTGGTGTATATTTTTTAGATTTTGTTTTTTCCCTCATCCTTTCTCCTCTATCTTTTCAACCAATTTTATCTTACTGAATCTGTCATGAAAACCTTTTTTTCTAGAACTTCTACTAGTTTTGGAACAAATTATTTCCTTGGGTGCGTGCCATTAACATTTTGGGTATACTTTAGTGCATCCAGGTGATGTTGTACATATCCAAGGTATTTAGATGTGTCTTTATGAAGATTGTATTCAATTTTACAAGTATCATAAAATCTTTCATCACTACAAGGAAAAGACCCTCTAGCGGATGTTTTTGAGGAACCACAAAGAAAAATACCCCATACATCTATTTCTAGCAGAGGTTACTAGAGGAGGTTGGTAGACGGAGGGTTTTGCAGATGTTTTCCTATCGGTGCTCTTATCGTTAAAACTTGCCCCGGTGCTCTCAAAAAAAGAAAGCACCAGTGCGGACAAAATCATTGGCACACCAGACACTGTGCACTCCGTACACACCCGCCCGGTGCGTCATAATATAATAGAGCACTGGTGCCTCACAACTTGTCCGCGCCAGTGCATTATAAAACACAACGCCAACACCGAAACCACCCGGTGCGGTAGACATAAACCGCACCGGTGCATCATAAAAAACGCGCCAAAACACAAACCAACCAGTGCGTTTGTAGCAAACAGTACTGGTGCGCCTATAAACAACACGCACCAGTAAAGGATTAAATTAAAAAAATATTTACGACAAAAAACCTAGATTTTTGAGTTTTCCAGTGCTCCTGAGCTATCAATTACCAGTGCGCAGGATACCATAGAACGTATCGGCGCGCACCGAACATTAGAACACCGGACAGTGTGCGCGAAGTACACACACCGCCGGGGCATCCAATTACTGTAACGCACTGGGGCGTCAATACTCTTCCGCACCGGTGCATCATAAAACACCGCGCCAAAACAGAAATGAGCTGATGCGTTCTTCTCTAAGAGCACCAGTGCGCTAGAAACCGCACGCACTGGAATACCGTTATATAAAAAAAATATTAAGGCCAAAAAACCGGTGCTTTGCGACTATTACGCACCGGTGCTTTACCATTACACCACCCCCAGTGCATCATCAAATTTTCGAGCTGAAACTGAAACATCCTTATGCACAGTTAGGGAAACGCCCTGGTGTGTTATAAACAACGCACCAAAATTGATACTACCCGGTGCGGTTTTATTTAACTGCACCGGTGCACTTATAAAACCCCGCGCACTGAAACAGGGTTAATTAAAAAAAAATTACGGCCAAAAAACTTCATTATTCACTTTCCTCAGTGCTCCAGAGCTCTCAAGCCCCGGTGCTATTTCCTTATTGCTGAGCCGCCCTAACATCGGTGCTCTCATTGCACCCATTGCACGCACTACTGCTCTGCATTGGCCACCAATCTCCAGCTTTCATTTTGAAAAACAGTGGGCAAATTTTATTTTCTAAATTTTACAGCCAATATGCCTCCTCGACGGCGAAATGTACAAGTATTTTCCTAGTTTTTCTATAATTAAGCCTTTTAGTAGATTATAAATTGAAATAAACTTTAAAATAACCATTAAAAAGAAAAAAAATAAAATTTTTCGCGCTCAAGCTGTTCTGCTCACACTGGATAGCGGTGCTACCTGTAAAATTTATAGGCAGCACCGCTACCGGTGCTAACGGTAACCGCACTATTTCCGGGGCAGTGCCAGAAGGCGCCCCGAATAATTTTAAACTAAAAATAAAAAGAAAAAAGGCGGTGCGCTCATTTATCCAAGCGCAGGGTTGACCCCGACAATCACAGTGCAGTACGTTGACTTCATTTTCTGCCTCGGTTTATGTCAGCGCACCACATTTTTCATTTCGAGAGGGTCAACAGTGTGTTTGGGTAAAAGACCGCACCGTCAACTATGTCATTGTCATGAAGTCGGTGCACTGACACGACTATACGTGTCGGGGTGTATATTTCAGTCAGCGCACCGCTATTCTGAATTATATACAGTCCATTGTGCTTGAAAAATAGACATCTACATCGAATCCGATGTGGTTTGTTTCATTAGGGGCCCCGGGGACGGTGCGCTAAAATATTAGGATGCATCGGCACTAGTGCGTGACTGTTTTTATGGAGCATCGACTTGTATGTTTGTTTTTTTTTCAAAAAAAATTATATATGTATATTTATAAATACATTTCTGTTTTAATAAAAAAAAATTATTTAATATGGCAATGATTTAGAGAGAACAGGAGCAACAACAACAACAACAAGCAGAACAATATGACATGATTCACCAATGGGAGGTGAGAGAGAGGGAGAGAGATGGATGCCCTCACCCTATTACTGCAGATACCTAGGAGATCCTTATGCAGGTAGGCCTCCTCAAGTTCTATGAGGAGGCTATTTTCGGCCTAAAGGCCCATAGTGTGCTTTTGAGACATCTTATCGGTAGGTGGAATGCTCACCGACAGGCTTTTGAGGTTGGTCCTAACCAGTGGTACACACCCATTGAGGAGGACATTTATTTTAGTACAGGGCTATCGAGGAGAGGGGTGGATTTTCCCTCATTCCCAAACGTGCTAGTTGGTTGTGTAGCAGGGAGTCAGTTAGTTTACTCCCAGAGATACATTGGAGCACATGTACTGTCTCCTTCAGAGTTTCAGGTACCTGGAGGTTAATTACGTATAGGTACTTTTGGTAGACAGGACGTGCAATGCCTCTCTATTATCGCTTCAATCATTTCGCACAACACCAGTGACGGGCAACACATTAGTTGCTCACTTTTATATTACGCTGATTCTTTAGTACAGCGGCCACGACTTGTTAGGTGGTCTGCCATTTTTTTGTGACAGTTTTGTATGACCTTAGATAGATGTCGTGCTCATGCACAAGGGAGGGTCAACTTCCCTTTTTCTTCAGAGTTGTTTTGTTTATTTTTTGAGAGGTTTCCAGAGATGAGACCTAGTTTTGTTCGACAGCCTCGTAGGCCGATGTTCGAGGCCTAGATGCGCATGTGGGGGCAGATGATTCCCAAGAGGGGAGATACTATGTTTCTAGCGAGGATATCACATGATTCGCTGGAATTACTAGCCAGTGTTGGCGGGATGCATCCCTTCATTATGGTCTCATTTCCTTATGTTGGACTAGATTGGCGAGGGTGTCCCAACATCCTCTTCACTCCCGATGAGCCACTAGATGATAGAGGTAATATTAATATTTTATTTATATTTATTCTAACATGTTCTTTAACTTGTTTTTATTAAATTGTGTAATGAAATTGTCTAATTATTGTTGTGTACTTGTATATATTTTTCAGACATTGGCTCTTTTGATGGCGATGAGATGTCGGATCCACCACATGATCTAGGTGTTGATCCTGATGATTACGATCAAGAGATGGCTGATGCGCCGGAGGATGAGGTCAGTGGCGCAACAAAGAGACGTGTTGATCCTATGCCTCATGGTGCACTGGTACTGCCTTTTGCTAGGCGTGGTCGACCTGAGACCAGATACCGGATGGAGTTGAGTAGGAAACTCTATGGATTGATTTCAGATGCGGGCATTAGGACCGCTCATTACAAAGAGATACATGGTGATGATAGACTGTTACGGATGTGGAGAGGCATGCCGCGTGACATGTATGGCCTGATGCAGCATGCCGTAGGAGCTATGACAACTGTTACACGATTGAGGAGGATTGTCCGTAGCGATAGGCGTAGTCGAGTTGCGGCACATGATGGACAGTCCACCAGCAGTGACTCAGATGCATCTCGTGATCGTTCACCTCGCGGCGCGCTTGATGACCAGCATGAGGCTCCATTGGTAGCATCTGACACTAGTCATCATGGAGATGAGGCTGGAACATCGGCCACATCTAGTCAGTAGCCTGCAGCATCCATCATGAGTACTAGTTATGATTATCATGAGCAGGCTGGACCATCGACTGCCGAGGCTACAGTACTATTGACTGAGCAGGCCTCCACTACTATTGCACCTCATATTGATCATGTTGTATTACCACCAACGGATGCATCCATTAGTGCTACTGATCATCATGATCATGAGTAGGCTAGTCGACCATCTACTGCCGAGGCTGCACCCAACTTTACTGAGCAAGCTGCATCCACTTGTACTAGTGTTATTGATGTTGTTATACTACCACCAGCGCCTGATCCATGACATTTATATTACAGTTGTATATTTTTAACATTATTCAGTTATATATATATATATGTGTGTGTGTGTGTGTGTGTGTGTGTGTGTGTGTGTGGTCCATGTATTTTATGTTCATGTTGCAGTTGTACTTAATTTTCATGTTGATGATCATCATGATGTGGCGCATATTGTTAGTCATGTTAGATATGTTCATTTAATGTTTAGCTTACAGATAGATGTGTATATGTGATAGGTGCATGAGTTATTTGACATTATATTGAGATGTATATTTGATGTTTGTGTTGTGATGATGTTAATATATAATGTTAATTTGATGTTAATTGAATGTGTTTATTAGTCGAATATGATGTTTCTACGATGGTTATCATGATCGTGATGATGTTTATTAATTAATTTATTATTATTAAATGGCCATGATATTTATTAAATATTATGTCGCGAATGTAATTGTAATTTAAATTTTAATTCTATGTAAAATTGTAAAATTGTATTTGTATTTGTACTAGTTGTAATTTTAAGTGTAATTGTATGTAAAATATTTATTAATGTAAAATTTTAATTGTAATTGTAATATTTAATTTATTCTGAAATGATTGTAATTGTATATATGAAAAATTGTAAAATTGTAATTGTAATTCTAATTGTATGTAAATTTCACAAATTGTAATTGTATTTGTAATTTTAATTTTAATTGAATTGTATGTAAAATATTTGTAAAATTGTAATTGTAATTATAAATGTAATTCTATGTAAAATTGTAAATGTAATTGTATTTGTAACTATAATTTTAATTGAATTGTCTGTAAAATATTTGTAAAATTGTAATTGTAATTGTGAATGTAATTATATGTAAAATTGTAAATGTAATTTTATGTAAAATTAAAATTCTAATTCTAATTCTAATCGTAATTCATGTATGTGAAATTAATGTAAAATTGTAATTGTAATTTTAATTTTAATTCTAATTCTAATTTTAATTAATGTAATTGTATGTAAAATATTAATTTGTAAAATTTTAATTCTATTAATGTGAAAATTTTAATTGTATTAATGTGAAATGATTTTATTAAAATATTTAAATTTTTAAATTTGTAAATAATTGTAAAATAAAAAATCTAGAATAATACGAATTTTTGGAACATAAAGTTTAGACAATAATGAAAATAAATTCATGTACTTTATAATTATCACTATTTTATTATGATCTTACATATATAAAGTTTTGAAAATAATGAAAATAAATTCATGTACTTTATAATTATCATTATTTTATTATGATCTTACATACAAAGAAAAAAAAAACTTTAAAAAGTCCGGTGTGCTTATCATCCTAATAGGACCCGACGCAGGACCCGGTGCGTCGTATTAATACAATGCACCGGTGCGTCACATTTTCGCACACTGGAAACGAATAAACACAAATAAAAAAAATGAAACTCTATTTTGTTTAAGTTAAAAAAAAGCGGCAATTTGAGAAATGGGCGGCAAAATATTTTCGAAAATCTAATCTGATAAAATAATTCTTTAAATACTAAACACTTTTCATTATTTCACTATTTTTGCTAAAAATTTTCAATCATATTTTTGCAGGAGACAAACCTGGAGAAAGAGCGCACGAGAGCACTTGGATGGTGAAATACGTTCGAACAGAAGTATTCAGAGAATAAAAAACCAAAACTCTAGTGATTCAAGCCCTTTATCATAGAATTTCAAACCATTTCGTGATTAAATTTAATTCTTTTTTTTACTTTTTTCTGCAGTTTTTTAATTTTTCCTACAGTTTTATCCATTTTTACCCTGAACCCTTCATTTTTTTTTTTACCCTTTTTTCTCCTTGTTTTTGTGTTTTTAGAATAAGGGTTTTCATTTTAGATTGACGTCCAACCCACGGGACGACTTGCATAGTCGGATCCCAATCTATTCGGCCATTGCATGAATTTTCGAAAAAATGGATTTTTCTTTATTGGTGCACCTTGTGTACACCACCGCACCGGCGCTCTGTATTATTACAGCGCACCGCGCAAGTTTTGTGTCGTAAAAAATTGAAAACATTTTTTTTAAATCCGTGCGCCAAATCTGAAATAGGGCACTAGTGCTCTCTTTAACTAGGAAAGAACTGTATGGTGTATTACATGTTTTTGCGGTGCATTTATAATACCCCATGCACCATTAGGTCTATTACACTATTTTTTTGGTGCTTTTATAATACCAAATGCACCGTATGGTGTGTTATACTGTTTTGTAGTGCGTTGTTAATATATCCACGAGTCGGCAGCGATGCGAATTTCATGAAAGGCGCACCGGTGTCTCGAGATTTATTTTCTACCTGCAAAGTTGAGAATTTATTTATAAATATATTAATGAATGATATGCTACAGGTTTTAGATTGATAAAGAAATGACTGACAATATATCAAGTAACAAAAATATTGTTAACACATAAAGAAAAGAAAAAAAGGAAAGTTCTCTGTAAATTCTTTATAAAAAAATTTATTTTTGAACTATATGTAATTTTAACTAATATGTATTGTTTATTGTGTATCATGCAGAGCCAAAAAATGACGAAGCTCGATATGATTATTTCTGATCTACGACCAGAAGAGCATAAAAGTTTAATGGAAAAATTACAAAAAGATGAATCAAGTGAATGAAACAATACTATTGATCCAATATGAGTTTATTTTTTTAATTATCATTAATAATATACTTAAAATTATTAGATAACATGTGTCAAACAGTCTACTAATTCACATCTGTTTAATTTTCTACAGGGACCAACAACTCAGAAAAGGAATGTTGTTCTAAGAAAAGAAAAAAATAGAACATGCAAATGAAAATGAATTTCTCCTTGGCTCATCTGGAGTGGTGTTGGAATTTAACGAAAGGGGGAAAAATTTTACAAAAGTTTGACAGATCTAGTGGAACGAATACAACAACGTGCTTCAAATGTAATATGTAATCATTGAATTTTTTGATCATTAGGTACAATAAATAAACAATTTAGCATTAAATATTAATTTTCAAGAATTTTCTTGCAAAAAAGAAAAGAAAATGGAACCCATTCAGCACATAAAACAGGACGAGAAGGAATAAAATGGTTGATCTCTACGTTTGTGAGTATTTGTTACTTCCTTATAACAACTTAACTAGATTTCATTTTTGTATTTTTTAAGTTGTTTTACAAAAATCATCATTGAATGTCTTCAAACAGGTGCTAACATACAAAGAAGAACCATCAGACGAATTGATTGAAATTGGGTTAAATATGGGTTGTGAGTATATTTTGGCATATCAAAATTTAATTGTCCAATTTGTAAGTATCTATCGATCTTGTTTTAATTAGCTCCGTCTACAATTAATAGAACAAAAAAATCTTTTATATTAAATATATGATTTGTTATGGGGTATAAAACTTACAGGAAACAAAGTATGGAAATGCGCCAATTGATGAAATTTTGAAAGATGGCATGGTACACGGTTTTGAAAGAATGTGTATAGTTTATGAGTCAATTAATTCTATGGTATGTCATTTTTCTTTTGATTTACATTGATGTATATTATTTAATATTGGAATTTTCATTATTCTCACCAATGTATATACACTCATTTCAGTTTATTTTTATGTTTGTAGATGGAATGTGAAGAAGAAGAAAACAATCAACGTCGTGAAAACAACATTTCTGAAAATAACCCAAGTCATGGAAGTAGCTCTAGCAGTGATAGCAGTTGAAGCGAAGAATGATGATCACTATGTAATTTGGATATCAAAGCAAGGCATTTTATTTTTTGAAATATGTTTGTGAAATCAGACATTTTGTTTAATGTAATGGACATAGTGTCCCAATTGAAAGACAAAGGGATACGAATAATTGTCCCATTTTGTATGATAAAGACTATCTTATATATATATAAAATATGTTTTAGTTTATTCTTTTGCATTCTCCATTGTCGCTATTGTGTTCTCCATTGTCATTCTCAAATGCACTAATAAAAATTTAATTCATATGAATATTGTTATAAGATTATATATATGTGTCGACTTTTGATGAATAATGAATTGAAGAAAACCACAGATATGACATAACAAATTAATCCAAACAACACATTCAAATGCATTAATAAAAATGTAATTAATATGAATATTATTATAAGATGTGTCAACTTTTGATGAATAATGAATTTAAAACAATCACAATAATTGGACTGTCAGAGGTGGATGTTTCTAAAAAAAACAAAATGAAAATCGGTGTGTTTATGTGTCTATATGCACCGGTGCGTTTATGATTCTATGGGCACCACACTAATACCGATTCCAGTTATAAATATTGGTGTATTTGTGTGATACTGCGCACCAGGGCGTTTATGTATCTATAAGCACTGGTGCATTTGTAGATGCCATGTGCACCACACGAATACCAATACCAATTATAAATCTCGGTTCCTTTCTGTGATACGGAGCACCGATGCCTCATAAAGATACACGCACCAGTGTGCTTATACGACCTATGGACACCGCTCAAATCCCAAGACCAATTAGAACGACCCCATGCATTGTATCACCAACACCAGGCCTGGTGCTGTTGTTTTCCTTAATGGCCCGGTGCATTCTCCTTCGACCACCCCGGTGCGCTTTCTACCGATATGCACCGATGTGTTAAAACCTGATAAGAGCACCGATGAAAAAACATCTGTAATAACCTCTGGTTGCCCATTTTTTTTAGTTGTGTTGAATTTCCATTAAAAGCTCTGTCAAAACCTCCGTTACCAGAAACAGATGTGGTAGCAAATGTGTTTTTGACAATTTTGGCCAATTTTATAACACTAAAAACCTCCTTTATAACCTTCCCTAGATGGTATTTTCCTTGTAGTGCATCTATCTAGATTTAATGAACATGGTGCATAAGCCTTAAATCTACTCCCAAAATCTTAGGCCCTTCTTTTATTACCTCAACTAGGTTTGGATTGGTTTGCCTTTAAAATTTATTTCCTCTTAGGTTATGATCCAAGAAAAATTGGTGGTAGTTTCCTCTTATTTGAATGGAAGACTTACCATTCAATATGTAGGTGGTTTTCTGTTGTAGATACACAACATGTATGTCCTTTTCTCCTCCAATATATTTAAGCTCAACGTCATATTTGCAATGTTCATTACAAAAATCTAATTTATTACAAAGCATTTAGCTTGTCTATATATCATTGAACTTCTCATCTATTAAAATTTCAAATATCGAACAAATGCTTCAACAATTTTTTTTTTTACCCCATGGGAGAAAATCTTGTTATATTGTTGTTTTGAATGACGCAGTTTGATCCGTATGTTTCTTCCTATTGCAGTTTGCAGGATGTTCTTGATCCCACCATTTCTTCCTATTTATGTCTTTTAATCCAGGTTGAAGGAGCTAAGGGGTTTCAGTTGCAGACGAAGACAAGGATGATGCATGGACTACAACTTTCTCAAGGTTCTCGATCCTGCTTGTTCTTCCTATTTAAGTTGAAGCCTTTTTATCCCAGTTGAAGGAGATGAGGGGGCGCTGAGCAGGTTGAGTCACAGGAATAGTCAAGGAGAATGTAGGGACTGTAACTTACTCGAGTTTCTTCCCCCCGTCAATTCTTCCTATTGAAATTGAATCCTTTTCATCCTATTTGAAGGAGTGGATGGGGGTTGAGTTGTAGGGACCAAGGTTAAGGACTATGATAATGACTGTCTTAATTGGGTAATGATGCAATTCAACCTAGCCATATATGAAAGGATTATTGTCTTCATGAAGTCGAATTAGACCTACTTTAATCCACACATGCTAATTATTACAATGAGAAAGGAAAATATTGAGAGGTGATGTAGTCAAAAGGGATTATTATAGGTAGATTTCATGTTTCAGCCATTCAAATAGTGAATAGTGTTGGAGAGGGTGTGCTGAAGGAGGATAATTCTAGGCAATGTTTGTATTTCATCCATACAAACGACAATCAATAGATATATATGGTTACTAAATGAAAACAACAAGTTATTACAAAGGGGCCACCATATTGAACTATTTCTAGTAGGTTGGAACTTCATAATAAGAAAAAAATAGATATCGTGGAGAAGCAGTGCCACAGTGTTTTGTTGACTTGTTTCTCATATATTTACTGCATTATCATGAGTATTACATGCTAAAACAACACATATTTTAGAAGACATGCACCTCACTAAATTTAATTTCAACATATTTGTCAATTAAAGGAAAAATATTAGCTACGAAGTGTTTTGAGCTTGTGTGTACTTTCAAAAAACCTAGTTTTGAAAGAGTGAAAATTCACTAGAGACGAATTGTGACATCCAAAATGATCTAGCACACAAGCCTTTAATCCACAATTTGATCTTGTTCTCTTTCCTTGACTACATTACCTCTCCTCTTATCCTATTCTATAAAGGAGAGGTGCAAGTCCTCATTCTAGAGGGTAGATTTACTTACAAAGATGTTTAGAGCTTCTCATCACCTACCCTCATCCATTGTATACTTGAGAGCACTTCCACTATTTCATGTAACAACTTGATAGGGTAGCCCATGGTACAATGTATTTATGATTTTCAAAGCTTTAGTGAAGGTGTGATGGGGAGAATTAAAGGAGGAAAACAAAAAGGATTTGGACTTCATACTGCTGCCTCCCAAGGTGATGGGCCCTGATGAGAATATCGTGCAGAAGATAGTTTAGTACAGGTTCAACAATCAAGTCCAAAAGGTTTACTGAGATCTATAATCCTAGAATTAGAGAATGATAAGGGGCCTTAAGACCTCATGACATAGGGTTTAGGCGACCTAGAGTGAAGGTAGTGAGAGAAATTGATAACGAAAACCCCAATAGTTGCGATAAGGTGATAAGGGGCCCCATTATCACAACCCATAAGCCCTTAACCCATAATCAGTAAATTCCCTATCCCCTTAACACCAAATCCATAATCACTTAACTCCTAGAGTCATAACTCACAACCCATTAACCCCTCGATCCCTTAAATGATAAACCACTAACCCCTTAACCCCTAATCCTTAACTTAGAATCCCTGAAGCCCCTAATCCCTAACTCCTTATCCTCTTAAACCTCACCCTTAACCCTTTATACCTAACCCCTAAACCCATTAACCCCTAACCCTCTCCTTAACTTGTTGACACCTATATCCCATAACCCTTAAGCACTTAACCCCTAAACCCCGTAACCCCTAAGCTCTTGGTGCTTAACCCTTAACCCCTAAATCCCTTAACCACTAAGTCATTAACCTCTAACCCTTACACCCACTAGACCTCAACCCCTTAACTCGTAAATGGCATATGCCCTAACCCTTTACCCTTTATCATTAACCCTTGATACATAAACCCCTTAACTCCTAAAACCCATAAGCCTTTCTCCCAAAGCATAGGTGCTAAAACAAAAATATTCTTGTTCATATTATGTTTGTGTCCACTAACCCCTCAAATGCGACCTCCAAGCACTACTAGGGTCCAAGTAAAAGAGCCGCAAGGTCCCCAAATCCAATATAAATTTTATGGACAATCACATTTCCCCCAAATATCCTCCATGCATTTTTTTTCAAAGGGAAGCAATATGGTCTTCTAATGTCGACAAATGCATCTAAGTTCATAGGAATAAAGTAAGTTTCATATCCCTGCATGACCCAACGTAATTCATGTCCCCTAAAAAGAAAAAAGAGGATATAAGGATGTCTCTTTAGCTATCATCATCCTTTAACACTGGTCCATTCTCTTACCAAATGTATGGGTAACAATCCCATATAAGTCTACAATATTTCTCAAAGGTTTTATCCACAACATGCTTAAAACAACATTCAAATTCCCTTAGTTTTCTTGAAGTATATTTGAAACTAACATAAGAACTCCTCAACTACATGAATGGAACAATCTCCAAGCTATCCATATCTGGGTTCGTCCACTTTTGACTCCCTGTTTTTTTCCTTCAATACAAAGCTAACCAAGGTCATCTTCCAATTGGATCTCCATTTTTCATATGGTTAGAATACTACCTAGTTCTTTAGGAATGGCTTGCTTCTACAAAAGTACACTAATACTCTCAACATATGTGGGGCTAGAAGATACGTTAAGAGGAGAAAAAATACTTCAAACTCAACCTTATTGTCAAACATAGGTTAAACATATATAAAAAAATAAATATTGTAATGTAATTCTTTCATTGTTGGATGGTTTTTTATTAGCTCCACCATAATATTTCCCCATCTCCATGGTAGCTTTTCATTCCATAATTCCAAAACAACTACTTTCAATTTTCCAAGTTCCTTGTCTTTTTCTTTTAATTTCTCTTAGTAAATTCAAAGTCTAGTATTTGTTACCAAACCATTAGATTAGGCAATTCAAACCTTTTCAAAATGATCCCCATGAAAATGACCAAATATAGAAGCTTCAACATGTCATCACTTTTTGTTGAAGGCATTAAGCATTCATCACTCCTTGTTAGTGTAGAGAGAGTGATGAACCTGCTAATCTTTGTTTCCAAGTGCAGAAAAATTGTGCTTCAACAAGGTGTCTCTAAGGTAGAATTTTAGGATGGAAAATGAGATTATAACATTAAGGTGGAATTTACAGAGTCATTATGTGACTGGACGGAATGAGTCAACTTAGATCGGACCAGTTGTTGGCATGTCTTCTATGAAGTCATTAGATAAATTCAAATTGTTTTGTCACCAAGCTAAGTCAAAATCAACTAATTCTGAGTGAACTGACTGATTTTGACCACAGTACTCTATAGCAGGCAAAGTAATCTTACATTTATGAGATGGAAATTTCACCATTCCAATTATCTTTCTATTCTTCAAAATATAAATTTAACATGAATTTCACAATATGGCCACGCTCACAGGAAGGGCCAAAAATATCTAATGAAAATTATCCTAGAGGCCTTAAACACTCATTTTCATCTATTGGGCTTCCTTCCTTCAGGAAACTCCTAAAAATGCTAGGTTTGGTTATGTTCCATGTTATTTTTTTATTCATCCATGACTTTCTTCCAATAAGAAGATTCATCTCCACTAAGAGCCTCTCTAAAAATTTTTGGCTCATCACCCATGGAAAATAAATAAAAAAACTAAAATTAGATGGGTCGTAGCCATATCACTTAGGCCCCATTCACTTACAAAGGTTCCTAAAAATCTAACCCTAATTTGGTTGATCATGCTTAGCTTGAAAATTTTTAATTTTCATTGATGATTTATTTTCCTCTCACTGGAATGCAAAAGGAATATGAATTTCATCTCTTTCCTCGAGAATTTCCACATTCGACATCTATTGTGGCTATTCATCTATGCTCATCTGGAATCACCACAGGTTGTCCTTTTCTTTTTCAATGGATTCTTGATGTTGATCTCCACGAGATTTCTCCTCCTCAAAAAACATATCCTAGCTGTAAGCATGGTTGTAGGTATGTTGATGTTTAGACAAAAACCAGAACTTGTAGCCCTTGATCTACTAAGGGTTACCTTGCTATTAACAGTGGTGGATTCATACTCCTTTTGAATAACCAATAAAAGTTCAAGAAAATTGACCAATATGTTTTCAAGTTTTATCTTATCCACCTTAGCCCAATAAATGCATGTTTCACACTAACTCAATGTGCTCACCTCCTTGTGCCATCATCTTTTTTTTTCTCTTCCAAATTTCTAGACATATTCTCCCCACCTATTCTTCTCTCCAAGCTATTTCAAATTATTAAATCCCCCTATTTGAACAAATGTTTGGTATTCTCTTGAAACCCTTGAAACCTTTTGAACTCTTTTACTTGTGCCTCTATGTTTCCATCCTCACTAATACTCATTTTCATTACCAAAGTATTTTGATGAGCCCCCTTCATTCTATTCATCCACCACTTCTTAATTATTGCATTTTGATTAAAATCCTATTTTCCCCTCTTTAATGCATGTGCTTCCTCTATGACACCTTATTCTGTTAGTTATTCAATATTAGTCAATTCATTCTAGGTCACCTCCAAGCATTGGAGCTTACACTCGATGGTTGGAGAACTAAAAAAACACATAAGCTGTGTACATGAAATAACAATGCTCAAATAGTAAGGAACATATAACTTGTATTTATTATAATATAATTATGCATGGGTTTTATCATGCCAATTAATAATTTGGTTAAATATCAATAATGCTAACAAAACTCCTTCCAAACAATAACAAACACAAGCAATAACATATCAAGCCAATATAGAGATTCACCACTTGACCTTCCATATAAGTCAACAATGACAATCATATTCTTTTAATGGGAAAAAGCTACAAGAAATTGTTATGCCTCATGCAAGTGAATATGACGAAAAGACCAAAGATAAATATCTTGGGTTTTTTTTGGTTGGGTTGGGTTGTTTTCGTTTTCGTGTTTGTTTTCTTTTTCTTTTGTATGGAAGGTGATAATGCGACTTTTCCACCGCCCTACCCTACTTGACCCATCTCTTGATCCAGATCCAAATTCATTGTCTTCCCCAGAGACTGTGAGTGATTAATCCTCATTTCTCTGTGTATTGGCCTGCTTCGTGTTGGCCTAATCATGTTTGCAATGTGGTCAGATGAGAGTTGAGCACTATGGTCTCAAGAGAGCTATATTCGTAACTATCCATGACTCTTGCATCGCCTGCTTTGCGCTCACCTTTATGGCAACCTCCTTGCGACTACTAGTACAAAGAGGAATCTTATAAGGATCTTCAACACCCTAAACACCACTTGATTACAAGAGGTATGGCATGCACCTCTACCTATTCTATTTGAAACATTTCTATTAGCTGTTAAAATCCCCATCAATACTTAGCTAAAGTATCATGCTTTGAAGCATTTATCTTAAAATAATGTTTTATATTAGGGTATTATACATCCTTGGGGTCTCTAATCTTTCGTTTTCTTTCAACAACCCAACCCTCATTGAAGAATCGATGCTGAAGACTTTGATCCACAACAAGAATGATGTCGTAATACATTTGTAGAGATATATAGATGAAATTACCCCCTAGCCACCACTATATTATACACATTTATTCAATGGATAGGGATTTGTATTTATCATTCAATGGAATCACTTCTAACCAGTATCGATCTCTATTTCTCTTCTCGCTTGTTTTTGACTTTATGGCCACCTTTTTCGATGTCATTCCTTTGGAAGTTTGAAAAGAGATTTTATTGTTGAAAAGTAAAGAGGTTGAGGGTCTCCCTTATCACTCATATTTTGAGATGATGGGTGAGGATTTGAAATGGATACAAGACCCCGGAAAACCTCGAAAGAAACAACTTTTCTATCACAATTCGTTGGCCTTACACCAATAGTTGGCTACTTTATTTCTCTAGTGCTTCAAGATAAACAAGTTGAGACCTATAATCTATTTTTTTCCCTTGAAGATGTCAAAAGAATGCTTCGCAACCTATGGTACTGTTTCGATAGTGTGGACTCCTAATTGGATCGCGTTGAAGGTTTTCTGGTTAGTGACTTTGCCTCTAGGGACCTTACTGATCATCTAGTTGATCATGTACAAACTCTTATTATTATTTCCTTAAGCATGGAAATTATGTTTTATTGTGATCTCTACAAGATTGTATGAATATTTATGGTCTTCTCTATGGTGGAGAGAGTATCTAGAGTGGATCTTCATTTGGTCTCGTTGTACATGCTCTGGGAGTGGAGGATTCCCATTGTTTTTGGAAATATTATGCTTACTTGGTCTTTTGTTGGCAGTTTATGTTTATGTTTTCATGATCCTTGGGATTTGGTTATAGCATCAAATTATACTCTATTTCCTCTCATTTTATGGGCACCTACAACTTTAATTTTTTCAATTGAAAATTGTTTTAACATATGCTTTAACCTTGGCTTGTTTTGGGATGTATGAGCATGTTCACATCTGAGAAAGTGGTTACTATTTTCATGCTAGATGGAAGATGTGGTTTTGTGTAGAGGACCATCGAGAAGACTATGATTTACTAATGTTTCCCTCTATCAAAGGACACTCTTTTCTAGGTTTAGAGCTCTATTTTCTTCTCATTTTCAAGGCAACTATCACTAAAGCACATTCATTTTCAGATTATGTGCACTATTTGTCTAGAATTGTCTCATTTTATGAGGATCCTAAACTCTTCATGAAAATATTTAGTTGTTGTTGAAATGACACTCTGTTATTATTGTAATAGTGTTTTTGTGGTTCTACGATCTTGTGGTCATTGGAGAAGCTAGTGCTTTTAGAAGTATATAAATTTGATGTTTAATCTATCAATGTAAATCTCCTATTGTAAATCTCTTATTTTGATATGAATATGAAGTATTTTAATTTACAAAAAATTATGGAGCAGAGAACAATAACTTCATCCTAGCCATGGATAAAACTTCCAACTAATCACACTATTTAGCATGTTTATAAATTTTAAAACAATAAGCAATTTATTTTGGAAGAAAATAGTTGAAATTTTAGTTGTCTTTTTTTGTGCAGGAGCCAAGCCATGCAATGATACATTTGTCATTTTCGATATGAAGTGCTTAAATAACTTAGGGAAAAATATAGTTAAAGTTAAGACCATCTTATAATGTTTGTTGAAATAAACTAAGAGAACTTTCATTTTTGAAAAATACCATATCGACATATATTATAATTTATTTTGCAATATTGAATAAAAAAAATATTATTGGTATTAATTTTAAAATATAAATGAAAAAATAAATAAATAAATAAATATTTTAATATTTTTATTTCTATTTTTATAATAAAATTAAAATAATTTATAAATTGAATAACTTGATAAATTATAAAAACTAAAATTAACAACACTAAAAATATTTTAAAATAATTTGATATGCCTTTTATTATTGTAAAAATGGAAAATTAATTAATTTGACAATTAATGTTTTAATATTTGTCAAAATCCTACTCATATACTTTCTACAAATTTCCAAAATATCATATACTTTCCAACCATATTTCTACACATTTCCAAAATACACAAACAAAAAACAAATATTAATTAAAATATACAATACATGATACCATTCACTAATTTCATTCGTCAATTTCCAAAATACACTCGTAACGAATTATCTGATCCCGGGTTTGCTAATGGAATCACGAGCTAATCCATTTAAATTGGGTACCATTTCTAGCTCCTTATCAAATTTTGTCCGTGTTCTATGAGCTTGCAAGTTGCTTAAACTCTGCCGTGTGCTTATTTTGTTTGTGTTCTAAACTCTTCAGCTGTGAGTCGTAATAAGCGCTCGAGATCAAATACCATACAACTGTCGCACTGCGATGGACTCCCGTGTGATGTCCCGCCGGAATGCCCGTGCTCAATATTTCAATGAAAGAAGAGGAAAAATACCCAAAACAATTGAGTGAAGACATATTTCAAAAATCGGGAAGATCAGTAAGAAGTGCTCGAACCGATGGTCCTCGAACTTGCAAGAGCAGGGGAATAGCGAACTTGCAAGAGAAAAGGAATAGATTGTAGGGATGTTATTTAGGCGAGCAAGCTGACCCTAGCTAAGGAAACCCACCCATCACAGGTGAAGGTGTGGTTAGATCCTAACTCAAAATCCCTGGCCTTGATGCTTTCAGATTCATCACCTTCTGTATTCTTTAAAGTCTCTGTCTTCTCTAGCTACCTAAATCTCGGCTCCCACATCAGAGGCGTGTTTTCTGCACCTCATAAACCCTCGGCTAGCCAAAAGGCCAAAAAAAGCCACGGGAGCCATCATGTTTATATGCGAAATGCCTAATCGCAATGGATCACGCATGGTTCCAAGGGCCTGGCTGGTGTGACAGAGCTTCGCTTCAAATCAGAGTTCAAGTTTGGGTTTTAGTTGTGCAGGTATCCAGGTGTGGGCTTCCAAAGGCTCTGAGGGTTTGAAAAAACTTGGGATTGTGGATTTGGTACATGTATTTTCAGTGAATATCGTGGTGTCTCAGCTTCTAAAGGGAAAACATGGGTCATGGCTGCCAAGCTCAAGGACGAGCAAGGGACTTCAAAATTGAAGGGCGAGGGTTTTGAACCTAGGAATCTGGTATGTATTATTTTGATTAAGTGTTATGTCGTTGATTTCAATGGCTTCGTTTAGTCAATTCAGCTTTCACTTCAACATATGTTGTTGGGGTAGGATAATGGGGTCATGGTTTGGCCGCTTCAACATATGTTGTTGGGGCAGGACAATGGGGTCAGAGTTTGGCCAGCTTCTATTGCTTGTCTGGCATCTCCAAAAACATATGTTGGGGTAGGACAATGGGGTCAGGATTTGGCCATCTTCTATTGCATGTCTGGCATCTCCAAAAATCCTTAAATATTTCTTGGTAGTCTTTATATGCCATCTTCTATTGCTTTTCTAGCATCTCCAAAAGCCTTGGTATCCATGCCAACTACTAAATTGAACGCTAAAATCTTGCATTAATCAAAATACTTTTTTTCATCAAATAAATGAGATGATATGTAGTATATCATTTTTCGCTCCTTCCTATTGTATTTTGTTCATGTTGTCAAACATTTCCTTTATATTTTGTTTTGTTTCGTGATGCATTTTTTTCATTTTGTCGGACATTTCCTTTCTGTTGTGTTTTGTTCAGAATATTAGTCATTTTCCTTGCAATTTAAGTGAGTTTGGAACATCCTCATTTTTAAGGTAACAGTATTACATTATTTCCCTTTTTAAAATTTACTAGGTTTCTACTATGTGGAGTGTGATCAGGCCTCTGCAGTACTTGGCATTGGGGTTTTACTCAATGCATAGTGGCAAGGATGGAAGGGATTGAACTTGAAAACACATTTTGCACTTGACATTGTGGGCAAACAAAAGGATTGAGCTTATGAACACATTCATGATTCAAGGTAGGTGGGATCCAACTCAGTAGATAAGTTTGCCAGGATTGAATTCACAACCACATTTTCCTATCCATTGAGAAAAACCTACAGAAACCATGACATATAAATCCAGTACAAGAAAAGATATTCACATAATTTTACTTCATAATAATAATAATAATTCTACTGCCCAGTGCCAACCTAGCTCAAGAATATAACAAAAAAGCAATAATAATATGAAGATCTCCCCAACTATAGGTTCAACCATGTTTTCCTATGGAACTGCATAAATTCTGTAAAATAATACAAAAATCCTATCATTGAATGCACAAGCGCTCCGATCCACTAGATCAAATTTTCTAGGACCTTAAAAAGAGCGAAATCAGGGGCTAAAAACACATTAAAAGCACATTGAAAGCGGCCTAATATGTTCAACTTACCTTACAGATAGGATATTCTATCAATGTCAACCCATGCTCAAAGAACTCTGCGATCAAGTAATTCCACACAATATTCTTAGCTATGGTGATTTTGTGGCAAAGCATGTAAAATATTTCTATTTAATTATTGCATGAATTACCTGATCCCTAAGCACTACACTGTAATTTTTTTTGTTAGATTAGTATATGATTTAATTGATCCCTAATCACTATATTGTTATAAAGATCAACCAAAATAAGAGTTACAAAAAATATTTCATGTATGTTTTGTACAATTTTTGGGCTTAACTTAAGATTTGTGATGATGTAGTCTCACAGGCATTTAAATATCTCTCATTCCTTTTGCATCCCTTAAATACCAAAGGAAATACGACTTTGCTGATTTCTTTCATATCAGGTGACAGTTCAATGTTGCAAATAGCTGTATTATGAGTAAATAGTTTTGATATATGATTTTTTTGAGCAGGAAACCTAGTAAATTGTTCTTTGCATGAGTGTGAAGCAAATTTTCTTGCATCTAAAAGGATAAATGACCAATATGTCAAGGTTGTCTTGCCTTATATGAGTGGTATGCTCAACAACAGCTTTCAAAGCTGTCATATATGTCATTGTCATCCTCCTCGGCATCAGCATCATTATCTGGGCCACTTACTCCTCTTTCAGTGTAAAATTCTGATTCAGCTTCCTCATTTAGTAATTTTCCATCAGTTATGCGAAGCAACCAGCGCATATAATGGGACTAATTATTCTCCCTTCTCATTTTTTCCACTAAGAGTAGATCCTCCTTAAAAGTGAGGGATACCTTGGGAAAGGGAAGTTCCTTTTTTGTGCCTTTGAAAGATGCAAACAGGGAAGGTGACATGTCATCCCAAGAATTAAGGAAGCCATTAAGGGTAGTATCCATACATATTGTGAGCCAAACGAGGTTTGTGGTATTGGATTCAATGGGAGACATACATATTCTGAGCCTACACAATCTGGTATCTACTAGGGAGGGTCAGAAATAACAAGATCGTGATGTTTTTGTAGATAGTTGTTTGAGACATTTGAAGTTCCCCATGAAATTTAATATGCTTGCAGTTTTTCTGGAAGTGTCATCATTTAGTAAGTGCTACTGTTGTTACCCTTTCCATCAAATCTAGTGATAACATACTAGTATCATCACTTATATTCTGATGAAACTATTTCAGCATTGCAAAATCTCTAGGTATTAGATGGTCACCATTCCATTCACTTACTGTCATTTATTGAAGTGGACGCGCCTCATTATGAGGCTGACAAGGATATTGCTGACAAGAAGTCACTAGAGCTCTCAATTTTTTCTGTACAAACTCAATGACTAAGGTGATATTGGTTCTTTTTTGAGGAAAATTCTTGTATCCATAGTCTTAATATCTTAGTTAACATGCGAGTTATGTATTTTTCAATGCATCTATGAAACGAGTCAAATTGTCATAGAGAACACATTTAGTTATAGAGTTGAATATTGAGTTAAATGTTTGGGACAGTGGTAAGAAAACATTTTCTTTCATTTCCAGGAATGATGGATAAGACAATATGATTTTCAATAGAGAGGTTAGAATGCTTGCCAAACATCTTGTGAATAATCTGAAATAAATTTTAATTATTTTAGGCCTCCAAATTGAACTTGCAATTTATAGAATATTACCAATCAGTTTATATCATTCCACTGGAAAGCACAGAAACAGAGTTAAAAAAATCCTATAAAATGATATGGAACCAGAGATCAAACTTTAAAATTTCCTTTTCAAACCAGTGATAGAACTCCAAGGTAAGCTTAAAAATTTAGTTCAAATCTTGATTAAGTTCTGGTTAAATTTAAAGGGGAATTAGTTATGTTCCATTGCTTGTATTCTCAAAAAATTATGTAAATGACTAAAAGAAAAGCTTCAAGCTTTAGAGACCCCTTGCTCCAATTCAAAGAAACAAGCTTTATGCCCAACACAACAGTGGATTGAACCTCTACAAAATGGAAAGCTAGTCTTTCAAAGAACTTTTGTACAAATAAAAAATGGCTCACAGCCAACCCAGAATTTGGTAACAGAACATATCAGAAATTTTATTTTTTATGATGATACCCTTTCAAAAACCCTTTTTAGAAATCATACCAAAAAAAAACAAAAAAAAATATATGATAGCAAGATGATGGTGAAGCCAGAAACCCTCTAAAGCACAAAATATTTGCCGCTACCCTTAAATACCTTTCCTAGAAAATTGTAATGCAAGAATGGGCTTAGATCCCCTTGGTTTGAAACCTTAAATTCTTCAGAAAAATTTCTTTGTGACCCAATTCTTCAGGCTTGCAGGAAACAAGACCACCAAGCAACAGATTGATGCTCTAAGGGCTTGTGTCCAAGATGGAAATAACTAGAAATTTACAAATAGACCCAAATAAATTTGGCAATTTTCAAAGGAGGCTAACGTTAAAATTTCTCTAAAAGGAGCTCAGAAAACAAAGGCTAATGATAGAAAAATTAAAACAAGTGAAACCCCTCTTCAAATTTTGTCACCAAATCCTTCAGAAATTCGCTGGAGTTTATCTTAAAAGATACGTCTCAAAGGGTCAATTATTTTGCTCAGAAAATGACAGAGAAACACACAAAGAAGAAAATGTACTCTTATCTTCGCACTTACCTTCCAAACCCTCATGGCTACATAGAGTGGTCAACACACTGTTCTTAACATATTTTTCAACTCTCTATATAGACCAGAGAGAGCCCAAGAAATGCATATATTAAAGCAAGATGAGCCAATTTACACCCACAAATTTGAACTCCAGAACATGTTATCATAGGCCAGTTTCATGAAGTCATCAATATTCTTGGAATATATATATATATATATATATATATATATATATATATATATATATATAACTGCTCATGTACTAGAAAAAGAATGCAGTAATGAAACTCCTTGACCATGCACCTTAAACTGTTGAGAAAAGAAATTGACTTCTGCCCTCAAGATTCTGATACTTTCCATTAGTTGAGAAAATGAAAAACTTACTATAGATATACATAGTGCAATACAATTTGACTGATTTCAGAAGCCAATGGAGGGTCCAAACAAACTTTTGATGTACGGTGTGGAAGAGAAGAGATATCATATATAAAGGAGGTCTGATCATAAACAATCTTAAGATGTCCATAATTTTGTACATCTCCATGACTGTTTCTTTCAAAGATGCTACTAAATTGCTTCAAGATTACTGTATAGAAGTCATTTTTTTTCTCAAAACTGAAAGAGGATTAATGTCATTATCATCTCTATTCAATTTGCTATGCTGGAGATGAGTAATTTTAATACTTATATGAAATTTTGAGCCTTTATTTGTTGATGAATAAACCTTTACTCTATCTTTTAAGCAGTTGTTGATTATGAAACCCTACTGTAGGATGAAGAGAAACTATTCCTAAGCCTACTCCCGCTGAGATTCATACTTCATGAAGTAGGAATTTTGATAAAAAATGATGACATTATTTACTGTTGGACTTCTCTTATATTACAAGAATTCAACGACTGTTTTGAAGAGAATGCCACTAAGTATAGATTTAAATTCTACTTCTCATACTTAATACAAAATCTTTAGGAGACATGGCAGCTTCATCAATCTATATGTAGGTTTGGTTGGGACTTCAAGTAAGAAAATAAGCTACCAACAGTTGATCCAATTCCAGGAATCATACTTGATGAAGTATGAATTTTGATAACAAATGATGACATTCTTTACTGTTGGACTGCTCTTATATTACAAGAATTCAATGAATTTTTTGAAGAGAATGACACTAAGTATAGATTTAAATTCTACTTCTCATACTTAATAAAAAATATTTAGGAGACATGATAGCTTCATCAATATAGAGGTAGGCTTGGCTGGCACTTCAAGTAAGCGAATAAGCTACCAACAGTTGATCGAATAAGCTACTCAAGATCTGTTCATAAATTAAGAAAACATACCTCTAAAATTTGCATTGCCAATTTCTGGAGAACAATGATTCGTTCCAAAGGACACTATTTATAAATGTTTGATGCCAGCATCAACTAGTAAGTACTGGATGTTTGGATTTACTTACAGGAGTCGGTCCTTATAGATGGACATAGAAGTGATTAGATCACTTCTCCGTTGGCCATGAAGGACATCCATACTTTGAATCATTGGTTTAAGAATGATGAAAATCGAACTTCCTTGACATATCTTAGATCAAGCAGATGTATGGAGAATATTATGTCACCAATGTTTCGAGAAAGGATCGTAGGCATACTCTGGAAGAATTCACTAATTCAAGTGATAATTTTCATCTTCGACCAAGTCCACAAAGATTATACTTCTCTTAATATTTCCATATCCAAAACAAATGCTAGATTCTGATGGAAATACTTCGCAAAAATCATGATTAATAATCATTATAATGTACATACCATTCCTTGTGATGAAGCCTTACAAAGTAACCTTCTTTCCTTGCCTAGTTACATTAACATATGTAATATTTGTATTTGGCCACTCTTTCCAGCCCTCTAATTCTTCAAAAAAAACACAGGTCCGAATCCTCAGTTTTGGCTACTCCTTTATGCCTGTTTCATCCATCACTGAATTCGGATTGCATTTTTTATTTTGATAGGAGCCCTGAAAGCTATTTTAGTTATGACTCGGTCTTCTTACAGGTCTCGGCTTCAGAATAATTTTAGATCGTAGGTAAAACAAACATAAATATTGACCTTTTATTATACTTGAAAACAAAGTTCTAACCTCTGCATCATTACAAATAAAGGCTATGAGAATTCAGCGACGTTTCTTCTAAACCTTCAAATTTCCAGAGGAAGCCTAAAGGAGATCACAACGACTTGTAGACAAACATCTAAGTGATTTATATTTCTCTTTCTTGGGCTTATCCTCACCTAGCTCTGATGCCATGTTAATTTAAGTTAACATGATCTTCTCTTAGGATAATTACTTTAATGAGCCTAAGATTAATTCCATTTATATCAATAACAATCACATAACTATTATCACTAACAGTAATTATCGAAAGCTCATAATAAATCATATGCAGAAGACAAGCCAAGAGAAGAAAACACTGAAATTGGCCCAAGCGAGGGAAAAACCCCAAGACTGGGAAAACCTTTACCAATTCTTCTTATTATAGTATCAAATATTAACTTGCCAGAAATGCCACTTGTCCAAATCACAAAGAAGTAACCCATAAAATCTTTCGTTCTGTATTCAGCTATCAAAAACCCTTTCATTAATTAGTGATCATCTAAATCCAAACAAATTAGTCCTTAAAAGGATAATTGGACCAGATTATTTGTGCGGCCTTCACTATTGATGATGATGGATCTAGTTTGATGAGGATTTTTGTCCTGGTTAGGGCACATACATTGAAATAATCTTCATCCAACACGCTCTTACTAGATATGACAACAACTCAATCAAGCTTCTCAACCACCATAAAACATAGAGCAGAACCCCAAAGATTCTAATGCATGACTGCTGTTAACAAGAAGAGGAGAATTTTGCCTCAAATGATCCAGACTATGCTTCCAACAATATTGGCCTTCTGCTTATAGAACTCGTCTTGTTAAAGGAGGGTTTCATAACAATACATGCCTTAACACCTATGGCTAGAAGATTCAGACCTGAAGGAGATAAAATTCCCAAAATAAATCATACATATGCCCTAAAAAAAATCGTCCTCCATCCAATGGAACTTGACCCTTGGAGATGGCTAAATAGAACCCAACCTTGCCTCCATCTCCTTTGCTGGAAATCACCTTCTTCTGCAGCTACTTCTAAGACAAGAATAATGAGCATTGATGAGCCAATGATAGGTTATTTATATCCTTCTTAGGTAGGCCAACTTCATTACTCATGGAGGGAAATTCAAATTTTCAATTCTCAATTTTTCCCACCTAAATAAGGTTATACCTTATGCAATTGCGTTTGAGTTAATGAATACATTTCCTTGTGCAAATTAGACAATATTTATATCGATTTTGGTCCTCTCGAGAATAGGAATTCAGTGAGATTATTATCTCCATCAACTGAGCAGACCATAGTGGAATTTGGCCCTATTTTCCAATTTTAACATTTTCTCTTAGCTGACATCCTTCTGATATTGTTGTAATTTAACTTTTGTTTCTACTTTTTTATTTCTTTTGATGTTGTTTAATTTAGATTTTTGTTGGGTTGTTGATTTTCATATTATTGACTCGATACTATATGAAAACTATCATCTGGAAGTTTGGTTCAAAATGCACATTCCACCATCCAAATGATAGGTTGGAAACCTTAAAATCAGAGGAGAATGTTGATGGAAGAGAGGTACTCAAGTCAGTCTGTGCTTTCATCCATCATTTTTTGTCTTCCATTTAATATGATATGTAATAAATCCTTAAATTTATATGTTCTTTCCTTTGCAGGTCAAAACTGCTACTGTTTCACTACCAGAGAGGCCTGGCAAGCTTGAGTGCATTGTAAGATACTCAGTGATGAGTTTTGTGTTTTCATGTTCTACAGTTGTTCCTAATCGGATTATATTTTTCTTTTGGAACTATTGGTTTACTGAATTTCATGTTGTGGATCTTAGTTTTTTGTTAAGAGAGGTATTTTCAAGTATGGTGCCAAGTGTAAGTTTGATCTTCCAAAGCACAAAGGGGAATTTTTAAAAATATCAGAGCACAAGGGGATGGGGATGCTGCTGTAACTATATGAAGATAGGAACAAGGGGTTTCTGGAGTTGCAAATGGTAAAACAGTGGTCACACCTATAAAGCTTGCTATCATGCACAATTCCAAGGGCTTACCAATTAGATATGTGAGTATTTGCTTGGATTTATCTATTACTCAATGTATGGATAAAGGAGTCTGTCATCAGTAATTGTGAATTAAATTTTTGTCATTTCAAAGTCATATTGAGTTACTGTGTTATATGGTTATTAGTGTTTTCTAGATCTCTCTAATGATGAAAACCTAGGTTGGACTTCCCTTATGTGTTCTGCTTGATGTAATTCATTGGAATATGGTTGGCTTCATTGCCTTCTGTGTCTATAATTGTGGTTTTGTATTGAGATTGTTTCAGCTTGAAATCGGTGTTTTTCACTTCTGAGAATGCTTTGGTTTTGTTTTTCTCTAATTATTTTGGATCCTATTATTTTTCTGGGTGAGACAGATTGCCGATTTTATGTCAAAACAGGGAGGTAATTTTACAATGTGATTCCTTTGTTTTATCAATTCATGAAAGGAATTCTAAAATCCTTATTCATGTCATTATATATGTATGAGTAAATGGAGTGATAATATTATTGTAGTGTTAGTTTAAAACAAGCGTATGTTTTATTGAAATCTTACTGGTTGATTAGCATATTTTTTTATACAAAGTTTACTTGTTGATTTTACGTGTGGTTTATTTTTTTGTGTAGCTGCAAATTTGGGTCAAATCACTGATAAAATCATCCTGATAGGATATGTAAGTTTTATCTTGATTAGAGAAGTATGGATGTTGGATTTTGTTAAAATTTCCTATTGCCATATTTTTCAACCTTGTAATAACTAATATAACTAATCATTTTTTATTTCATGATGTAGTAGTAAATATGCCACCAGCTGTTATGCCATTTTCCGCCTATAATCAACCTTTATTTGGCTATTAAGGGGTAAGTTGGAGCCTCCTTTATATTTTAAGTAATTTTGCTACAGTGTTTTGTATTTTTTATCAAAATATCTGATGCTGACGTTGAGCTCTTATTTAGTTAAGTGTTTGTGGTTAATCAAATATACTCTAGCACCATCTTTTCTCTAGTCTATTCTACTCACCTATTGACTATTATTCATATGTTATCAGATGCTTCCCCAACATATTTTAGGAGCTCCTATTCCTCCACAGAGGCCTGGAGAGCTGGAATGTAAAGTGATTAATTTATTATTCAATGTTTACCTTTTTCATATATACATTTATTTGTGCAAATATCTTTCATATAGCTACTTTACCCTTGTGATGATTTAGGGACATGGTTTGTCTCTATAGGGGAGCATAGAGCATTGAGAGAAATTTTTCTTTGGCTAGGAATGCCTGTTTGAAGAGTGATTAAATGTATGCTACTACTTCTTTCTTTTGAAAGTGTGCTTGGTTGTCTTTAGTGTTTCTATATTGTGTTTTCTGGTTGAAGGTTTCTAGTCACAACGTCATATTCAAAATAATTCAAAAGGCCAATTATATTATATCTAGGTGGTTGGGACCAATCTAGATTAACGGTCCTATAAATCCTCTTAGGGAGGGCATTCCACCTTAGAGTATGTACAAATATTGTACAAATACATTATTTGATCAGGAGATAAGTTCTCTCTTATGCCCAATTCTTTAGTTGCACATGTGTTTCTATTGTTCATGATCTTCTCTTCTCTTTGTGTGCTTTGTGTTTTTGTTGATTCAGGGTGTGATGTTGGTTCTATTTGATCCTTGTTTATCTCTCGTGATATCAACACTTAGTGACCTTTTCTTTCTATGGAATTCTAACAGGAAACACACCTTAATTATCATCTAGAGTTCAACTGTGTTAGAGTTCCTACAAACTAGCCACTAAGAATCAGCTAGCTTGTTAGCCATCCAGTTCTGAAATTCATTTTTCCTTAGCATCAGTAGGTTCATAAATGTTACTAAGGTTGAACATTCAACTCTGTAATGGGTTTTTTCCCCACCCCACAACTGAAGCAAGGCCAGTAGAAACTAAAGTGACAGTCTTCCTCTTGGCATCCATATGACTAGAAATAATATGACCAAATTAGAAATAGAATTTAGGACCATTTGAATTAAAAAGATAGTTAAATTATGTAATCAAAAAATATGTAAACTATGAGTTTTATACAGGGGTGCATACCTTCTTGACATTCATGAGGCCATTATCATTGTGGATTGGCAGTGATATAATCCATATTCTCTTACCTTGTAAGGTTTCAGTGAAGCCATGCCTTTAAGCCTATAATTTTGTATCCAATTTCCCATATTAGGAGCTTTGGGTCATTTCAAATATTCCCATTTGCTGAAACTACAGGCTTGCCAAAAATTGACACTGTTATAGTGGCCACTTTTTTTCTTTAAGAGTTCTACTTCTTTTAGGTGACATGAACCCACCTTTGTTATTACCTTGAGAGACATTTGAGCTTGGTGTCAAGGAGTAGAATCAATAGAGCAGTTGGGGCATTAGGTCTAACCATAATCGAGCAATCCTGAATTATATGGCCAAGTCTTTGGCACCTAAAATAGGGATTCTGGAGGTTGATGTACCTCATTGGATGTTTAGAAACTTTGTGCCCAACCCTAATTCAGAGAACTTCCTTTGAAATAATTTGATGGATCAAACCACAATAAGCACATAAATGCTATCTAGAAAGCCTTGAAACTGCATAGGCAGGTTTGGTTATTCAACCCACTCAGAACAACATAGTTCAGCAGATTATTTGGGCGAGAAACTCTCATCTATGAAGATAACATGACTGAAGCAAGGCTATTTATTTACCAGTCTAAAAGAATGCTTGCATATGCCTTATTTGACAATCAGTTCTAGTTTGAGTTATGTGGAATAGAATCGTCAACAATGGAGGGCATTTTTTCAAGTGACTAGGTCAGTCCAATTTATATGTAGTAATCTGCCTTGTTTTCCAAGGCATTCATATTCAGGCCACATGGCATCAATGTTAAAGTTTCGAGATGAATAGAAAATGGCAATTAATGCAAAACAGAAATTTCATCTTTTTGACTAGAGTTTTTCTTAATCTCAACCATGTGAATTTTTAGTCTTATGGATGTTATGAAATAGAGTATAAGACAACAGTGGAAAATATACAATATTTCATTTTCTAACAGCCCTATGCAATCCAAGGAGAAAAGATACCAAACTATCTCGATAAGTTTCGTCCCTTTAGGGCAACTTATCCCACATAAACCAGATCTGATTATTCACTCTTGCAGCAGTTATAATAGTAGTGAAACAACAAATATAGCAGTCGCAAACCAACCCTTGGATTCTTCAATGATCATGTAAAAATAAATTAGGATTAATTTAGAAGAAAAAATATATTATTTTTAATTTTTTTCCAATGACACTTAACTTAATCACCTTTCTAATTTTCTGATGAAACTTAAATTGATTCACCATTATGATTAGGACCTTGCTCATTGAAGAGGAAAAAGCATTTGCTGTAATCAACAAGTTGATGACCGTCGGCCTCCTTCGTGGCCTCACGTCTCTCACATGTTAGTATGTATTGTCTGGATGGTGTTGTGGAAAGGAACTCTATCTGTGAGGATTAGGATAAGATTTTTGGCAATTTGAAAGCAAGCAGAAGGTTTTATTCTTCACACCGGGAATGAGGGCCAAGGTTAGGCTTCGTTTCGACTCTACAGGATATTCTTCAATTTTTTTCGCAAATTTATGGCTTGCGTGTTATTTTTTTCTATACTCTATCTCGATGTCCAAGGAAAGAATTTAGAGGTTATCTAGTAAATGGGCTATAGGGATATCTTATTGCTATTTCATCCTTTTTATGTTCAGAGGGATTTTCACTCCTACGATTGTGAATGACCCTTATGTAAGAAATCTTGAAAGTGATGCATTGTAGGTTGTAGTTGTCACTTATTTGGAGAATTTTACCCATTTTGGGTTTGGTTTTTCCATTATTCTATTGGGTAATGATATATGCCCTTGTATATGCAATCGACATATTCATTCTCCTACCCCATGCCTTGTAAATCTGTTGATTTACACTTTAGGTTTATTCAAATTAATTGCCATCTGAACGTAAATCGTTATAGAATTTAAAAGAATTCTCACTTTTCAGTTTGGAATCTAGATAGTGCAATATGTGTAATCCATGAAATTATTTGATGTTTCAAAGTTGAAAATCGGAATTTACATAAACATGTGTTTTTGATACCATTCCGAGCCGAAGAGATCTCTAGTGTCTTCTCTCTAAAAAGGAGTCAGAAATGTGTAATCTCCAATTGACTGGTTTAACTAATGTACATCATTTTTAGACTATGGTTTAATTCATGTACAGTTTTGGAGTAATTAATTTCAAGGATATTCTTCATTTTTAATGTTTATTGCATTTTCCTTTCTTATGCAATCTGTTGTGTCTCTTTGATCTTCAATGTCTAGTTTCTAATTTCAACTTACATAATCTTTGTTTACGTAATGTATACATCAATTTCCCTAGGTATTCAATCAAGGCTTTGGAGTTTTTCCTTTTCTTTGCATTTCATCAAAGTTGCAGAATTTAGAACTTGTATTGTATCTTCAGTTCCCTATCATTTAAGGTGCTCAAGTAGGAGATCAGTTAGAATGAGTTTATTTTATGCAAAATTTTGTTGTCATTGCGGGTTCACCTCGTTTTAGATATATCTTTGACATTGTATTACATTATGTAAGGGATCTATCTAGCTCTAAATTGTTGTCCTCTATTTCTGGTTTCTCCAGTGGTGGATATTTTTCTTATTTTTCTTTAAATAGTAATTTTAAATTGTTTTTATTCTTCACAGTGGAAGAAGCGAATGAGGAGGCTCAAAGGAAGCACGAGAAGATGAGACAGAGATCTAAGTAACTTAACATGGGTGGATTTTTTCAGTTTTGGATAATGGTGTGCTTTCTAGCTTGTGTTGAGGTGTAGAATTCAATTTTTTTCATGTTGAGAAGTCTTCTTGGATATTCATATTCATTTTCATTATAGGGGAAACACATGGAAACATGTGCCCTACATACATGTTAGAGGTTGTTTCTTGATATCTGCCACTATAGGATTACAATTTTTGGCTACAGTTGAAATGTTACAATGTACAACACTTTGTCAAGTTTTGTTATTTTGTGTTATCATATTTTGAATTCAATGTACAAAACTTTGTCAGTTTTTGTTATATAATATTTTGAATTCAATGCTTCTTAGAGGTATTAAATATTGATTTTCGAAGGTCTTTTGGATAGTTGAAAATTTGCAGGTTCGGTTATGAAACCCACTCAGAACAACATAGTTGGGCAGATTATTTGGGCAAGAAACTCTCATCTATGAAGATAACACCACTAAGGCGATCTTAGAGAGCCAGGGGCCATGGGACACAATATCAAGTGCAACTCTTCTTGAAGAAAAAATAGAAAAAAACCTTGTGTCAGGGTTTAGGGGCTTGGACAGTGCCACCATGTGGCTCCTAGAGTTCTTAATCCAACCCCTAAAAATGGTCTGGCAGAATCTGGTGGATGGAACAATGAGGAGTTTGTGTTTTTTGAACATGCCACAATCACCATATTGCTCAATCGACATAAATATCAATTGTAATGTCATTAGGAGTAGTTCATTACCTTGTGGAAGGTATTTGGTACAAAATTCTGTGGCGCTTTTCAGTGGAACCATTCTCATAGTTAGAAGATGAAACACTTTTATGGATGATAACCATGTTCTAATGATAAAATGGCCTCTATTTGGTTCAAAGAGCAAGAGATTTTTTAATTGTGTTATGAGCAGTTATATGATAGAATTTGTTCTAATTGCTAAGTTATCAACAACTGGGGTGATACACAATAGGCATATGATATGTATAAGCGGGCAAGGTGTTTTTTTCTAGGAAGCCAAATGTGTGTTAATGGGGATTCTAGTTTTGTACCTTCAAAAGCTTACAATGAAGAAGTGGTCAAAGAAATTAGTAACAGTGAATGAGGAGAGTGGCCAATCTATCTTGAATGAGTTAAAGATGCAATCATCGCTTGTTTTGTACATCATATGTGTCATCGGTGCCTACTAGCAAGCTGGTGTAGCTCTTTGGGTGGTTGTTGTATTGCTTGTGCTTATTCTAGTTAATTTTCTTTGTATGGCTCGATTAATTTTTTTGTAGATTATTGTTTATTATTAGATTTTTGTGCAAGTCAAGCTACAAGGGTGTCACAGTGAGATAACTCTATTGAGTTATTTTTTTATTAAGTTAAAAATAAGGGCTTGCATGATTATATATTTTACAAGGATTATGCCATTATGTGTTGAACATTTTTTAAAAATCAATGCATATTATACAATTTCAATGGCTGCCATAACTCTTCACATAATTCTTTAAAGGGTGCTAGCTCAATGGAAGAGCACTTGCCATGCAGGAGATTGGTGGTTCGATTCCACTGTACCCTAACATGAATTATTCAATGATATTATATATTTTTTTAATTAAATATTTTTATATTGATTTATTTTAATGGTGAGATATTTTTCTAGATTCATTGTTTTATATTGTCTCTAAATAGACAATAATGTTCGTGTTATATATTCTCTTTATAGAGACAATTTTTTAAGAAAATAATTTGAGACACACGCTTAACGATAATATTTAAGACAATACAAAAGTTTATTTTTGTCTCAAGTTAAGACAATTTACCCAAAAATTGTCTTAAAACCCCCATTTGTGTTGTAGTGCAATTATTGTCTCTAGAGAGACAAAAATGAAACTGTCTCTGGAGAGACAATAATGAAATTGTCTTTGGAGAGACAAAAATTCTTGTGTTATATATTGTCTTTATAGAGACAATATTTTAAGACAATTTAATTTGGAAAGACAAAAATTCTTGTGTTATATATTGTCTTTATAGAGACAATATTTTAAGACAATTTAATTTTAAGACGATGTAATTTGAGACACCCGCTTAAAGACAATATTTTGAGACAATACACAAGTTTTCTTTTCTCTCAAATTAAGAAAATTTACCCCAAAATTGTTTTAAATATTGTCTTAAAACCCCCCTTTATGTTTTAGTCATGGAAATATAGTAAAACAATTATTAAGTTAATGCATAGTGCTTAGTATTTTCCTTTATATAGAGCTATTTGTGTTATATGTATTATTCCAACTTAATGTCTTTTCACTTATATCTAATTATAAATTAATTATATATCCTATTAACAATGAAACAAATATATAAGTCGTCATCACTTGAGTGCATGGTGCTTAGTAGTGTGGTTACAAATAAGTTATATATCCCAATAGCAATGAAACAAATAGATAAACTAATCAACAACTTAATACATAGTGCTAAATAATGCTAAATATTTATGAGATCCACTTATAAATGAATTAGATTTTTTTTTTCAACTTGATATTTGTCCTATTTTAATTACAAATAAATTATATATTTTATTGACAATAAAACTATATATATAAGTATAACCAAAGAAGAAAATCAAATAAATTATAGCTTATATATTTGATTACAAATGAATTATATATTTTATTAGCAATAAAACAAATATATAAAACCAACATTAAATATACAAAATTATATATTTTATTAACATTGAAACAAATATTTAAGATAATCATTAACTTAGCTTAATACATGAGACTTAATATTTATTTTTACACCACTTATAAATTAATTTATTTTTTTTATTCAACTTGATGTTTGTTTGTTAGGCAATCAATGTAACCACCATATTAGTCACTGACTAATGGTTACGATTTATTGATTAAGGATGAATTAATTTAATATCTGAACAAAACTATTTTTTGATTTTGAATAAAGATTTAACTTGTGAAATTTACTTATGAGTAAGAACTGATGGTAAAAGTAAATCTGGAGTCAGTTGAACAGAAAAACAGTTTCTACAGTTACCTAAGGAGACTCTGGAATAAAGGGGGAATTCCAAAGAGAGTTGGGGTTCTGTGAGAAAGGAAAGAAAAAGGGACTCTGTTATAACTGGAAAGGTATTCCAGAATAGATTAACCCCTGGGTTGGAGATTGGACCGGACTGTCCCGAGTTCTCCCCAGGAATTCTGTTTTTCACTGGAGTCGGGAGTTGGACCGGACTGTCTTGAGGACTCTCCTCCAGAGTTTCGTGTTCAACAAGACCCAGGCTACAAGCTCGGGGGAGAACTGTGGACGTAATTTCCCAGTTCGTGGACAGGAGGAAACGAGTACCATCAGTGGTAAACAGACTCAGATGAGTAAAAGCAACATAATTCTCTTATTTCCTTAGAAAGAATAATCTGTTTATTACAGTTAAGATTATCTGTTTAAATTAGGTTTATCCTTATTTTCCTTAGAAAGAATAATCTGTTTATTACAGTCAAGATCATCTGTTTAAATTAAGTTTATCTGTGTTTGAAAACAGCAGTATGTGATTGTAGTTGTAAACTTATTTTTGGAGCTTTGCAATCTGGTAAAGACCTAATCAGTGGAGAATAGTCGGTTGGTAACTAGGTCTGAATAACTAATCCCTGTAGATAGTGCTGCAGAAGTACAATTAACTTAAACAGAGAAGGAAAACGTAGTTACAGGCGGACTGTTAATCCAAATGCCAGAATAGATCAAGCTCCTGGATAAATCGTCCCCTTCCTATGATAAACTCGGACAATAGGTGGTCCGGTCACCTGTAAGCGTACTTCTTAGGAATAATAAAAACAAGAACTAGGGAAACAGGCATTGGATAACCCAGTACTCTTCATAAGAAATAGAATTGATAACAAGAACTATTACATTATCGTCTTGAAGTAAACCTGTAAACAGATATAAATTCTGGAGACAGAATGTAAACCATTACAGACTTATTCATTAACAGTAAACAGGCTGCAATAATGGTGCATTCGCAGCATGTAATGTAATGCAATATAAAATAGACAATCCATGATTCATTAATAGTGCATGCACCCAAGATTTGTAACCAGAACGAAGAATCACAAAGCAAACTTGCTAGTCGAAATACGGTTAACGAAACATAGCGACCAATAGATAGAAATAATCACAATTAACGCAAGGCAATTTCTACAGCAAGAATCAGTTAACCATGGCTATCATAAAACCGGACAAAGGAATAATTTCAAACCCCAAATTAGAATATCCGAGTCATACATTCAAGAAGGCACAGGGGTCGGAAACCCCATCCAAACGGCATCAAAATTATACAATTTTTTGTTTAACAAGACTCTGTCCAACAGGTAGAAACTCTTGCGGCTGGAGGCCAGTCTAAGATAGATTAACCAGCAGACTAACTCGCCATGAATTCATTTAACAATTCTCTGTAAACAAAAACGACTCAACTATCTGAGAACGGGTTAACTACTTTCAGGCCGGAAACCTAGCCAGGTCCCATCTAACATAAAAGAACAAAACAAATGTTCCAGAACGGTAGAGCACCGTCGAACCCCAAGTAATTCAACAGCCGGTACCTGTGAATGAGGCGAGGGTAAGAACCTGTCGTAACTTGAACCATGAGAATCCTTGACAAAGAAGGGCTGGAGTAATTACCTGGGCGCAACCAAGAAAAATAACACAGTTAGAAAGATGTTAGAGTTGCACCGCCACAAGAGTTACAGTAAACCAATGACAGCAAAAGGAAAATCTTACCTGAAAACCTCGAACGGAATGGAACTAGGGTTGGTAAAATACTGTGGGCCATAAAATCAATTACGCATTGAAAGAGAAAGACTGATACAAATAGACAATCGACAGTAAATAGCAAATGAAAAACCGGAAGGGTTTAACAGTTAAACGAGCGATGCAACAGGTAGAAGAAACTGGAGACGCTTGGAAAAAAAACCTGTAGGGTATGAACATAATCCTGCACTTAAATGGGTAAACGATAAACGGTGGAAGCAACGGATGAAAACCATGATGAGTTACCTGGAAAAACGTTGGAAAGCCTGACTGTTGGGAGGAAAATCTCCACTGGCCACCATGGTAGCAACGAGGTCTGCGCAAACCCTAGCGGAGCAGTTCTGGAGCCTTCCGGCAGAGGAAGCACAATGAGCGAAAATCCGTTATTACCAAAGGTGATCATTGATCCCAAGATCACTACCACCGTCGGATGCAATAATCGAATCAACGCTGTAAAGAGAACCACGTGTCGGCTATTTAAAACCCCACAGGCGCCATGGTATATGGAACCCCAAACTAAATATGTAAGGACTTTGGTGTTAGCGTTAATCCTTGTGAGGGATAGACAAAACTTAGGTTTACATCGTGATCATTTCAACCATAATTTAAAGTGCTAAGCCTCATGATTTCCGGATAGGAGTTATTACGAAGAGTTAAATGATTGCGTTTATATATGTGCCAAATAATATATAGTATGACAGTTGTTACATACGAGTGATTGAATGGTACTTCCGGGACCAGCAGAAAATGAATATGGTGTCAGAAAACTATGGTTACATTTACTGAACGGTGATTTAAAAAAAAAAAATTATGTGAGTAAATTTTGTGATTGAGCGTATGTTACAAGTGGTATCAGAGCGGCGTTACAACGCTGGGCCCTATTGGGTCAACTGACGTTACAAATTGAATGATTTCGTGCACAGTCAGATAATTAAATGGAACGACAACCAAGACAGACACCTTCACAACAGCAACAGCGAAATTTCGGAGAGACTCAACCTCCACCTGAAGGAAACCCCGAAATGTGGGTTCAGCTGGGGATAGAGCAGCATCATCGGTCTAACAGACTGATCGAAGAACAGCAACATCAGACCCGCATTTTGTTACACACAGTACAACAACTACAGGAAGAGATGGAAAGAGTACGTAAGGAAAATGCAAGGATGATGCAGGACCAGGAGAGGATCCTCAAGAGCCTCTCCGATAAACAAAATCAAAGGGTTGAAAAGCCCAATGCTGACAGAGAATTCCAGGATAGAAACGGACAGCAATCTGAGGAACATGACACAGACCAAAGGGAAATAAGTGTGTCACCGAGAAGTCATCCAAACTGAAATTTTAATGAGGCTGAATCTGAAAATGAAACTGAACGGAAGCCAAACAAAAAGCAGAAGATGGAGCTACACGGAGAATTCAGGAAGATAAAGCCACCCATGTTCGATGGCGAAAAGGAGGAAGTGGCAGAAGCATGGCTGATCAACATGAACAAATACTTTCAGGTGTACGATTATGACAGTAGTCTTAAGGCACGGTTAGCCATTTACCAGCTGAAGGACAAAGCTACCCTATGGTGGGAAGAGGTGAAGAATGTGCGAGGAATAGAGGACCAGGATGTGACATGGGATAAGTTCCAACAGTAATTCAAAGACAAGTACTTGACGGAGCGTTTTTATGATGAAAAGGCTCGAGAATTTCATGATTTAAGCCTAGGACAGCTGACTATGGATGAGTTCATCACTAATTTTACATCATTACTGTGCTATGTACCATACTTAAGAGATGAGAAGGCCAAAGTTCAGAGGTTTCTGAGCAGTTTACCCGCCCATATGAAGGAGCGTATCGAGTTTGTCAATCCTAAGACAATGGATGAGGCCATCAGAAAAGCAAGGCTGTGCTATCAGCAAGCGAAAAACAAAGTGGACCAAGGTAAAGGGTGGCAGTCAAAGAAAGAAAACAGAAGCAGTGCTGGTTTCAAAAGGGGTAAAACCAGTAACTTCCGAAGCTCAGCCAAGAGTTCAGTTAATAAGCAATTTGGAAGGAACCATCAGAGGATTAGATGGCCGGGAGAAGACAAGTTGGTGGAAGCCTCGAATAAGCCTGAGTAACCTCACAACCAGAGGCCACCTCTGCAGTGTTGGGGCTGCGGGGAAGCACACTACTATCGGGATTGCCCACAGCGGGGTAAAACCGAAGCAGTAACCAATTTGCAGGAGGCCTCTACTGTGGGAGATATTGCTAGAAGCATACCCCGAATTAACGCAGCATTGGAGGACCGGCAAGCTGATTTTCAACCCACCATGATAGAGCTGGAAGGTAAATTATCATCCCAAACTATTTCTGTTTTGGTAGATCCAGGCGCGAGTCTGAGTTATATAAGTCCTGAATTAGTGGAAAACTGTAAACTGTCAAGTCAAAAATTTAAAAAGAGCTGGTTGGTTCAGTTAGCTACAGGAGCCAAAAGAAGAGTTAGTGCCAAAATATCAGACTGTGTATTGCAAATCGGTGGACAGCAGTTAATGGTAGATTTAAATATTCTGCCTTTGGGATCCTATGACGTATTGTTGGGTATGGATTGGTTATAGAAACACTGGACTCTCATCGACTGTAAGGAAAAGATAGTCTACTACAGAGATCAGGATGGTAATCGTCAAGAAATTCAGGGCATAAAGAAGCCTGTACGTCTGCGTCCAATTACCGCTTCCCAAATGGAAAAATGCATGAGGAAGGGATGCCAGCTGTACGCCATACAGGTTGGACTATCTGAGTCTAAGGATAAAGCAGCTGTGTTGGATGACATACCTGTAGTACAGAAATTTAAGGACGTATTTCCGGAAGAAATACCAGGATTACCACCTAAAAGAGATGTTGATTTCACAATAGAACTGCTACTGGGAGCTTCGCCCATTTCACGAACCCCTTATCGTATGAGTGTGCCAGAATTTACTGAGCTAAAAATGCAGCTTCAGGAATTATTAGATAAGGGGTATATACGACCCAGTGTGTAGCCTTGGGGAGCACCGGTGCCGTTTGTTAGGAAAAAGGATGGAACCATGCGCATGTGCATGGATTACCGACAGTTAAATAAGCTAATAGTTAAGAACAGGTATCCCCTACCCCATATTGATGACTTATTCGACCAAGTAAGGGGAGCTACTGTGTTCTCAAAAATTGACTTACGATCCGAGTATCACCAGATCAGAATTAAGGATGAAAATATACGCAAAACTGCTTTCCGCACAAGGTATGGCCACTATGAATTCGTGGTATTACCTTTCGGGATAACTAATGCACCAGCCACTTTTATGAGACTGATGCATAGTATTTTCCACCCTTATTTGGATAACTTCGTGTTAATTTTCATTGATGATATACTGATTTATTCTAAGGATGCGGAAGAACATGAAAAGCATCTACGTATGGTACTGGAGATGCTGAGGAAACATCATTTGTATGCGAAATTCACTAAATGTGATTTCTTCAAGGAAGAAATACAATATCTCGGACATGTAATCTCGAAAAATGGAATTGCGGTAGACCCGGAGAAAATTAAAACTATCATGGAATGGAAGGTACCACAGAATGTGGCAGATATACGATCGTTTATGGGTCTCGCTGGCTACTACCGGCAATTTATAAAAGGGCTTTCGAAGATAGCTTTTCCCATTACTTCTTTACAAAGAAAAGGGAGAATTTTTAAATGGACAAAGGAATGTCAGGAGAGCTTTGAGAGATTGAAGCAGTTATTGACAACAACGCCTGTATTAAGTGTAGCAGATCCGGATAAGGAATTCGAGGTTTGTACAGATGCAAGCAAGGAAGGAGTTGGGGTTGTATTGTCGCAAGAAGGGAAGGTAATTGCATATGAATCTCGCAAGCTAAAAGATCATGAACATCGATATTCAGCCTATGATTTAGAGCTGACTGCGGTTGTGCATGCTCTCCGGGTATGGAGACACTACTTACTTGGAAAGAGGTTTGTGTTGAAAACTGATCATAGTAGTCTAACCAGCTATTTTAAACAAGCTGACTTGAATTCCCGGAAAGCAAGATGGAATGCTTTGTTAAGCGAATTTGATATTGATCTACAGCACGTGAAGGGAAAAGAAAACAAAGTTGCGGATGCATTAAGCAGGAAACTGCATAACCTTTATGAGTTATATGTTAACCAAATTGAAACCAGATTTTTGGAACAGATCAGAAAAGAAGCAAACAAGGATCCTGAGTATAAATACTTGTGGCAGCAGACACAAGAATCTGAAGGACAAGGTAGGCAAGGGGATTATGAGATCAATGAGGACGGGTTGTTGATCTTCAAGAAAAGGATAGTCATTCCAAACAGAGTGGAATTAAAAACTAGGTTGCTGGACGAATATCACAGAAGTAATTATGCAGGGCACCCAGGATATCAAAAGATGCTGACAGCTATAAGAAAGGATTACTGTTGGCCAGGCATGAGGAAGGATATAGCCAGCTATCTAACCAAGTGTTTGGAGTGCTAGCAAGTGAAAGTAGAGCATCAGCACCCAGCAGGCTTAATGCAGCCTATACCCAATCCTGAATGGAAATGGGAGGTGATCTCATTGGATTTCATCACCGGGTTGCCAAAATCGAAACGAGGTAATGATTCCATAATGGTAGTTGTGGATAGACTAAGTAAGTCGGCACATTTCATACCTGTCCAATCCACCTATAAGACGGTACAGATAGAAGACTTATTTATGCGTGAAATCTTCAGACTGCATGGCATTCCTAAGACCGTTATCTCAGACAGAGATGTAAAATTCACATTAGCTTTTTGGAAAGCGCTGTTTACAGGATTGGGAACGCAAGTACACTTTAGTACTGCATACCACCCGCAAACAGATGGTCAGACCGAGCGAGTGAATCAAGTATTGGAGGACATGCTGAGAATGTATGTTATGCAGCAACCAGTAAAATGGGAGGAGTACATACACTTAATAGAGTTTGCCTACAATAATGGTTACCAAGAATCGTTGAAAATGAGTCCATTTGAGGCGGTATAGGGGCGGAAATGTAGAACTCCCATTAATTGGAGCAGCCCTGAGAATAGACTCATGCTAGGACCGGACATGCTAGCAGAAATGGAAGCAGAGGTGAAGAAAATTTGACAGAATTTGAAAGTAGCACAAGACAGACAGAAGGTGTACGCAGACAAAAGAAGGTCATACCGAGAGTATGAGATTGGCGATCATGTGTATGTCAAGATTAAGCCAAAGAAGAGTACACTGAGATGGGCCTCTTGTGCAAAATTAGCACCTCGATTTTGTGGTCCATTCCAGATATTGGAAAGAGTAGGACCAATAGCGTATCGCTTAGCCCTTCCTAGCCATATTCGGGTGCATAACGTCTTTCATGTGTCGTTATTAAAATGATATGTTCATGATCCAAGACACATAATCCATTGGCAGAACATTTAGGTAGAGGGTAAGCTCAATGGTTCAATTAATAACGTAATGATAAAGACTTATTGACTAAACTAAGTTTATTGTGTGCAAGTAGAACCGGACAGAGAATTTCTGGTCAAACCTCACAGTATAATAGACCGGAGGGAAATCATGCTCCGGAAACGAGCCATCGCCCAGGTTAAAGTGCAATGGAAGCACTTTGGACCAGAGGAGGCTACCTGGGAAGACGAGAGTTTCGTCCGTGAGGCTTATCCTGAATTTTTTTTTGAGTTAGAATAAGAACACCGGGGACGGTGTTCTCTCCCAGAGGGGGAAAACTGTAACCACCATATTAGTCACTGACTAATGGTTACGATTTATTGATTAAGGATGAATTAATTTAATATCTGAACAAAACTACTTTTTTATTTTGAATAAAGATTTAACTTGTGAAATTTACTTATGAGTAAGAACTGATGGTAAAAGTAAATCTGGAGTCAGTTGAACAGAAAAATAGTTTCTACGGTTACCTAAGGAGACTCTGGAATAAAGGGGGAATTCCAAAGAGAGTTGGGGTTCTATGAGAAAGGAAAGAAAAAGGGACTCTGTTATAACTGGAAGGGTATTCCAGAACAGATTAACCCTTGGGTTGGAGATTGGACCGGACTGTCTCGAGTTCTCCCCAGGAATTCTGTTTTTCACTGGAGTCGAGAGTTGGACTGGACTGTCCTGAGGACTCTCCTCCAGAGTTTCGTGTTCAACAAGACCCAGGCTACAAGCGCGGGGGAGAACTGTGGACGTAATTGCCCAGTTCGTGGACAGGAGGAAACGAGTACCATCAGTGGTAAACGGACTCAGATGAGTAAAAGCAACAGAATTCTCTTATTTCCTTAGAAAGAATAATCTGTTTATTACAGTTAAGATTATCTGTTTAAATTAGGTTTATCCTTATTTTCCTTAGAAAGAATAATCTGTTTATTACAGTCAAGATCATCTGTTTAAATTAAGTTTATCTGTGTTTGAAAACAACAGTATGTGATTGTAGTTGTAAACTTATTTTTGGAACTTTGCAATCTGGTAAAGACCTAATTAGTGGAGAATAGTCGGTTGGTAACTAGGTCTGAATAACTAATCCCTGTAGATAGTGCTGCAGAAGTACAATTAACTTAAACAGAGAAGGAAAATGTAGTTACAGGCGGACTGTTAATCCAAATGCCAGAATAGATCAGGCTCCTGGATAAATCGTCCCCTTCCTATAATAAACTCGGACAATAGGTGGTCTGGTCACTTGTAAGCGTACTTCTTAGGAATAATAAAAACAAGAACTAGGGAAACAGGCATTGGATAACCCAGTACTCTTCATAAGAAATAGAATTGATAACAAGAACTATTACATTATCGTCTTGAAGTAAACCTGTAAACAGATATAAATTCCGGAGACAGAATGTAAACCATTACGGACTTATTCATTAACAGTAAACAAGCTGCAATAATGGTGCATTCGCAGCGTGTAATGTAATGCAATATAAAATAGACAATCCATGATTCATTAACAGTGCATGCACCCAAGATTTGTAACCAGAACGAAGAATCACAAAGCAAACTTGCTAGTCGAAATACGATTAACGAAACATAGCGACCAATAGATAGAAATAATCACAATTAACGCAAGGCAATTTCTACAGCAAGAATCAGTTAACCATGGCTATCATAAAACCGGACAAAGGAATAATTTCAAACCCCAAATTAGAATATCCGAGTCATACATTCAAGAAGGCACAGGGGTCGGAAACCCCATTCGAACGGCATCAAAATTATACAATTGTTTGTTTAACAAGACTCTGTCCAACAGGTAGAAACTCTTGCGGCTGGAGGCCAATCTAAGATAGATTAACCAGCAGACTAACTCGCCATGAATTCATTTAACAATTCTCTGTAAAGAAAAACGACTCAACTATCTGAGAACGGGTTAACTACTTTCAGGCCGGAAACCTAGCCAGGTCCCACCTAACATAACAGAACAAAACAAATGTTCCAGAACGGCAGAGCGCCGTCAAACCCCAAGTAATTCAACAGCCAGTACCTGTGAATGAGGCGAGGGTAAGAACCTGTTGTAACTTGAACCATGAGAATCCTTCACAAAGAAGGGCTGGAGTAATTACCTGGGCGCAACCAAGAAAAATAACACAGTTAGAAAGATGTTAGGGTTGCACCACCACAAGAGTTATAGTAAACCAATGACAGCAAAAGGAAAATCTTACCTGAAAACCTCGAACGGAATGGAACCAGGGTTGGTAAAATCCCGTGGGCCATAAAATCAATTACGCATTGAAAGAGAAAGACTGATACAAATAGACAATCGACAATAAATAGCAAACGAAAAAACGGAAGGGTTTAACAGTTAAACGAGCGATGCAACAGGTAGAAGAAACTGGAGACGCTTGGAAAAAAAACCTGTAGGGTATGAACATAATCCTGCACTTAAATGGGTAAACGATAAACGGTGGAAGCAACGGATGAAAACCATGATGAGTTACCTGTAAAAACTTTGGAAAGCCTGACTGTTGGGAGGAAAATCTCCACTGGCCGCCATGGTAGCAACGAGGTCTGCGCAAACCCTAGCGGAGCAGTTCTGGAGCCTTCCGGCAGAGGAAGCACAATGAGCGAAAATCCGTTATTACCAAAGGTCATCATTGATCCCAAGATCACTACCACCGTCGGATGCAATAATCGAATCAATGCTGTAAAGAGAACCACGTGTCGGCTATTTAAAACCCCACAGGCGCCATGGTATATGGAACCCCAAACTAAATATGTAAGGACTTTGGTGTTAGCGTTAATCCTTGTGAGGGATAGACAAAACTTAGGTTTACATCGTGATCATTTCAACCATAATTTAAAGTGCTAAGCCTCATGATTTCCGGATAGGAGTTATTACGAAGAGTTAAATGATTGTGTTTATATATGTGCCAAATAATATATAGTATGACAGTTGTTACATACGAGTGATTGAATGGTACTTCCGGGACCAGCAGAAAATAAATATGGTGTCAGAAAACTATGGTTACATTTACTAAATGGTGATTTTTAAAATTTTTTGTTTATGTGAGTAAATTTTGTGATTGAGCATATGTTACAATCAACTTCCCAAACGACTGACGAATTTCACGATAAGAAAGCACGTTAATTTGGACGTATTTCCATGTAAATGGTCGAATAAAATATTGAATCTTTTAAATGGCTCCGCATCCTTTGATGAATAAAAGAAAATGTAAGATTCAAAATTTTGAACTAGTCACCCGGACATGTAATTATAATTCAGTTATGTAAATGATTTATTTATTTAAGAATATTATTCATAAAAAAAAGTGAATATGTGGATTTTAAGTATTGTTGAGAGAGATTGTTTATTGGTATAATTTTATTTATTTAAGAATACTATTTATAAAAGATGAATAATTGGAGTTCGTCACTATTTAAGATAAATGTTAAGGATCATACACTAAGTCAATCATTGGCTTAGTGTCTTTCCATTTGATTTGTTGAATAGGAATAAAGTAATATTCAATGAACGAGATGGGAATATAGTAAATCTATTATTTACTTAATGCATAATGCTTAGTATTTTCCCTTATATAAGAGTATTTGTCTTATATCTTTTATTCCAACTTAGTGTCTTTGCACTTATCTAATTACAAATAATTTATATATCTATTAACAATGTAACAAATATACAAGTCATTATCACTTAGTGCATGGTGCTTAGTAGTAGTGTGGTTACAAATAAGTTATATATCCTAATAGCAATGAAACAAATAGATAAACTAATCAACAATTTATTATATAGTGCAAAATATTTATAAGGTCCACTTATAAATAAATTAGAATTTTTTTTCAAGTAAATATTTGTATCAATCTAATTACATATAGTATATATCTTATTGGCAATAAAACTATATATATATATATATATATATATATTAAGTATAGTAAAAAAAAATCAAATAAATTATGACTTATATATTTTATTAGTAATAAAACAAATATATAAGACAATCATTAAGCATGCAGAATTGTATATTTTATTATCATTGAAACAAATATATAAAATAATCATTAACTTACTATTTGGGTCAGTCTCATTACAAATAAAGTATATATTTTATTGGCCATACAAATATATATATATATATATATGAAATTCAAATGAATTATAGCTTATATATTTGATTCCAAATGAATTATAATCTGGTGACAAATTATATATCCTATCAGCAATTAAACATATATATAAAACATGGGTGGTGTTGGGAAATCAACTTACCAAACGGCTGACGAATTTGACGAGAAGAAGCACGTTAATTTGGACGTATTTCCACGTAAATGGTCCTTTGATGAATAAAATTTTGAATATTTTAAATGCCTCGCTTTGATGAATAAAATTTTGAATCGTTTAAATGGCTCGGCGTGCTTTGATGAATAAAATAAAATGTAAGATTCTAAATTTCGAACTAATCACCGGACATGTAATTATAATTCAGTTGTGCTAATGATTTATTTCTATATAAGAGAGAGCAGGTATCCTTCGTTCAAAGCAGAAGCGTGCAACGATGGCATCCCGTTATTTCGACCTCCCAGTCATCGATCTCAATCTCCTCCTTTCAAGTAAATATGGAGGAAGCAACGATGAACAGCTGGAGCTTGAGAAGCTGAGAGAGGCTTGCAGCGAATTGGGCTTCTTCCGTATCATCAACCATGGAGTCGAGCCAAATCTGATTCACACAATGGACTCCATTTCTCGAGACATGTTTGCAATGCCCAGTGAGATCAAAGAAAGGGCCATATACCCTGATCATTTTACTGGTTATGACCCATCCAGAATAGATCCTCTCGGCAATGGTGATTCAGTTGCTGAGAGCGTGGGTTTCTCCAGTGCCCATGTAATTGATGACATTTCTTCCAAGCTGTGGCCTGAAGCAAACCAAAAATCTCGGTATGTTTATGTTTTTTCTCAACAGAATATTTTGATAGTGGGTATGAAAAATTAAAATCTCTACTTATAAACTCACGCATATTCAGAATAAGTATTTTTTTTTTTAATTGGGTAGTTTTTATCATGTGATCTTGCAGAGATACGATCCAGAAATACATGTCCGAGATGGTGGATCTGTCTCACAGAATGATGAAACTCATTATGTACAGTTTGGGTGTGGACGTGGGTAAACACTACGAACCAGCGTCCTTTGACAAGTTTCTAAGAGTGAATTGGTATTGTAACCAAAACGCTGAAGCAGGATGTGGTGAGGAGATTTTGTACAAAGCTCATAAAGATCTGGGCTGCCTCACCATTCTGTACCAGGATGATGTGGGTGGCCTCCGGATCCGAACAAAGGATGGAAAGTGGGTTGATACCGAGCCCATTGCTGGATCATTTGTTGTTAACATCGGTAACTCTTTGCAGGTGACCAATTAAACTATGTTTTTTGCTTCCCAAGCTTTTATAATTGTGGTGTATAGCAATACTTGCTTAAATAGATTAGAATTGAGTTGTAGGGGATTATTAAAACAAATATTGATTCAAATAGATGGCTGTTAGAATTGGTTTGTACGGAAATATTTAAACGGATATTGATTTAAATGGATTAGAATTGGATTGTAGGGGATTATTCAAACAAATATTGATTAGGGGTTATTCAAAGAAATACTGATTTAAATAGATGGCTATTAGAATTGAGTTTTAATGAAATATTAAAAAAATATTGATTCAAATAGATTAGAATTGGGTTGTACTGAAATATTCAAATAATTTGTCTGATTTAAATAGTTAATGTAAATGTGAATGACAGATATGGAGTAATGGCAAATACCGCAGCTCAGACCACCGAGTGGTTCATGGCGGATCGAAAAGGAGCAGGTTGTCTTTAGCTTTCTTTTTGTTATATTCCGACGAAGCAGAAATTGTTGCTCCCCAAGAACTGATCAGCGAGGAGCAACCCCAAGTATACAGAGCAATTACAACTCAAGATCTGAAAATGCATGCGATGCAAGTATGGGCAGATCGCTCGCTGACCATGGATTATTGTGAACTGCTTAAGCTTTCTAGTGTTAAGCTTTAGTGTCGGTAGCCCATGATGTTAACCTAAGGGATTCGGCATATTTGGACTTTTATTTTAATAATGAACGTAAACGCTGCTGTCATTGGACTTTTATATGATATATGATAGTATTTTGTATATATATAATTTAATTATTGCCATGATTTCATTGAAATATTGTAGCAAGAATGATGATTGGTTTTTTTTTAAGATTAATTTAGTTTTCTTTTCTATCCCATTTTTTTATTATTATTTGAATGTAAACTTTGTAACTTAGTAATTAAATCAGTCTTAAACCATTATTTGAATGTAAAATTTGTACCTTAGTAATTAATCAATTAAACCATTATTTGAATGTAAACTTTGTAACTTAGTAATTAAATCAGTCTTAAACCAAACTCATGTAGTCTAAGCTACTTTACAGAGATATTTTATATGTACTTTTTTTTTTTATTGGAAAGGAATATTTATCCATAATTATTTATATTTATAATTTATTCTAATAGTGGTAAGATTTCATTAACATATTGAAGTAAGAATAATCATTAAGCAAAAATGTTTTTTTATACCTGGATTTAGATTAGTTTAGATGTCTTTTTTTTATTCAAGCTTAGTTTAATTAGACTTTTTATTTAAATTGAATGTAAAATTTGTAACTTGGTTTATCTTGATTAATCTAGGTGTCCTTTTTTTCTTATTCAAGCTTAGTCTAACTAGACTTATTATTATCACTTGAATGTAAAATTTGTATCATGTATAGTAAGTTATTATATAAATATATTTTGTATGTATTTTTTTTTTTTTTGGAAAGGAACATTCATCTATCTCAATCTTAGTTTAAATTCAAAATGAAAATATATATGTATCTTATTTATTTCCTTGTTATTAGTTCTTAACATTACTAATTGAATTTGGCCGCTACCATTGAACATATGTTGCACCAAGGTATGTGAGGTGTTGGGTGCTTTATCACTATGTGGAATATGTAAACTTGAGACTCACTATCTCATGTGACTCATACAAAGTGGATGGTTAGGATGTTTTAGGTTGATCAGGTGGTATAGATAGATTGGCGACATTATTGGAAGGATTGAACACCCTCCCAAGCTCATTCATTAGCATTGATCTCCCTTTCGGTGACTGAGTTCTCCGCAATTGTGGTTTAAGTTTTACAACAATGGTTTTTCTGGTTTCTTTTAGACAAGGGAAGTCCATCTTATTTTAGAGGCCTGTCTCCACCCATATTTAGCAAGTAATCTCACTATTACGCTGACAATCTTCCTAATATCGTATTGTTCAGGGTCTAAATTATCTATCTTTGAATTGGCCATAAAACTTTTCATGTCAACAACCTCATTTTATGGTTTTGCTAAGAAATTTCACTAACTTGTACACCTCTTAATTTCTACATGCTCTTCATAAGCTATTGGGAACCCTTTGGCATTCCATATCGCCTCCTTGGAGAAATACAATGAAAAAAAGGTATCATTTTTTTTTAATATTCTTTATATGTAATGTATACATGTGAGTGAGCCTAGATATTTGAACCCTACCTCTTTGGCATGTAAAATTTCTAGTTGCTACTATCTTTTTTTTTAATTGTAGAATCCATTTTGTTCATTTATCTTTACCCAAAGTTTCTGATAAGAGAAATTTACCTCGAGATTTTGATAATTTGAAGGCACTAGGAGGAATTTAGAATCTCATTAAGTTATCAACGAGATTTTTAAAAATATTTCCTTTAACATTATTTTTGTTCAAGTTATTTAACTTAGATTCTTCACACAGTAGCAGTTATTTGTAGAATTTGGGATGCCTTGAGTTTTAACCCTTATTTGAATGACAAAGTTTCCCTAGTTAGGTAACAAGTCATTGTTCTTTAAAACCCTTATGGTTACTTAAATTTTAGGATCTTTAAGACATTTGATTATGATTTAGTATTCTGATACAGAGTTTTGTACCAAGTATGTAGGTATTCAAACCATTATATATAAATATTACTATGTTGTTTTGTCACATAGTTTTTCTCTCTTTTTTTTAATTCCTGTAAATTTTCTTAATTCAAACCTCGTATGGATTTTGAGTGCTTATTGAGTTTATGTTTGTCAATAGAAGAATCACAAAAGCATATCCTTCCATTACAAATTCAAACCCTAGACCCACTAGGTTATCGTAGCCCTCTCTCAGCACATCCAGGTATATTCAAGCTTATTTGTTTATTGTTTATTATTATTTTTCTTTCTTTTTAAGGGTTCAACTCAAGGACCTTTCTTAGCTTTACATAAGGTTTTAATTGCTATTTTTTTCTTTAATAAAAAAAACTGCTTCTAGTGTTTCTTAATAATGAAAAACCTTGGGTTTCCTTGCATAATTCTTCTTAGGTTTTCTAAGTAAGAGAACTCATGTTACAGAGGATATTGTCAAACTATGGTTATTTCTTTTCCAAGGCATGTAATTCCTATCATGGTAACAAAAATGAAAAAATATTGTTTTATTCCCCATTAATTCTTCTTTGCATACCTACATAGTTCCTCCTTCTTAACATTTGTTCTTTAAGTTTTACACGTTGAATAAAAATTTAAACCTCTGAGTTATTGAATTTTTTCTATAGGTTATCTGAAACCACCAATTTCTATGGGTGTATCAGTTATTATCAAACCCTTTGGTTCAAAATATTTTAGTTAAGGGTTTTTAAGACTATATATATATATATATCGAGAACACTCATTGGGTCTTGATGTTTCCATGACAGGTTTGATTTTTGAAACTCCATTCATGGTTTCTCATTGATATCTTAATTCTACCATCCTGGGGTCATTCATATAAACACAATTTCCTCTTTTATAGGGAAGATTATGGAGAATGTCATCAACTATGGGCATCCACATCTTATGACACCTCTTATTTATATATGATTTTAATTGTAACTTAGTTTGTTTTAGCTCAGAACGTTAGATTGAGGGTTCTTAGCTTAATACTTTGTATTCTGAACAAAATCCTTATTTTCACTCCAAATTTGTGTAAGTAACTTGTATTGAAGTCTTAGGATTGTATAATACACGAAATATATATATATATATATATATATATATATATATATATATATATATATATATATATATATATATATATATAGATATATATCAAGAGTGTTTTATCCCAAATATGCATTGTTTACTATACTGTAACCATTTTCTGAGTACAAATATTTCATGTATATTTCACACACACACACACATATTATTTGAGAATATTTTTGTTTCCAAATTTATTATAAAATTTATTTCATTTGGATTATGCATCATTGAATTTCTTATAACAATTACAATACTTATTTTTTGGATTTAATCTTTCTATGTACTATAATGTCTCAGCAACCTTTCTTTAGAATTCACTACAAACAATCCATGCTATAATATATCTATATAGATTATTTAGAATAATTATAAGATACATATCCTTGTAATTTTAAACATGGTAGTTATAGAATATGGAGGTAAAATAACTTTTGTAATTCTCCATATCAATTTACAATATTACTAATCCTACTTGGTTTTTTTTTCTATTAGAGGGTGTGACTATTCATAGAAAAAATAAGTCATTATAAAAGCTACTACCTTTATTTATTCATATTGAAATCATATTGATACCTTTCCACACGGGAAGGGCAATGCATAATTTACCAATAGATTCATTTTTATTTATGCACTATTAATGATGGAAAAATATACCTGATTTTGCATTCTTTTTGCAATATTATATACACTCATACATGTTTTACTATTAAAACCACACACATTCATACTTGATTTAATGACATCCACTGGATACATCCATGAAATACTAAGTGTGTGCAATGATTTTTATTCTTGTATGATAAAACATTATAGCCAAATTGGAAATTAATAGAAACCTATATTAAAAGTAAAAACTATAATAATGAATCATCCATAGTAATCATTCTACTTATTTTTACTCTTGGAATAAAGTAGAAATAAGCATGTTCCTCCCAACCAATGAGTTGCAATCCGAGCAACTCCCCTTAAGCATCAAGCTTCTTTGATATTCTTTGATACCCCCAACTAGATTTTTTACCAATGTCCTACTTTTAACATTTGCCTCCTTTTTATTTACTTGGGATATTTTTTTAAGATAGGAAAAAATATGTCATTTTCCCTTCCTTAGCATGCATTTCTATCTAGCTATGCTTACCCTTATCTTTCCACCTAGCATATTAACATCTCTCTCTAGTTATGTTGTCTTCTATTGGAAATCATGCTCCTTGGAACCTTCGATAATTCTAGAAGGCTACAACTATCACTTTCCTATTTTTTGTCCACTACTTGGACTCAACCACTTTAACAAATTTTTTGAACAAAAAATAATCACAAAATACTCATGTGTTTTTTCCCATAATATTTCCATGAGAAAAGCGTTTATTTATTATTATAAAATTTATTAACATAATTGAATCAAATTTAGTCTTATCCCCACATCCAATATCTCCAACATCAATAGTTACAAACAAGCATAAAACAATAAAGTCTGCAAAAACATATTGCAAAAGGGGTATTATATCTTCCTCCCCTTATATTAAACACCATCCTTAGTGTTTCCACTACCTTCATCACTTCTAACAAATGAAGGAAATTTTCCAACATTTTCTCTTACATCACCCGAGTGGCTTCCTCAGGGCTAAAGTGTTTCCATTGCACTTTAACCTAGGTGATGAATCGCTTTAGGAGTGAAGTTCCCCTCATCTTTAAAATTTATAGAGGCTTGAACTGTAACTTACCTTTTAGTTTCACTTGCACCACATTCTAGTTAATTATACGAGTGAGATCATGAAAATATTTCTTTAGCGGTCATACATGGAATACATTGTTTACTTTAGTGTGGGTTGGTAATGCTAGATAGTAGGTCATTGAACCTACTCTGGCTAGCATTTCAAATGGCCCAAAAAACCTCGGCGCTAATTTAGCATAGGTTCACAATCTCAATGTGCTCCTCCTTGGTCTAAATTTGATGCAAACATGTTCCCTCGCATTATATTATTTGTGAATCCTTTTCTAATGTGCATAAATTTTATTTCTATCTTGAGCTATATTTAAGTTCTTCCTTAGATTTCTAACCATTTTTTATATCTCTTTTAAGAGATCTAGTTCCAAAACCAGTATGTCTTCTGGCTGGCTCCAGTTCAATGGAGCATGACATTTTCATCCATAAAGGACTTCAAAGGGCCTCATTATAAGAGATTAATAATAATCATTCTTATATGACAATTCAATTACATATTAGTATTCCCATTTAGTGTCTTGGTCCATTACATACATGCAAAACATGTCTTCAAGAATCTAGTTGGTTCTTTCAATTTTTCCATCCATGTGAGGATGATAGGAAGTTCTAAAATTCAATTTCTTTCCCAATCCTATGAGAAGTGCCTTCCAAAATTTTGATGTGAATTCCACATCTCTGTTAGAGATGATTTGTTTTGGTACCCAATGTAGTCTAAAGAACTCCTTCATGAAATTTTAAACTATATGAACAACATTATATGTTGATTGAATTGGTATAAAATGGGTTTCTTTGCTCAATTTATCACATACAACCATTTTGGAATCACGTTGTCTTCTAGTTCTGAGTAACCCTATAGTAAATTCCAAGGAAATAATTTCTCATTCCCACTCATGAATGGGAAATGAATTTAATAACCCAACAAGATGTTCATGTTCCACCTTAACTTTTTGATATTTCGAACAGTTTTATATATATTCACCTACCTCCCCTTTAATTCCTGGCCAATAAAATTCCTTTGTTAGTGTTGTAACAAGTTTATGGTAGCTTGGATGAGTGGAAAATGGATTTTCATGTTGTTCATATAAGATCAATTTCTTAAGTTTATGCACATTAGGAACATAAATTCTATTTCTGAAAGTGAACAAACCATCCATATTCATTGCATAATCTGATATTTTTGTTTTAAATATTTAATTCATATTTTTTTCTTCTATTTTTCAGTATATCTAATCGTCTAGAGTTGTTTTTTTTATTTTCTCATTAAATTATATTTTAATGCTACTTACATAGATCTCACGAACTTGATTTAAAAAGTTTCTTAATGCATCTCCAATTTTATTTTCTTTCCCTTCGATATGTTTGATTTCAAAATAAAACTCACTTAGGAAAGTCATCCACCTTACCTACCTTGCATTTAAATCAGATTGAAAAAAAAATATTTCAAGATGATATGGTTAGTAAATAATGGGAATATATTTCCCAAAAGATAATGGTGCTGAATTTTAAAACCATGAATTATCGTAGCTAGCTCTAGATCATATATAGCATAATTCTCTTCATGTACGTGTAGCTTCCTAGATTCATAGGCTATAAAATGGTTATCTTGCATTAACACTCCACCTAATCCTTCTAGTAAATAATTTTTCCACAATGTATAATCTTTATCGGAATCAAAAATCTTAAGTATAGGAGCTACAATTAATAGATATTTCAACCAATCAAAACTTTACAGACACTTTAAGGTCTAGATAAATTTTACTCCTTTGTTTTTTGTAAATAAGTTATAGGATAGGCTAGCTTAGAGAAACATTCAATGAATCCATGATAATATCTTATAAGGCCCATAAAATCTCTGATGATTTCTACATATTTAGGAAAAATCAAATTAAAGGTTTATTTAACCTTTCTAGGGTCTAAAACAATTCCTTATTGGATATTACATGCCCTAAGTATTGAATTTGGTATTGATAAAACTCACACTTACTGAATTTTGCATAAAACTGATGTTCTCTCAATGTTTAAACCAACATACCCTTAATAAAAAACAGTCCAAACTTATCGAAGTACTGGTTAAAAATAGTATTCATTAATCACATGAATGTGGTCGAAGTGTTTGTGAGTCTGAAAGGAGGCATAACAAACTCATAATGGCCATATATGGTTCTAAAAGTAGTTTTATGTATATCTTCATCCCTAATTTTTAGCTAGTGTTAACAATATATCAATTATATCTTAGAGAAAATAGTTTCTCTCCTCACCTGATCGAATAGATCATCAATTCTCAATAGCAAGTATTTTTTTTTCATCCTATTCAGTTTTCTATAATCTATACATAACCTAAGAGTACCATCTTTCTTCCTTACAAAAAGTATCAATGTTACCTAAGGTGAGAAACTTGGTCTAAAATATCCCTTATCCAACACTTCCTAAAGTAGCATTTTTAGTTCCAATAACTCTGGTACGCTCATCCTATAGGGTTCCCTTGAAACCGATGTTTCCCGAGGTACCAATTGAATGTTAAAATCAATATCTCTTTTTGGTTGAAACCTAGGAATTTCATTAAGAAAAATGTCCTTGAAATCCTACACCACTGCAAAGTGATCCAAAGTCCTTCCTTTGGTTTCTTGTGATAAGTCTTCCACATATACTACAAATAATTTACAACCCTTTCTTGCACATATTTTTAATTATAAGGTTGATATTTCTCTCATTGATATTGGTATAGATATGCCTCTAATAACTTGTATGTCTCCCTCAATTGTGGTATAGGAAATAGTATTTTCTAGGTTGTTAATGATTGATCTATGATTTTCTAACCAATCGATACCCATTAACACATTGTACGATCCTGAGGGTGGAACATTCAATTTAATTTATCTTTTCAAACCATTCAAATTAATAATATAGTCCTTAACCAAGCTTGTAATATTCCTTTTTGTACTATTTGCTAACTTTACCAACCAATAAAAAAAAAATCCAAGACTGCATTGATTCTAGAAATATTTCTAGCCACATCATTTAATGTGGAGGCTTCTTGTGCATTGTGTAAAGATTGAATTGATATGACATTGTACTGGAAATTTCGAAGTATATGAGGCTATCTACAACCCCAACACTTCAATGGTTCTCTTTATTTTTCATTAGATCTTTTCACTACTAAAAATTGAGTCAATTAACTAGTAGAAAATGATGAAATTAGTGACTAGGTGACTAAAAAATTTAGTCATTGTAGCTTCTCCCAATGAAATACTAAAATAAGGGAGAAATATTTAGTGACCAAACTAAAAGTGACTAACATAAATGACTAATTTAGTCTAGGGTTAAAATATATGACTAGAAAATAAGTAATACAATTCAAAAAGCCTAACATGAATGACTAATTTGGTCTAGGAACAAAAGTACAACTACCTAACAAGAACTCCAATAATACAAATTATTTGTTTATGTTAGTCATTTTAATTGTGTCACTTCAGCAATATAAACTTACAAGTATAGGGGATTCAAAGGGTATTTTAGATTGAATAAAAGGTTATAATTCCTTAAACACTTATTTATTATATTAATGGATGATTAGAGTTATGGAGTTAAAGAATCTTTAGATTTATATCCTTTGATCACATCCATAGGTAATTCAGTTCAAAGGCTGAAAAATTATCCAAACTGGGAGTGGGATTATAGTTGGGTTAAATACATTATGAAGAATAACTATAAGGAGAAGTGTCAATTAATTAATAGAAGACACACTTCCTTCAGTTAAGGACTTGACTTTTCATGCATATCTATATTTTTTATTATCAGGATCATATGCATTGAACTTAGGATACTATTTTTTAACATGGATATCAAGTTTTTTATCTAGTATGAATGTACAATATGATCGTAGTAGTAGTCGACACTTATGAAATTTGTTTGAATCATATGGAAATTTTGATATTTTTTGACCGTTACATGTTTCACATATTAGAATATTATGTCATATATGTGAAGTAGATTTAGTATATGTTAGATGACGTAAATCACAACTTTGCATTAATATTAATTCAAAAATCATTTTTTTTTCTTATTCGAAACAAATTATGGCATCTCCCATCATCTAAGTCAATAAATACTAAAACAATTTATGCATAAATAAATAAATACTAAGAACAAACAATTTCCAAATTATTCAACCTAATTGCTCAAGTTTAATTTTAGTGATTATGTCCTTATGATTGAAAAAACAAAGTTTCATTATAGTGAGTCATGACTAGCCATTGTGTTAGTATCGTTGGTTTACTCCCACTGCTGCTTTAGTGAAAGTTGGTGGCCAATTTTTGCATTTCTAGGGAAGGTGTAAATTTATTTTGGTTTTTAGAGGGTTATTTGGAGGTATTTTCCATGGATAAAATAGCTTATGATAGATCATTGCTTCTAAGGTGCTTGAAGAAGTTGTGATTTTAATCCTCCCTTGGAAGAACTTTAATTTATTCCCTAACTTCAACATTGGTGAGGGAATTCTCTGTCACCTCCATCTCTATCTTCACTACTGTCACCATCTACATGTTTTCCTCTGTCATGTGAGTCTTTTTGGTTTAATACTTACAGAGTTAGTATTCATAAGTTTTTTCTTGATAGAAAAATATCTGGACATCATCTTCCTGTAGAGAGATTTTCCTCAATGCCTTATGAAGCCTCGATATGGTTGCCAAGCACAAGGCTTGTGATCTTATCACATACTAGTTCCCAATAAAAACCAATGGTGAAGCTTATGAATTCACTGCAAATATCGACGTTGTAAGAATCATTTGTACCTTCACGGTTGCAAGTTCAACCCAAAATGGTCATTGGTGGCGGTGGGAATGGATATCCTAGGGTTTTGAACCTGCTACATTGTGTCATTCAAAGCCTCCCTTGCACACCAAGTCACTCAGAAAATTTCGATGACATGGGTGATTGGTTTGAAGAGCCTATTTAGAGGGTCAAATATGGTAAAAATATTGATGAAAAATACATGTTCAATGCTTACCAAATAAAATCTCAATTGGGACTCTTCTTCAACAACAAAGTCACCTAATGTTGGTTTAGTGAATCAGTTTATCAAGGGATAGATTCAGGGTTCTAGGTTTTTCTTCATTTGCAGGTATTTATCATTTGATAAATTTGTAATTTTATTTTAATTATTTTTCATATTTTTATAAGTTGGGGATTTAAGTGGTTTTTACTCAGATCCATGAGAACAATGTTGCATGACCAAGTTTTCCATCGGGAAAGGAATTACTAAACCTGGGGACTATACAAATGAATATGTGTAGACCTATCATAAATTTATAAGTTGATGTATGTTGAGTTGCACTACAAAGTGACATTGATTTTTGTGAGGGAAATGATGCCAACCCTCTTTATATTCTGTGGACAACAAGTTGCACAAATATTTTGGAAAATGGTAGGTCGTTGGATGGGAAAATCATAACTTATATTAATTTTTTCAGGATGTCAAGGAGCCATTTTTTAATATACTAATCTAGCTATATCCAAGGATTATAACAATCTTCCTTCAAGGTCCAGAAAGGACGTTGAGAGCTGGTGAGGTTGAAAGAAAGGTAGGCCTTAAATGTCAATTTATATGTGCACCTAATTCAATATGCTAATGGTCTCGATATGAATGGATAAGATTGACGAGCTTTAGTCTCATGAAAAGTACAAGTGTATAAAAAGCAGTTTAAATCCTTTGAGAATTTATCTTAGAAAAACCCCTTTAGCTTTTCCTAGAAGGCTCCTTAAGAAGCGGGTAGAAAATTCCTTGAGGTTACACAATTGTGGTCTTCGAACTCATAAAACATTTTCTCAATGAAATGCCATGAAAAAAAATTGTGCCGATAGAAAAAAAAAAAAAAAAAATGGGGTAGAGAATACTTATTTGTGGTTGCAAATAGAGGCACTACACTACTAAAAAATTGTTGTTGGTAAAAATCTACTAAAACCCACTAATTTTTTTACCATGATATTTCTCTTCATACTTAAATTATATGTTTCTCAAATGTATATTCATATAGATTCTCAAACTTATAGTTGGCATAGCTTAGACTTATCCCTTAGACATAAATGATTGAAACTTAGATGTATTCCTAAAACATAAAAGGTCAAAACTTATATGTATTTCTTAGATTTCAAGTGTTTTAATTTTAATTTTTCCATAAGCATTTTTCTCTTCCCTAATTATATTATTTATGAATTCATGGATTCATTGTATTGACTCTTTATCATTAGGATTTTGATTTTATTTCTACAATATAGTTGAGGTTTGGAATATCAACAAACGTTGATTGTATCTCACATGTTTGAGGAGACACTGTCATGAAGAGTTGAGTTTTTTGAACCCTTGTTTAAAGTAATTTGTAATGTGAAAATATTGAACGGGTTAGAATTATTTGTCTTAAATTGAAGATACCTTAAAACACTTCTAACACAAATTCGACCCTATAAAATTCATAATCATACATTTGTAGCAATTTTCCTATAAAAATACAGGAGTATCCTTTGCATGGGATAAAAAAAGCATGAAAATTGGAAAAACATCAAAACCATATTATTCATCCTGTAAAATACTAGTTATACTCTTATGTTGGACTACTAACATGTTTTACATAGTCCAAATGCTCAAATCCAGTGACTCAAAATAATATTTCTAGGTTGTGTGTCCAAATTAGGTCATTGTTATATGTTAAAATGGTTGAGTGGGTTGAAAATCATATGCAGATTTAAAATTTTCCATCCCTGGCCACAAATAAGATTGACTTGGTTGATTGATAGATGCATGGTGAAATAGGCCTCTAAAGTTACATTGTATCCCTAACATTATAAATATTATGATGTACAATAATCCCCTGGCATGTAAAAACCTATTTACTGTAATTAGAAAGTCAGTTTCTATTCTCAAAAAATAAGTTGCTACACTTAGAGACTTATAGGTACTTAGAAAAATCAGTATATGCGATGGTTCTCAACAATTCTTGTGTTCATCAAATGAAACTCTACACCCCCTTTGATACATAAGTTTCTTTCTTACAAGTTGACATGTTTGATAACATATTTTATGGTATCTTAAATTTATCATAGCACACAAAAATTATAGAATATATTGGAGATAATTACATGGAATTTGTTATGGTGTTATTAATTGGGACATAAGTGGCAGTTTCAAAATTCTGAAGAATTTTATTTTGTCGATATTAGTGAATTCTCTCTGGACTATGGGTTTCAATGCACTGCAAATCTTGAATATGTTTATAGGGTTTTAGATTTCACTAAATATTTTGTAATATTTCAACCATGTTTTTCAAAGGTACCTACTTATTGAAGAGGTCTAGAATTGGAAACATGGCCTTTTGACATGTATGTTTACACCTTACCTGTATTTTTGGACTATTATTATCAGGTATAATTTTTCATATATCTTTGTGTATCATTCAGTAGGAAATAAATGTGATCACTCTCCACTTTCTACTACCCATGCTCTATTCATCACAAAGGTTTAGGATTAAGTTTTAAGATTTTTTGCATTTAGGGTTTATTGTTTTGTCTTTTGAAAAGAAGTACCCAAGGGCCTCAGTTGCTTCTTCTCTCAGTTATAAGTGTATGCAATGCTAGTACCTCTTCAATTGTTACAAAAGGTTCAGGGTTGTGAAAGATATGTCCTTAAACATTTGAATAATTTCACATAGTATGGGTAACTAAAGTAGATACAGTTTCGATTTTAGTCTCAAAGCTAATTAATTTTCAGCTAATTTGAATCTATAAGGACAAAATTTTGAAAATCTAGATGTATGATCTAAGTCATGCGCTTTCCCTACTTGCAATGGTAGGTCAAGGGAAGATATTTTTATATAATGATGGCTTAACATGTACACTTTGAAGGAATACCAATCCCTTTCTGTCACATAAATATAATTATTTTTTTTAATTTTGAATCATTGGCTCAATTTATTTAGAAAGAGAGTTGTAGCTTTAATAAACCTTTAGTGCCTAATATTTTGAGCCTATATTTTAGCCTTTTCAATCCAAGGATTGCGTCAATTTATTATTTTAACATCAATTTTTGGATAATTCTTTGACTTAATTCCTAATATAAAATGTTCTTTATTAAAATATTATCACTAGGAGATGTATGCTAATGTGATCTTTGGATCCTTCATCTAAATAGATCTTACAATGGAAATGGATCTATGAAAATCCCATAATATACCCAATGAACTATGAAATATCTAAACTAAATCACACTCAATGAACCCAAAAGAAATAGGAAATGACAAATGAAAAATTACCAAAAAAAAAAAATTATCATATGCACTAATTTAGAGGATAAATAGATCAAGAAGATCAAAAAAAGGTATTATAATTTGGATGCAAAATCATATAAATAAAGAATCGATATATTTCATCATATAAGGTGGGATGATGCATTTACTAAGAATCTAAAATTTAGGCATTATTTTTTTCAGTGAAATTCTAGAAATTCTAGGACTTTTTTCTGTTGGGTTTGATTTTGCTTTAATAATTTGGTTTTTCACTAGTGAGATGGATCATCCAAGAAATATAATATATAAATAGTTTTTTGGGACTATAGTGCAGAGAAGGAAAAATAAGAAAGAAGTGAAGCCAATTGATGGCCTCAATTAATTATGTTGCCTTTTTCTTGTGCTATTGCCACAAACTTAGGCAGCAAAGTTCAAGTTAAATTCACTTCTCTTCCAAATGCAAACCTTGTGGCATGTATATATAATAGATTTTCAGATGTAAATGAAGCAGGAGTGCCCCATCCCACGCATAATTCTACTTCTAGGTGTCAAAGTGTGTTACTGTTATTATATCTCTGATAAAATTTATCTTGTAAAAAATTTGAAAATAATTATGATTTGTGAGAATAATTATTATATAGATCACCAGATGTTTTTAGTGAAGAATTATGCCCATCTGAAAATAATTATCATGCAACTTACCAAACATCTGTTGGGAATATTTCTATAACAATGATATGTAACATAAATATAAATTTATTAACAAGTTTTTCTGTTATTTTTGTATAGTAACATTCCTAGTAAAAAAATAGTATGGAAATGCAGCTAACATGCAATTAACGTTTGCTACAATAAAATAGACTATGTAGCTTAACCAGAGTTTGAGATATTCAACCAACACAAGATGGTGAATTTGAGAATTTTTTTATTTTCTCAAATGAACTGATTGAATATTCAATACTTTAGTTATGGGGCCCTTAATATCATCTTTAATTTTGATCCCAAATATCCCCTTTGGAAAACCTTCTTAGCTTTTTGCTACATGGATCATCACCATTCTTTCAATAAAAATGAATTCCCTGAACTATTCCATTAAGTTTTAACACGTCTTGGTTCTCCTAAGAGAAAATTTCAAACATGACCTTACAAATACCACACACAGTCTACTTTATCCATATATACTTCCACACACAATCTGGCATAAGAGAATACAACATCCTTTGGGATGGAACAATCAATATATTGTCCTAGGGAGTTCCCTATTATCTCCATGACATTATCATTCAAGCAATGTAATAGTAAATGGGGCAATTGGATCTAGGCAAGGATAGGATGTCTTTTCAGGGCTAAAGTTGGGGGTTCATCTATTGAGATATACAAAAATTATGGACCACTATGAAAAATGAGATCTCTATCTTCCCTAAGCTAAAAAGGAGAAACATAAAATATCTTCCCACGTATTTGAAGAATATTTTTCTTTAACCAAGAGATTTGAGTTCTTCTATTCCCAGTTTGGAATGGCCTTTGGAGAAGGCCATAGACCCATGAATTTCCTTACTAACCCTTTCTATGCCAATTTGAGTTCCATTTGACAAGATTGAGTAGGGAGTGGTATCTCTAGAATTTTTCTTCCATTTTCTACCATCTTGGTGGCTTTGAGTTTGTTGAACCTCTCTGTTGGAACACCTAATCCTACATGGGTAGGTGTGGAATGCGAAAAGTCAAAATGGAGTCTAAGTGACCTTGGAATGTGAAACCAAGAGTCACACCATTGTACTATAAATGTACTTCTTTGTATAATGGAAAATAAGAAAGCCTCACGCTTATCTTTCATTGTGTGTGTGTTATTCTCCTCATACACCATGTGTGTGCTTTAACATGGTGTTTAACATGGTATCAGAGGGGGCGATTGCTGGCCCTGCTCCAAATTGAGTGAGCCATTTGTGTTTATGGCCTGTGCATATCTGCAAAAATTCTTGACATTTTTGCAGCACTCAAAGTTTCTGCAGCAAACATTTTGCCGCCATTCAGAGGTGTTTTGAAGAGGAGCAGCGTTCAGTGATTTTACAGCATTCAGAAATCTACTTTGAAAAGAAGAAGCATTCAGAAATTGGCAACATTGTTTTGAAAGAGAAATGACCTTGCTTGTCGAAGTTTTCAATTCTAAATTTTCTGCGCAATTTACTGCTCATTAAATTCTGCATTTTGAAGAGCTGCTGAAATTGTTTAAATTGAATTTCTGAAGAAGTTTCTGGTTTTTAATGGAAAATGATTTTGAGTTTTGCTGAAAATTTCATCATCTCTGCATTTTCCTGTTGTTGGGCTACTGAAAAGATTTCTAATTTTTCATTGAAAAATTTCTGAGCTTCTGGACTGCATTTTTCTGCTGCTGAAAGAAAAAGATTATTTTCCTGCTACATTGTTGAAATTTCTGCTATTTCTTGCTCTCTGCTCTCTATTCTCTGCTATTTTTAAATTAAAAAATAAAAAATAAAAAAAATAAAAAAATCTGGTTCAGGCCTTTCGGCACCCCTCCTCTGCAATCTACCAATTCCTTACACATCGAAAAATCTCTCAACCCCTTACATCTCTCACGGCCTACCTGCATTTAGCCATATGCCCTCCCCTTCTGCATACACTCTCCAACGCACTGCGCCCTCACCTCACCCCACCGCTACTCCACTCGCTGCACACTCACCTCTCAACACTCAGCGCTGCCCTTTCATACGCACTATACACTATACACATCTGCTTAACGCATACACCAAACGCCGCTTCAAACAAATCTACGGCCTTTCGGCCCTCCTATCCGCTCCCCCTTGCAATCAACGCCATTATATTAATACCTCACTCCCCTCTCACGCACGGCTCCGTCTTCTCTCCCCGTGCACTCAGTCTCCCCCTCTTGTATTTCACTACGCCCTCCCTCACTCATTCCCCACGATGCCTTATACCGCCTCCTCTCCCCTCCCAAAGCCCTTATTTCCTTGCGGCCTCTAACCTACCCCTTCTCTGCGTAATACACTCTCCTCCCCCATACGCTCTCACATCTCCCCCATACGCTCACATCCTTTTTAATTAACCTCCCTTACATCCTTTTTAATTAACTCCCCTTTTAAATAAAATTTCCGTCCCCATTTTAAATTAATCCCATTTAAATATAAACCCCTCTCCATTTAATTCGTTCATCTCCCTTTTAAAATTAATCCCCCTCCTTTTTTACTAAAGCCCTTTCCCTTTTTTAATTAATCTCCATTTTAAATTAATTCCCCATTTAAATAATAATTAATTAAAAAACAAAAAAAATTCCTTATATTTAAACTCCCCAATCTCCCACCCCTTTTAAATTCCCCCTCTCTTTTTCTCCTCCCCTCACATTTTTTTAAATTTCTCATAGTTCCCCCTCCCCCTAATAAGTTTCCCAATTTCATTTTTTTAATTTAATTATTTAAAAAATAAAATAAAAAATAAAAAATAAAATAAAAAATAGCAGAGAGAGAGGAAGAGAGGAAGAGCAGAGAGAGAAAATGAACAGTAGGAAATGAAGAGAAAATGGACTGAATACATAAACAAAAGTGCATATTACATTTGTGGCATTGACATAAGGGTGATTTTTTAAAGAAATTTTACATGAGAAGACTAGTTTTCCATTATTTTTAAAACAGCTATTTGAAGAAGAGAAGTGGTAACGAGGGCCTTTTCGATTGTTTTTTCTTTGCACATTTTTACAGAAATATTGTGTTGAACCGACATCGATTTGCATCTTCATTCAAGACTTGAAGTGTTTTTGAGTTGAAAAATTGTTGATTTCCCTCCATCATTTGAGGAGAAGCTTTTGTACTTTGAGAATTCCTTGGAGTCATTTGTATTTGTTGTTGAATCACATTGTAAACGGGTGCATTTTCGGTTGTAGCCGACACCCTTTCATTTTTTGAGCCTAAGTTATTGAAATGGTTAAAATCAATGAGGCATTAATGTTGTTGAATGACCTCATTCACTCAAATGTTCATGATGTGATAAAAATGAGCAAGGATGCTCTTTGTAATATTCAAAGTTGTTTTCTAGATGCACAAGAAAAGATTGAGTTTTTGCAGTTGGAATCTCAGCTCCAACAAGATGAACTTTAGCAAAAGAGTCTCCATTCTGAACCTGTTTCTGTTCAGAGGATTGTGAAGGACTCTCATCAGAAGAAAGAAGATAAAGTTGCAAATTATTTACATTCAGTTCCTTGTACTAGAGCAGATGTACATGCAGATGCAGCAGTTCAACCTGCACTTCTCAAGCCCATCATCAGACCTTGGGAAGAGCTTGTCCACAACAAGCACCGAATTGGTCTTGGATATGACAAGGATGTGTCCTTTCATATTCCGGACTACACCAAGCCCATCATATTTCAGAGTGTCGGATTCTTGTATGACAGTTCACTTGCAGCTGTTCCAGATCCTGTCCCGCTTCCACAACAAATTGAGAAATGCCAACACTGTGATCGAGTTGGCCATATGAAAGATCACTCTTTTGATCTTCATCCATGCAAGCACTGTGGTCGGCACACTCATTCTTCACACAGATGCTTCAGACACAAGCCTCCTGCAAGAACCAAGATTCATCTTGGATGGATCGCTTCTTGGCAATGGGCATCGACGACCAGAAGATGTTTACGACACATTTAGAACTTGTTCATGGATATTGAACAAACTTGGGTTGATTTTTAGCCATCATCTCACCTTGTCTCACGTAGGCGGAAAATGGTAATCTGTACAAACTTCGAAGTCAGATCAAGGTGAGCCTAAGCCACAATCTCTCATTCCATGTTTCAGAGTTGTAGCCGGAAGTTCAAGCGAGCCCAAGCAAGCCCGAGCCACGATTCGTCATTACGGATTCCGGAGATCGCCGGAGACACGGGATGCCCATATGAGCATGCCTTTGGTTGGTGGATAACCTAAAACCATCATATTTGGTTGGTGGATAACTGGTAAAACCATCACGAGGGTAGTAGACCTCCCTTCTTTTAGGTAGAAGGTCTCCTTTCATATATGAGGAACACTTCCTCTAGCGAAGCCTTCAGCTTCTTGCCAGCTTTGGTTGAGTTCCAGGAAATGCTTCAAGCATTCCAGAGTTGTTGGGAATCCTAAAACCATCACGGGTAGTAGACCTCCCTTCTTTTAAGTTGAAGGTCTCCCTTTTTTATGAGGGACAATTCCTCTAGCGAAGCTTTCGGCGCTTCTTGCCGAGTTTGGAAGGATTAGGGAGCGCAACAAGTTTGCGTTCCGGTGTTTGTGGTCATCCTAAAACCACCTCTTTTTTCCAACATTTCGAGAGAGTTGATTCAGCCGAAAGTCTTTGCGATGTATCTTTTATATTTGTATTACAACTCTTTTCTTGGACTCACACATACCCCTTCGGATTAAGGGGGGATGTTGGAACACCTAATCCTACATGGGTAGGTGTGGAATGTGAAAAGTCACAATGGAGTCCAAGTGACCTTGGAATGTGAAACCAAGAGTCACACCATTGTACTGTAAATGTACATCTTTGTATAATGGAAAATAAGAAAGCCTCACGCTTATCTTTCATTGTGTGTTGAGTTTCTTGTGTGTGTGTTATTCTCCTCATACACCATGTGTGTGCTTTAACATGGTTTTTAATGCTCTCCCATGAATTTGATTAGAGCCTTGAATGCCTCTAGATCTGGGTCACGGTGCTAGGTGGGGGCAGGGATAACCCCCTATTGTAGCCTCAAACACTGATAATAATGTGAAGGGATCAGGTGCCTATGATATTCTTAGAGCACAATGCGTATTTGTAATGAAGATATCCATAATTGTAATTAGTTTTATAATTAAAAAACATGGATTTTTTTGGACATTGGGTAAAATATTCTCTGCATAAACTTTACCACCCAATGTCCCGAGTATCTGAAGTAATGTATTTATCATTTAGAACTATTTTTATATTAGATATAGTTTCATGTTATGTTGAAACATGTTAGTGGGATGCAAACTTTTATTGTTTATGATATGAACAATCAAATTTCATATATATCTTGTACATGAATCATTCCCTTTCACATCTACTAACGTAGTGTGTTTTATCATTTCATCTTCTCTTATTAATGACAATCTAACAGTCAGTATACATTTCAAATTCAAATTATTTTTTTATTGTGGATGCTGGTGAGTGAGGGGTTGGAAAATTTGAGGATTAAAATAAGTCAGGTACTTTTCATAGTTCAAAATTACAGTCCAACCAAATTGGAATACTTCTACATGTACCCTACTTGTTGTGCTAAAATGATAATTTAAGAACATGATCAATTTATCTATAGAGGAAGCTTGTGAAATTTAGACTTTTGTTTCGAGAGAATTAATTTATATAAATAAATGCATACGTATATACATTCATTCATACATATATATTCCCACCCTTATAAAATTATGAAAGTGGTTTCTATTTTTTAGTTTTCATGCTACCAAAATTTTGTATTATAAGGCATGATCCTACTTCTAAGTAGTTAAGTTTGTTCAAGTTTTGTAGAGAGTCAAGACAGATTGAAAGGGGACTTCGATCTTTCCATTTGATAATTTAGGAATTTTTACGAGAATGGTAACTTATTCTTTATGCTTGTCTCTTTTAAATTTTTCAATGACTTTTTTTTTTTAATCTTAAACTCCTTGTCTATGACAACAAAGGAGGAAAACCATCTTTATTTTTAGTATTTACATGAGGAGAATGTAACCAAAAGAGAGAAGAGTGATAAGGGTAAGGGCTGATGACCACTGATGATGAGTTAGTGAGTATATGTCATATTTTAAAGAAGAACAAAACTAAGAATAAAAGTATTCAATGAGAAGGTGGAGGAAAAAACTCAAAATCTAATAAGAAGTAGACAAAAAAATATCAAAAACAAGGAGCAAAGAACGAAAAATATGAGCAATATTCATTTGAGGATATCATCTTTGACAAGGAGGAGGAGTGATTTGATTATCCATAATGAGGAGGAGAGATCCACAGCTGACCAGTTAAAAATTCAACTTCAGGAGTCCCTCACTGAGGATTACATTTTTTGGATATTTATTCCTAAGTTCTTAGTACTTCAAACTAATTTTTTTTTTTATTAATTTATTTTACCTTGGATCTATAATTGTTTATGCAAATTTATTTTATATTTCTATGTAATAAAGATCAAAAATAGTAGGAGGAAGAATAAGGGTGGAAATAAAATATTTCAAAATAAAATTTTTGTATAAGCTCCTTTAAAGGTATCTAATATCTATTGGGTAGTTGTGTCATCAGGTCAAGGCTTATCCAATGTTTCTTGACTAAAATACTAAAATGGTGATATTTCATGTCTTTCATGTGGTGAATTTTAATGTGTCATATAGATTGGGAAGCTACTAGTATTAATTCTAATGTTGTAAATATGAGAGGCAAATCCCTCACCCTTAGAATCTAGTTCTTATTTTACTTGATCACCATTTGAGTCTATAGGGAAAACTATAGAGTTTTCAATGAGGGGAAGAAAGTCATTCATTGGAATAACACCAAAACCTGAGAATAGGCTGATGAGTTATAGTTAATTTTTCATGGCTAGTCGATTTGACTATGATTTTGATTTATGTTTTTTTTGTTAGATTTTTTGCAAGCTAGTAGGACTAAGATATGGCTTGATAACAAGATCCATGGCAGTTTAAGCCTTAAAAATTACCAATGGATTGCACCTATCCTTTGTCATACCAACCTATACTACTGACTAGATTTGTGCTTGGAACTGGTGACCTTTTCACTAGGGACTGCCTTGAAAAAATACCCTATCATCAACTACTATATGCTCCATGGCCATGGGTTACTCTATGTCGATTTATGGGTCGACAAATATTTGTTGTTTCTAGTTGTTGGGCATTGCAATGATGCTTTGTGGGCCCATATTTTTTATATTAGTTGATTCAGTAAGTCATATCCAACCTGGAAGAAACCCTCTATAACTTTTGTGATTGAGAAATTCATTTTATTCATCATCAAAGTTGTCCATATTGGAAAAAAATGAAATATGCATGAATTGTAAAAAGAGTGGGGGGAACGCAGAATTTATAGATGTGCATACAAAGGGCGACAGGCCTCACAAAAGGGATTAACAACAAATATGTTTTGAACAACAAAAGGTAACTCTCCCGTAAAAACTCCCCTTTAAGTATTGAAAAAACACAAGGTTAGAGATACATGATCAATTATAGTTGGAAGAAGCCTTCAATTGTTGTAAGAACAAGCTACAGACTCATTGTAATTTGTTTTCCATGTATAGATAAATTTAGTCCTCCGGGAAACTAAAAACATTTATGTGAAAGAGAGCTTACAGCTGGCCTTGGTATGAAACAATGTTGCAATTATTGACTGGAACACATGCCCTAGGTTCCCAAAATTAGGGCTTTTGTAGTTTTAAAATTACGCCGTAGATTAGAAATGGATGTCAAGTTGAATGTAGTAAGTTTTTTAGCTTCATTGAATATACTCCCAGATTGGTGAGGTGAATGTTTGTTGAATCGCGATACGAGAAGGATTTGTTAAAAAAAATACTTTTATGAGATCAAATACCATTGTTGAACATGTTAAATAGCTTCCATTTGTAAATTCAACATTGGAGGCTTTGATTGATAAGAGATGAGGATAACACACGTTCTTGGACTTTGGTTTTAATTTTATATATATGCATTAAATAATATCCAATATAAAGGTTCTATTTGCAAAAAGAAATAGGAATTTCCTTATCTTCATTATTTACTTCTTACCAAAGGTTGTATGTTAATATTCCTATATTGTACAAAAATACTATTTATGATTTACCTAGGTAACATTAAATTATGTGTAAAAACCCCTAGGAAAATAATTAGGCAATAGAGTGTAAAAACCCCAATAAAATAAATTATTCAATACAGTAGCTACTTGAAAAATAGACATCGTATAATTTATTAATTATTATCTTGTTTTACATTTATAATAAACATGGCATAATTTATTAATTATTATCTTGGTTTCAACAATTGCAAATTTTATTCTCCTCAAAGTATTCAATAATGTTAGAATTAATACATTTAGGTATTTTCATTATTGATTTGTTGACTATTCCAACCTTAGTTGTCCTTTCATTGGCCATATTTGCAACCTAGATTGGCATATATATATATATGTGTGTGTGTGTGTGTGTGTGTGTGTGTGTGTTTATTTATTTATTTATTTATTGTTTGATTTATATTCTTTCTTATGCTCATTAGTTTTACTTAATCCTTCATTTCAAGATTCTAAAATTTTATATTCTAGATTCTCTTAGTCCCCATTTTAGTTAGGATTTGTTTACCTTATATTCTTATTCCCAAGTGTATATGTGCTTTGATGTGGAAAACAAGTTGAGACAAGGTGGATAATAATGGGAATGACATATGTGAAAGTGTCATATCTGGTGCTTTTCTTTATATGTTTATGACTTTGCTTCTATGAAAAGGAGCACCTTTTTAGAGGTACCTGCAAAATCAATTTCACCTTTCATATGGGATTTTATAATTAATAATTCCCCTTTATTTCTCATAAAGGAATGTTTATTTTCTTCTCAAATAGATGTTCACAACCCACTGGCTTGGATTTCAACAGTAAGCTATTGCTAGCATGTAAATTGTGGGTAGTATAATTGGAGCAGTAATAAATGGATGGATTAGTAATTCCTATGGATGAAAGCTAGATTTAGTTATAGCTGATTTATTTTTTATTTTTGGATCAATCGTTATGGTTCCTGCTCTAGATCCATATGTTCTCATTTTTGGAAGATTTTTGGTGGTATTAGGTTTTGGTATTTCATCAATTACTGCTCCTATTTATATTTCTTAAACTTCGCCTTATAAACTAAGGGGAGAACTAGTGAGTACAAATACACTCATGAATATTAGGGTTCAGTTCCTTTCATATCTTCAAAATATAGAATTTACTAAGGTAAGAAACCTTATTATTATTTGAAAAAATTTCTATCGATTTGTCATTGGATGCACAAAGTAGCATGAAACAAGTTCCTTGAGAATTAGTGGGTATCCCTGCAATTTATCAAATAAATTTTATATCAAATATTCAGCTCATATTTTTCACTTCTCGTGTAGCTACTAAAATATTTCTAAACGAAATAATTTTCCTAGCCTAAATTCTATGCAAAGTTGCTACATTTTCTCAGTTTTCATTCAAGGGATACCTTGGTGCTTGTGTTGGGTGTGGAGCCTAATTATCTTCTTTATTTAGATGTATTGCCACATTGGACCCTTGTTATTAATGGGGCGAAAACGTCTCCCGTCATTTAATCGTTGCTAGGGGGGCCCACTGGGGGGGAGGGGAAGTGATGACCTTTTGGAGCCCCCCTCACCAGTAGCGGGGGGTTTCAGGGCCAACACCCCCGAAGCTAAAAATAGATGTAAAATTACCTTGTATAGTATTGTAATTTCGTAGTCAATCTGGGCCATTCATTAGGCGAATGATCTCATAGTCGAAGTCATGTTTAATTTATGGTTTTTTTTCCCTAGAAGACAACCCCTCGTTTTGTACGAGGGATGGTATTGTAGTTGTGTATGGTATGTGTATTACGAGTGAGAAATAGAAAGGAGGAATGTGTGAGAGAGTAGAAGATATTACACCGAATCTGTTGTAGGTTGTCCCTTCATCTTGTTAGATAATATAAAGGAAGGACTGGCTGTTCAAGTTCGACGTAGCCCAAATTGGGTGAACCACATTTATATGTGTCTCTCTTCTTTTATATGTTTTCTGTGTTTGTGCTTCCACATATTTTATGTGTTCCATTTCTCTCTAATATATAATTTTCTAATATATTGCATGTTTTTTGGAGTAAAGGCAGTGTTAATTGGAGGATGCTTTAATCACTTGAATATGTTTTTTTCTTTTTAGGTGCCATGGACATGGAAATGGATGCTAGGGGTAGCTGGGTTACTAGCCCTCCTACAACTTGTATTGATGTTGTTCTTGCCAGAATCTCCACATTGGCTCTTTATGAAGGTTTAGTTAGTCTACATACAATTTATTTTTTTAATTAAATGTAAATACATTTATTTAGAATATACCTACAAGTTATTCGTGTTTTCTTTCGACACAGAAAAATCAAGTTGAGGGTGTTGTAGTTCTTGAAAAGATATATGACCCTGATTTTATGGGGAGTGAGATCGAAAAACTATCATATTTTATTGAAAAATACCTTAATAGGAGGGATCCCAGTAGAAGTATACCATACCTAGATCTGTTCAAGTCAAAAGAAGTAAGACATGCTTTATTTACTATAGTGGGTCTTTAGGTATACAACTAAAAAGACTTTGTATCTTATTCTTCAATAATAATTGATGTGCCTTGTACTCATTTTTAATTATTTTGATCATGGTATGCATCATGAATGGATTCTAACTCAATGTTATAATTAACATTTAATAGTTTTATCCAGACTTATGCACGACCACAATAAAATATAGAAATACACATAAACACAGAGATGCAGCAAAAATAACACTTCATTTCATTAATATAAAATAACTGAAACATTCTTATAGAAAAAATGGGAATAAACTAGCTAGGGCATTGTTAGCTTATCTCTGAGAAGAGATGTGGTAGCTACACACCTCTGAACTGTGTCACAATGAGGCTCAAGGGCCTTTTTATTATGGAAAAATATAGGAAAACCCTAAACAACCAAAACCCTAACCCGAGGATATGAAATGCCAAGAGTTTCTGAGCCCCATTGGGGTTAGTTGGGAAGCCAACTTCCCGGGATCGTAACTTGGTCATATTATCTTCATTTGGCACGTACAACATATCATCAAAAATATATCTCTGATTACTATTTTTTTATACATGACCCTGCCTATGGCTATGGGCCTATTGCGAACCTCAAAAAAACGTCTTTTAGGGGGTTAAAAATACTCCAAATTTTCATGACCCAAAAAACTGCTAAAAACAGTAAATTCTGCTATAAAAATGGAAACTGATGAAACTGACTGCAGGTCTATGTGGAAGAAGTGGGTTTCCACCAATATCCACCTAGATCATGCTTACAATTGTTGTATTCACAGAAGGAAAAACCATGTTGGTACCCCACCTCCCCTTGGGGCTTATACCCGTAGGTCATCTTCTTGCTTATGCTCATAAGAACAATATACTCAACTATATTCATAATATTTAAAGTAGCCAATTTCTTACTATGAACTACAATATGGGAATCATAACCCATTTCTACTTGACTATCATTCCTATATATGTTTATATAGACAAACTCAAGGCAGAGCCTTATACAAAATCCTAACATTTGCTAAGATAGAAAAAAACTAAGATATCAGAATTGACTGGATTTTTTCTTTGCTTAATGATTAGCAATCATGCTTTCTTGGTTTATGGATTTTCCATGTGCTACTCACTTTACTCTCTCTATTGTGTGGGGGGTTATCATGACCCTCTTTGATCTCGCTAATCCGGTATATCATGGATTTGTTCAACTCCTCAACAACCCAATTTCTCCTTTGTTGCAGCTATCTTATTTTTATGCTACTCACCTTGTCAATGGAGGGGTATGCTCTGCATGATTTCTACTGCCCTCTCCTTCTCCTTTAGGTACCCCATTGACCTAGATAACATTGTATTTATTTCCTCCAATTTTCTATTCTTCTCTTTGCATTTTGAGATGTCAAATTGCACCGACCCAACTTCTTTTTCTGTAGATGAGTAATTGGGGTGGTTCTTTCTCATTCTAGAGTACTTGGGAGACTCTAAGATAGTATTATGGCTGATAATATTTGAGGATGTTTCTATTGACCTTGCTACTTCTTTGAGTGTTTTCTTGGGAATCTTAGGAATCTCACCAAAATATATGAAGTGATTTCCTTCTTTCCCATGACTAGCCATCTTATATTTTTCAGTATATTCCTTATTGTTTAGGTATTGCATGCTTTCTAAGCCCTTGATGTTAGTGATATCTAAGATTCTACGGCCTTATTTTCCCTCCTTTTTCAGAAGTTAACGTGACATTTTTGTGTGTGTCATCTATACATCACAAATTCTTCCCTCTGCTTTTATTTCTCTATCGATCTTATTCTAGCATCCTTGGACTAATATTGGCATGAGGGAAGGATCCATTTGATCCTTTCTCTATTTTTTCTTATTTCTTTTAATAAGGATATGTGATGGTTACCTATGTATCTCAAAATCTTCTTCGGGGCCCTCAATTATCCCATACCCAATGATTTTGGAATTTTTAACCTTTGAAGCACTATTAGTGATTACACTTTATTTTTTGTAGTTTTCCTCAAATCCCATGAGAAATATTTTACTTTTTTTACCCCTTGGGTCATAATGACACCTCCTTCTCCTACTACTCCCTTCTTCTCTTTTGGCACACCATCAAAGAATAAAAAGGTGCTTTTGTGCAATTATTGAGGTATTAATGTTGAAATTTGTGGGTCCCTGCCTCCAAACTCTTGGGGAATTTTATGCCTCTTTGATTAAGGGTTAGATACAGAAAAATTTTCTGATATTCTTCTACCACCCTCATTTCTACCATATCCAATGCTAATTCTATATTCGTTTTCGCATCCACTTTTATGCTTTTGTGTTATTGGTTCTTGGGACTTCTAGGTGACTAAATAGTTTCTAAGTGTATATGATCTTGCATTTTCAGTATTAAGAAGATCATATCCATCTCACATATGGAGGTAATATTTCCAGGGGCTTCCTATAAATATTAGCAATAAAAATTTTCTAATGATTCTTCTTTGTTGTTCATAGCTTTTCCTAAACCCCATGGATATTCTAATCTCATATGGAGGTAATATTTCTCATGGTTAGTGTACCCATAATTCTTAGCCCTTAAAGTGTATCTAATGTTTCTTCTTTGTTGTTCGTATCTTTTCCTAAGCCCCATGAGAATTCTCTTTTGTTTTTAACGTCCTGAGTCATGATGGCACCCCTTTCTCTTGCAGCTGATGTATTTTTCCTTGTTATATTGAAGAATAAAATGAAGTGTTTTTATGTATATTCGGGTTCTAATGTCTCTATTTGTGGGTTCCAACCTACTTTTTTGGGAGTTTCTAGGGTTGGTTGTTGAACATTAGCCGAATCCCAAATGTCCAATGAATGTAGCCAATTTTATTTCCTAACCTCCAAGGGAGTTGTCAACATTTTATCTCTACAATCTGGATTAAGACTATATTAATGGCATAGTTGTTGATGTTATTTTAATTGTATATATTTTCTCTTATTGGAAGATATTTTTGTTTCTCACCAACCATTTTTTATCTGACAACATTTGGGAAATTCTTTGTGCAATGAATCCTGGGCCAGTTCTTGTGTTGTTCCAAGAGAATTTCCCATTTGCAAGTTTGACATAAAATTGGTTCAAATTAGTTATTTTACTTGTACCCTGTAGTGTCTCTTATATATACCATAATTTTTCCATTTGCAGTCTTTCTGGAGTCACTTTCCAAGATATGGTTTTATGAGGGATGGATTCCTTTGATATCTTGAATGATTCCTAGCAGCTTCTCTTTTACCCCAATTATTTGGGGTGTAAATGTTGGTTAAATGGAATTCTTGACCCTGTAAAGGATGTTATGATCCAATTATAACCTTCCAGCCCTACTTTTCAGGGCATCATAATCCCATTGGGAGGATACTCCCTGTAAAGAATCATATTCGTTTTATACAGAATCTATGCCTTCCCTTCCATAGGTACTATATTATTTCTTAGAATACAATTTCTTCATTTTACATCTCTTGACAGATTATTTAAACTAGATTTTTTATGTCACTGACCTCCATATTGCTAGGATATTAGCTTCGTATTTTTTTTTTGATTTAGAGCTAGCTCCAAAGGCTTATAACAATGTTAACCGTGATTCATTCACATTTTTCTATGTTGGTTCTTATTTTTATTCTTTGTGAATTATATTTTTATAGTAATTCGCTGGCGAGAATTTCAACAATTTATGGGTATTAATATTATAATGTATTACAGTCTTGCTATTATGGAGCTAGTAGTATTTTCTTCAAACCAAATAACTTTGTTACTTTCCTTGTTTTTTGTGGCAATGAATGCACTTCGCATAATTATTGGCATATACCTAATAGATCGGTGTGGAAGAATACTGCTACTCCTAATGAGCTTAATCATAAATTTTTGTGTCACTAGCCATTATATCTAGAGCGTTTTACTTGAATTTGCTTGATGTACCCATTTTTAACATATAATAGACACTTAAAGCAGGTTATGCTTGTCCAACACTCCTCAACTTTAGTTGGCCTCTTTGGAATTGCAATTGTTTCTTAACTGTAGGGTGTGGCTTTTGCGAAACCTCTAGAAACAAGGTATGGAAACACCCCATGTTCCTTTATCAATGTGATATGAATTCCCGATGAAAATGGATTTTATTCACTCTATCCTGTGTGATTTACGAAAAATATAAAAATATGGACTAAAAAGTAACTCTATCAATTTTAACCCCCTTATTGTTATTATTGAACCCTTGTAACCCCCATTTTGTTATTATTGTGCCCTTAAATTATTATTGTTAGGTCAGCTAGGATTACATTGTGGGCCACTAGGATTACATTATGGCCCCATAGACTCCTATATATACAAAGGAGGTTTTGTAAATTGTATCATCCAAGAATTGTTCATTTATGTAATGTATTGGAGGTTGCCCCCTCGAAGTGGCTTATTTCTAAGGCGTTCATATCTCTTTTCTTCTATTTTTGGAGCTGGTTACACAACAAGGCACCTGAAAAGGTTTTGTGATTAAAATTTTGTCTAAAATAAACTTACTAAAATATTGATTTCATTTACTTGGACTTCAAGGATTAACATGTATACTTTTATTAATACATTACAATATCTTATCATTGATTGTGCAGATGCTCCCTGGAAATTGGTTTATTACAAACACAACATTTTAGCCCTATTGTTTCTAGCATTTTTGCTCTTGGTACAGTGATCCACATCCAAGTAGCTATGGTTGGCTTGTTGTTCATGATTTGGTTTTATGTATAGCTTTCTTCTCTCCTGGCATGGGACCATTTTCATGGACAATCAATTCCAAAATTTATACTTCAAAATATAGAAGTATGTGTAGGGGCATTGCTGAAACAATTTGTTGGATATATATTATTATTTTTTAGAGAGATTCCTATCTTTGATTTATGCGTCGAGAACATCCCAAACATTTATAGCATTCGTCGTTATTTTTGGGGTTGCATTCCCTTTTTTCCTTGATTTTTTCCTAATATGAAAGGCTTTAGCTTAGAAAAGGTCGATAAATTATGACAAGGGAGATAATATAGTGGCAGTATAGACGAGGAAGGTTCTTTTAACAAACACATTCTTGATGATTATCATACAACCTGAAGTAGAAAATCAGATGTTGAAATATCTCGTGAGAGATGGAATTCAAATAAATTGTTGCAAATCCATGGATGACATTTTTAAGGTATTATAGGATAATTTACAACTTAAATGGAATATCACCAATTATATCAGTAAGTTTTGCATGGTGGCATATCGGCAAGTTTTGCAAGCTGGCGGTGTCATAATTTGCATTATTTATTGATAAGATACCATTAATTTTTTTGAAAATTCTATTTGATATTTTCGATAACGGATGCTTCTACTTAAATCATTCATCAACATCCCCTTTGAAAAGTGTTTTCATTTCTACCACTCCCAAAATATAGGAATTTTAATTTAGCACTACATTTGTGTATACAAAGGATATATATTTGATGCTTTCCCTGATTTTGGATATACATTATTCCTCTCTATTGAAGTTATCTCATTTATAGATTAGGTTAGGCATAAACCAATGGGATTTTTTTATGTTACTCTCCTAACACTTCTTGTGTTCTAAACAATTTAGGTATCAATTTTTGCATACTATTTTTTATGGGGATGATGGTATTCCATTGGAAATACAAATACGGACTAAATAAATGCATCAACAAGTTGAGTTTGGATTTGTTGCACATGGAGGTACAAGGAGGGTGAAGCAACACACTCTTCATTCATTTTTTAGATGGTTGAGTGAGAAAGAAGGGTGCTAACATGAAACAATGATATTATGGACACTAAACTGTGGTTGTCTCCCCGTGATGCAGACATGAGACCACCTTGACCTTTCCCTTCCCATAAATATTTATACCCACATATGGATAAGTTTTATAGCCCACCATGTGGCAAAAATGATAGTGTCCTTGTAATTATGCTGTAAGATGATAAAGTGATTATGGTACTCCTAAAAACACCATATTATAGTGAAGTTGTTTTGAAATATGCTTGTTTTGAAATTCATTTGTTAATATTTTACACATTTTTTAAGTATGTTGTTTGAAATTTCTACCATCATATCAATTTCAGAATCAAGGAATTCTTGTTGTTGTTAAATACATGGATGTGCACGAACTACCTCCAAATTTTACTGCGAAGGATTTTCTAGACAAAATAGCTTATGGAAGTTCACTTTTTACATCATATGGTTTTCCAATACAAGAGGAGTTGAGACCAAGAGTGAATCACAAAATCGTTAGTTATCCTTGTCAGAAGCTAAAAATGGGTGATTTAGTTGAATTGACTTTGTCAATACCACATATGTTTTTTATTGAATACAATAAAGAAATAAGTCAACTTTTTTGGTAAGGAAGATGAATGTTAGGATGAAATAGGCCATATGCTAGGAAAAACTTCACAAGTTGTAGTTGTGATATCACTTATGTGGCAACTAGCCAATTGTTTTTGCATTAAATTCGAAAGAATGGTGACCAAAAGATTTACGTTGATGAATTCCAATCAACAACAAGGTCCAATGTCATTACACCAATATACTTGTTATGAGCTCAACATGTCACTTATGGAAATTGAAACTGGATGAGAAGGATAACAATCATTCCTCCCAACCACCAGAGATAAACCCAATTGAAAATTTTCTTTATGGAGCCTATAATCAATATCATGATAATCATAATTTTTTTGTAGAAAATTCATCGTATTCTTTGAATAATTTAAAGCGCATTATCTTAACAAGGCTAGGAGATAGGTATGGATAGCCACAAGAGGAAGGTTTGGGATTGTCTGTGCTATTTTGATTATCATCTTTCTATTTCACTTCTTTATAGAAAAATATATATTCAAATACAAACTCAACTCAAATGAAACTAAAATAGAGAAGACTAATTATGATGATGTTTCTCTCCATGCTACCTTGCAATGACGTTATTTTTTTAATTATAATTGAATTTCAGTGATAATAACCTCGATTTATATATTTATTTTAACACCAATTTGAAATCATGGTAAACATATGAATATCCCATTAATTATGACCTAAATATGATTAAAATAATCTCACCTTTAGCCTAAGCACGTGGCAGAGTAATTTTTGAAGTGTGAATTTTTATTAGAGACACTATTTGTTTGTTTGTTTTGGTTAGAAAAGGGTTTTATCTTGGTTTTAAGTGACTTTCAATTTATCATTTGTATCATGTTGAGAAAAGGGAAAGAGTAATTTGTGACATTTATCTTGCAAAAACTTATGTTGAATGAAAGGGTACAGAGTTTAACCAAGCTACAGTCTGCTTTGGTAAAGGAAAAGGAACATCTTAGAATGTTTCCTAAGAATACACGATATACAAAGTTTGAACACAAGTAATATATGGCTTTTGCTTTGACAGATATGTTATTTTTTATACCCAAGATATCACATCAAGAAAAATATTGATATTGTAGTAATTTTTTTAGGACCTCATTAAGTTTGATTTTTCTAATGTCCTATTTTATTGATACCTTATCATGACAGGAAGGATTTAAAAAGTAATTAATATGTTCCTGAAACAAATCAGATTCAAATTTTATAGATATAAAAGATAAAAAAAAATCCAATGCCTTTGTTTGATTTTTACTTGACCCTTTTGTGGGCAGGTTACAGGGAATGGGATTGGAAAAAGGATGGGGAGACAATGTAAAGCATGTCTTAGACATGATTCATTTTTTGTTTGATATCCTTAATGCACCCTATCCATCGACTTTGGAAATGTTTATAGTATGGATTCCTATGGTTTTTAATGTTGTGATTATTTCACTTAATGGTTATTTTGGGCAAGAAACTTTTTTAGGAATTCTAGACAAGACATAGTTGGAAAGGTAAACATATTTTTTATAATTGCATTGTTCATTCCATGATATCCTCTCTTTATTATTTGATCATATTTTGAATTTTTCCTTTGATTTTGTTTTGTATTTTAACTATGAAATTGAAAATACTTGGTATCATGTCCATTTAAACAACATCCAAAGCTTGAATATGAGATTAATATTACACAATATTAATTGAAATCCATTTAGCTATTTTGTGTTAAAATATTTTCAATACTATTAGAAGTTGGAAATATTATCATTGATGGAAAAGGAGCAGATTGGGATCAGCAAAGGTATACAGTATCAACAACAACAAAAATAACAACAATCAAAGGAGTAGCAAGATATGCAACAACAAGGGGGAAAAGGAGTAGCATATACATTGGTGGTTTGGTAGAACATTTATGTTGTCATGTTGACTGATCTGAATTGTTGTGATGCAAAGGCAAGACTCCAAGGCAAAGACAAAGATTGTTGTGATTAATATTGGAATTTGATATTGGAATTTAGATGATGAAATTAATCATTACATGTGTCTGAAATTAATATCAGAATATTAATTTATTTTTGAGATATAATATTCAAGATATAAAGGATTTGGAAACTAATGAGTGGAAGAAAAAGAGTTAAGCCTATTCACTGCATATTCCTATGTGGGATACAAACATTCAGTAAACTATCTTTATAAAATATGTGGGTTTGGAAAGCATAGAGGGTTAGCGAGTTGGATAATGTGTGAGATTTGATTAAGATGTTATGCATTAATTAACTGGCACATATGGAGCTTATGTGAATCAAATTTGAAGGGAAGAAGAGGCAGAAATGAAGATGGAGAGATGTAAAATTTATGACCAGGTAAACTGGCACATTATTGTTTCTTATTTTCATCAAGGGTTGTAGTCTCCTCTTAAGTTGTGGCTTGATAAATTTTCAGTTGGAGTTAGTTGAGGTAGGAGCCTCTTGTGGTTTTTAGCCTGTAGAAAAAATATGGGATTTAAAGCTTCCTTGCATGTTGTATCTTGCAGAAATTTGAGGTAGCAACCTCCTGTAGGTTGGACCCTACAAAATATTAGATGTAATAAGGAGTTGGAGCATGCCCTTGTATCATAGCAATAATAAAATCGTGGTTTTCTTCCTTATGGGTTTCCACTTATATCTGGTGTCCATATGCATGATTATTATGTGTTGATTTGATGTATTAGTCTTCTTATTACTTTTTGTTCAAATATTTAGTTTGTTGATCATTATTTTTTAAGTTGCTCATGTAATGGTATCGTTAATGAGTTTAGTGAATAGAATTTTAATTTCCATGAATGGACTAAATTTATTCACCCCCCCTCTTATTTTAGTTAAGATTTCATTAATTGGTTTCATATTTGGTTCATTTGGTGTAAGATGAATAACTTGAAGGAGATCTGGTTGAGTCATGGAATATCAAAGTGTACCTGTGTTGAGTGCAACAAACTTTCATGAACGGAGAGATAAGGTTAAAACAGATTTATGGCTTATGGAACTGGTGTATGGAAGATTTTATGTGATGGTTACTACAAAGACTCTCCCTCTTTGCAAGAACAACAGTGGAATTCTAAGGAAAAATGCGTAATGTATAAAAATCTTCATAACAAGGATCTTGATACAGTAATAGATTTAACTTCTGAAAAATAAATCTAGAATAGAATGCATCTCATGCATGAAGGAGACACTATTTGTTACACTGTCAAGAAGGAGAAGATAAACAAGAATAAGAAAAATCCATTTAAAAATGAAAATGTTTATTCAAATGAGGTCTCTTTTAATGTGAATGGACATGATTTCCATGAAGAGAAGACAGTTGAAGAACAAGCCAAACTTGACATTGTCTTGACTGAAATAGAAAAATTGAGGAATTAAAACATAGATCTGAAGGCACTGATTCAAATGCGTGATGAGAGAGAATATGAATACAAGAAGAGAATGATTATCCTAAGGACATAGATGAAGAATAAATGATGAATAGTCAGCTAAAGGAGAAAGAGGTACAATGTGAAAGGTTAGAGGTCAAGATTAATTCAGTGAAAAGTGAGTTTGAAGAAAAGAATAGTTTTTGTAAGTAGCTAGAAGAGGAGGTTTCCTCCATGAAGAACTTATAAAATCAAACGATTAAAAATGAAAAATAAGCATCAAAAGGACCTACAAAATAAGAACAAAATAAACAAAAGTAGCATAACCAGAAGGAGAAGAATGAAGTTAGAAATTCTTCAATATCTTAAATGAGGAAATATATCTCATGCTTCAATTTCCATGAACTAGAACATATTGCAACACACTGCAAGAACAAACAAACCAACAATAATCAACCAAAGATGCAACAAACAAGAAGGTATTATCATGTAAGCAAACAAAGAAGAACATAATCAACCAAGTACATAAACACTTTCTATGATTATTGTTATAAGTGTATTGAATTTGGAGATAAAGCGGCTAAATCTAATTTGTATGCAAAGAATATCATGAACTCTAGAATGATTACACCATATCTTGCATTTATTGTCAACACAGATTATTATGTATGTAGAAAATTTGGCCATAAAGCCAAAGATCACAATTTGATAAATAATCTAGAGGATTCAAAACAAAATATGGAAGAAAATCCAAATATACCACTCAATGAAGGGAATACAAACAAAAGAAGGGAGTCTATTAAAGTTTGGAAAAGGAAAGAAATGATCAAATTCCAATTTCAATAACAAAATGAATTTATCTTGATCCTAGGGGGAGATACCCATGAAAAATAATATTAGAAATGCAACATCATCCCAGGGGAAGTGGTTCCATCGTGAGGGAAGATTCAACAATTACCAAACCTATCAATAAAGCAGATGTACACAGAATCTATTATGGACAAGTTATTCTAGACCTTTCAAGTGTTGTTAAGGAACTTGTAGAAAATAGATTGGGTGTAGGAGAAATCAACATTGAGGTTAAACTAAAAGATTATGGAGGAGAATCATTTGAGGTTGGAGATAATGGTTGTGGTATTTCACTTGAAAATTATCTGAGTGTGACTCACAAGTATCATACTTCCAAGATTGCAGCTTTTTCTGACCTGCAATGATTGACTTCCTTTGAGTTTTGAGGAGAGGCACTAAGCTCACTTTGTGATTTAGGAGATGTGATCATTGTAACTAGAACAAGGGATTACATTTTTGGTATGCAATTGGAATTTGACCTTTTAGGTTTTATTTCTTCCCAGAGAGGTATTTCACATCAGATTGGTACTATTGTTACAGTGACAAAATTGTTTACATATTTTCTTGTAAGGTATAATAAGTTCAGTCGAAATATTCTCCGAGAATATGGCCGAATTCTATCTCTATTGCATTATTATTCTCTTATTACCAAATACTTCTGACTAATATTCACTAATGTGATAGGAAAAAATGCCAAGAATGTGGTTTTAAGAACACACAGAAGTGGTTCCATTAAGGATAATATAGTAACATTTTTTTATACCAAGACACTTGCATGCATTGACCCTTTAGACATTTGTATCTAAAATGGATTCCACCTTGAAGCATTTATGTCTAATCCTAGATCTAGATGTGGAAGGGCTTCAAGATATCAACAATTTTTCTATGTGAATGGTTACCTTGTGGAAATGCCAAAAGTGACGAAAATTTTGAATAAGCCATACAAATTGGTGGAAACACGAAGGTGGGTTACACTTTTTTGAGAAACACGCACGAAAATATGACTATCCCAAAATTTCAACCGATATTTTGAAATTAATTCAGCCAAACTTTTTCCATCGTTTTTCGAACTTATTCTGTCGTTACTGTTGACGGTGTCGGCAACCGGATTTTTGGCTGAAGGCTCAAAAACCAACATTAAAATTTGGATCGAACTATTAGTTCGTCCAAACTTTTGATTATAAATATAGCGACCCTCAAACCAAAAAATTATTTAGTTTATTTTCATTTTGATGTTATGATAGTTTATTGTTACGTGACTGTTCGAGAGCTCATAGGTGAGTTTTTTGGTTTTTTGGTTTATTGGTTTTTTCTATTTATGTTAATCTTGTGTTTCGGTTATTTTTTTGAAGGATTCCTCTGTGTCCTTGGTGTCCTTGTCTGCTCTACATCCTCGATTTCCTTGTCTACTTGGCATCCTCTACGTCCTCAGCATCCTCATCTCCTTGTCTCCTTGACTTCCTTTTTTCTAGGTAAGTCTATGAAAAATTTACTATCTGTGATCCCACTTCATAAATAAATTGCTAGAAATTATTGTATTAGAGTTTGTTAAAATTAATAAGTTCCAATTGGGGAACATAATTTCCATCAAGAGAATATGTTAATATCACCTATCTTGCTGCGTCATCTACCAATCAATCAAAATATAATAATATAGTAAAAAAAGAAGCAGTTGATGATCTGATCCGAGATAAGAATTTGTTATGTGGAAATTATGAGATATGTTTAAGGTTGTGAAGAAATTAATGAAGGAGAAAACAAAATTATGAATGCAATAGAATAATAAATAGTTATTGTTCAATATGCTTGAATCTAAAATGAACTCAAATTGATCTTAATTCTGTTATGACCTGCAAAGATAGATTTAACAGATATTTTATAGTATACAATATCAAACACAACAAAAACACTTAATTTCCAAAACAATACACCATGTAAGACAAAATTAAAACCATTCAAATAAATTCTGATGATAGTTTATTAATTCACAATCGAGACAAGAATGTGCTGAAATGAAAATTATATTAAAAGATTATTAGAATTCTATTACAAATTTGGACTCCACTAAGCAACATCTACCTCTTCAATGAAATTTATTAAAAACATGTAAATAAAATATTCTTCTTAGAGCCAAATATTCTTTGTATCTCTATAATTGAAATTTTTGTACACTAAAAAAATCAAAATGTTCAGAAGGAAAAATTGCAGAGACCCCTTGTAGCGTGGATCCTTAACACTTCTAAAACTGATGCACTCTCACCCTTTTTAAATCCTTTGAGACTTTACATCTCTCCAAAAATTCCTAAAAAAAATCAATTAAATATCACATGTAATGGATATGTGTTCTTCCGGGAACTGTTTTGACAACTTTGGGAATTATGCTTTTATCTTGATCGCTAAATATTTCTAATTTCTCTCGTGTCTGCCTTATTTCAAAACTAATTAGCTCAAAATAAATATTTTTTTGTTAGTTTCCTATATTACTAGTGTATTCCCTTATTTTTGGTAGTGTAGATCCCTTATTATTGTTGTTGTACCCCTGCAGTTCCCATATTGTTATTATTGTGCCCCATAAAGCCCCACTATTATTGTTGTTTTGCCCTTACATTATTGTTGTTAGGTCGGCTAGGATTATATTATGACCCCATGGACTCCTATATATAGAAAGGAGGTCTTCTCATCTGGATCATCCAAGAATTTCTCATTTATGTAATATAAAGGATGTTGCCCCCTTGAAGTGGCTAATTTCTAAGGCATTGATCTCTATTTTCTTCTATTATTGGAGCTGGTTTCATAACATTTGGTATTAGAGCTTTGGATTCTAGGGTTTCGCTACTTCAAACAGGACATCATGGAATTTTCCTTATAACGTTTTTTTGTGAAGGTTCAGAAGCTAAAATAAAATCCATTTTTGAAGAAATCCTGATGAACGTCGTGAATTTTTTTTAGATATTGGTTCACAATATTTTCGAAGATATGATCTATGGAAGTTAGGGTTTTTTCAGGCTACTGAATTTCATCTCAAATAGGTGACTTTGGGAATGTAGTCATAACTCTCTCTCTCTTAGCATCAGATTGGAATTCTGAAATAATTGGCCAAAATTACATAGACCATAGTTTATTGTGTATCAATTTCAGAGCCGAAGGAGAAAACAATGACACATGGCATGCCGTACATGTTCGCCCTACTAAACTAGTCCATAATTAGGTCATTGCAAGAGATTAGGCATAACTTTGACTTAAAGAGTCAAAATCAAGTCAAACATGTGGCATTGCAAAGAAGATTCAAAGGGCTACTAAAGGAATGAAGATAAAATCTTGGGGATCCAAAATTTCAAAGATACATCAGTTTCAATATTGAGCTCCTCAAAAGCAAGAAAAATGTGTGTATTTTTTTCAAATTGCATAAGTCTTGTTTGAAAAAATAGTTTGAAGTGATTCTAAGGGCATATTGAAGCATAGATATCAATATTGGGTCCTTAAATGGCCCCTAAAAATAATTAAATACCCATTAAGCCCTCAGAAGGCTCTACTATGAATCATGAAGAGGAAGAAGTGCAACATGACATATCAAAATTACAAGACCAAGTGCTCCAAATTTCGCTCTCGCAAAGAGAAACAAAAAATGAAACGAAAGTTTTAAAGAAATGCGTGGAAGCTAAGATGGATGGTTTAAAGAAAGGCATGGAAGCTCATATTTATGGTTTGAAGAAAGGCGTGGAAGATAAAATGGATGGTTTGAAGAATGGCATGGAAGCTAAGATGGATGGCATGGAAGCTAAGATGGATGACATGGAAGCTAAGATAGATGAAAAAATGAAATACAACGTGGAAGACATGAAGAATGATCTAAAAATAGACATGGAAGGTTTAGAGGAAGGTTTGAAAAAGTTGATACAAGAAATAATTCCTAATGGTGAAAAGGTAGTACAGGAAACTCATGATGAGAAAAAAATAAATGTTAATCATGATTTAATAAACTCTAATGTTGGATTGAAGACCCACGATATTCCAAGTATTGATATGAGGAAGTTTTATGGCAAGGATCCTGTAACATGGATACTACAGATGGAGCAATATTTTGATCTCCCTAATTTGCAAAACACACAAAAGGTACGCATTGCAACTTTACATTTAGAACAAAATACACTTGTATGGTATCGATGGCTTTGCTCTCGTAAAAAAAAAATTCACTTGGTCAATCTTTATGGAGGAAATGATGGCACATTATGAGGATACAAAGGGAAATGCCTTCTTCAGCCAATTGATAAATCTCAAACAAAATGGTTCAATGGTGGAGCACATGCAGGACTTCCAAAAATTGAATATAAAGTCAACTGATATTCCAGAGGAACACGGGATTGATGTTTTCATAGGGACTTTAAAGGATAACATCCAACATGAGGTTTCCCTTTGGGAACCTGATTCCTTGGAGAAGGCATTTAGGTTGGCAAGAAAATTTGAAAGTAAATTTATGGCGACAAGGAAGCCTACCACTAACATATATAACTATGGGAGTGTTTCTACTCCTAGACTTCCATAACCTACAAGATTGACACCTTAAAAATTGGAAGAAAAGGAGAGAAAAATGGCTTTGCCACAAGTATGATAGAAAATACACTAAAGGTCATAACTGTGCTAAGAATAAATTATTTTACATAGATTGTGAAAAAGAGGAATAAAATGAAGAAGAAACCTCAAAAGAAGAGGATATACATGAGGAACCAACCATAGAGAAAGTAGAAATGAGTCTGATCATATCCTGTAATGCATTGGCAGGAATGACCACTCCTCAAACTCTCAAGATAGAAGGACATATCAAGAAGAAAAATGTAATAGTTTTGATTGATTCAGATAATATCCATAATTTTATTCATTGTAAGGTAGCCAAGGAATTGAATTTCTTCCTCTACCCAGCACTAGAGTATCAAGTGATGGTTGCAGATGGAGGGACTATAAATTTCTCTGGAAAATGTCATAATATAAATCTAACCATGGGATAATATGTCTTGAATAGTCCAATGTTCTCCATTCCAATGGTAGGTGTTGATGTTGTACTAGGAATATAATGGTTACAATATTTGGGGATGATATCTTTTAATTTTCAAGAACATTCCTTGAATTTTTTTCCAAAAGGAAAGGAAGTTGAATTATGGGGTATCACAAGGAATCTGGGAAAGATAATAAGATCTAATGCCATGAAAATATTCTGAAGAAATAACAATGACGTGTAATTGCATAATTATGCTCCCTATAAGTTCCAACATCAAAATAATCAATTTCTCCAGATCTCCAAAAATTCTTCGACAATCATTCCAAGGTGTTTGAAACTCCCAAAGTAATCCCACCTATTCGTGATCATGATCATGCTATTCATTTGATTCTAGGAAGTGCTCCTCCAAACATCAGGACTTATAGATATCCTTATGTCCGAAAGAAATAAATTGAACGTATGATTGCAGAAATGTTAGAGGCTGGTATACTTCAACCTAGTCAAAGTTAAATCTCTACTCCAGTAGTATTGGTGCACAAGAATTATGGATCATGGTGCATGTGTCTGGATTATAGGGAGCTCAATAAGCTCATTATTAAAGATAAATTTCCCATTCCTGTGATTGTTGAATTATTGGATGAATTACATGGAGCCATTTATTTTACCAAGTTGGATCTTCGTTCAGAATATCATCAAATTAGAATGAGGGCTAAAGATATTGTGAAAAAAACATTTCAAAATGATGAGGTTCATTATGATTTTTTGGTCATGCCTTTTGGACTTACTAATGCACCTTCTACATTTCAAGGGTTGATTAATTCCATTTTTAAGCCCTTCCTTAGAAAAATTTTGTTGGTATTTTTTGATGATATAGTAATCTACAGTAGGTCTTGGAAGGATCATGTTTAACATGTTGAAAGGGTTCTCAAACTATTGAAGGAGAAAAAATTATATTAAAAAACATCCAAATGTTTCTTTGGAGTACAAGAGGTGGAATATCTAGGTCATATTGTATCTCAGGAGACTGTTAAGGTAGACCCTAACAAAATTAAAGCCATTAAGAAATGGAAATTCCCTACAACCATAAAGTAGTTTTGAGAATTTCTCAAGTTAATAGGGTATTATCGCAAGTTTTTTAAGAATTATGGGAAAATAGTAGCACGTCTAACAACATTATTGAAGAAATATGCATTTTCATGGACTCCTAAAGAAATGAACCCTTTAAACATCTTAAAGAGGCAATTTTCCTAGCACCAATCTTAGCTACGCCAGACTTCACAAAAACCTTTATTGTGGAATGCCATGCCTCGGGAAATGGAATTGGTGTTGGTTTAATGCAAAGAGGATGACCCAATTATTTTGAAATTTCTCCAATCAAAGGAAAGTATTTTCAGAAAGCTATTTATGAGAAGGAAATTTTGGCAATACTACATGCACTAAAGAAATGGCGACCTTACCTAATGGAAAGACACTTCAAGTTAAAAATTGATCATAGTCTTAAATAATTTTTGGAACAAATATTATCTTCAGAAGAGTAGCAAAAATGGGTCACAAATATTTTGGGTTATGACTTTGAAATCATCTACAAAAAAGGGAAGCTAAATGTTGTTGGAGATGCACTCTCAAGAAAGGATGAGGAGGTGGAAGCATTGTTTTGTGTCATTGCTATTATCCAACCAAATTGGATAACCGTAGCAAGGGAGGAATGGAATAATGATGAAGAAGTGTCGACACTCATTCAAAATTTGCAGCAAGATCCCAGTACATCTGATACATTTAGTTGGAGAAACGATTCCTTATGGTATAAAGATCACTTATATCTTTGTAAGAATTCCAAACTAAAATAAAAGATTCTCTTGGAATTGCACACCTCTCCCATAGGAGGACATTCAGGATTTTTAAAAACTTACCACATGGTGAAGAAAAAAAAAATTTGGGATGGCCTTAATTCTGATATCCAAATGTTCATGGCAGAATGTTTGGTTTTCCAGCAAAATTAAGTTGAGACATTTAAGACCTCGGGTCTACTACAACCTTTACCCATTCCACCTCAACATTGGGAGGAGGTTTTAATGGATTTTATCACATGTTTACCTAATTCCAAAGGGAAGAGTGTCATCATGGTGGTAGTTGATAGACTTACCAAGTATGCACACTTATGTAAATTATCTCATCCATTTAAAGCAAGTACAATTGCTACTAAATTTATGTAAACAATTCAAAAGCGACATGGAAAACCAAATATTATTGTAAGCGACAGAGATCCCATTTTCACTGGGAATTTTTGGATGGAATTATTTTCTTGTTTGGGTACTCAAATAGCCCATATCTCATCTTATCATCCTCAATACAATGGGAAAAGTGAGATAGGTAACAAATTTTTGGAAGTATATCTTCGTTGTTTTGTATCTGATAAACAAACACAATGGATCAAGTGGTTACCTCTGGTTGAATGGTGGTATAACACTTCCTTCCATACTGCAGCAAAAATGAGCCCATTTATGGCACTTTATGGATATTTTCCATCATCCATCACATCATATTTAAGAGAAAATTATAAGGTTAAAGTAGTGTAATATCACATCGAGCATCAAAAACAAGGTCTCCAACTCTTAAAGGATAACCTAAATTTGGCACAAAATCGAATGAAACAATAGGCAGATCAACATCGTAGTGAGAGAAGTTTTAATGTAGCAGACTGGGTATTTTTACGGCTAAACCATATAAACAAATGTCCCTCAAGCAAGTTAACAAGGATAATAAATTATCACCAAATTAATATGGTCCTTACAAGGTGTTGTAAAATATTGGTACTATGGAATACAAATTTCAGCTTCCTGCTTATTCTCGAGTGCACCTAGTTTTCCATGGTTCATGCTTAAATAAGGTTATAGGTGCCAATTCAAACAATATTTGCAAGACTTTATGAGGAAGGAAAAATCATATTGGAACCTAAAGCAGTCACAGAAACAAGAACTTGACAGCTAAAAAATCGATCAATTTCATTGTATCTCATCAAGTGGAATAACTTACCCACTGAAGATTCCACATGCGAGGATGAGAATTTTATACAGAAGCATCCATGGCTACTCAAGCATTGAGGACAACACTTTTTTGAAGGAGAGGGGAGTTTGAGGTCCTTATATTACTAGTCTAGTCCCTTATTATTGTTAGTGTAGCCCCCTTATTGTTATCGTTGCACCCCTGTAGTCCCCATATTATTATTATTGTGCCCCATAAAACCCCACTATTGTTACTATTGTGCCCTTACATTATTATTGTTAGGTCAGCTTTGATTATATTGTGACCCCATGGACTCCTACATATAGAAATGAGGTTTTGTCATTTGGATCATCCAATATTTTTTCATTTATGTAATGTAAAGGAGGTTTCCCCCTCAAAGTGGCTAATTTCTAAGGCATTGATCTCTCTTTTCTTCTATTTTTGGAACTAGTTTCATAACATTGTTTCTTGGATCTTCCATGACGATATAAATTATGAACTATATTCTGCTAGATGACAGTGTGTTATTGGTCATTTGCACCAATTTCAGCCAAGGAGAAATGAAAATTGGCTTTTCATAAATGTTAGAGAGCACCAATAAGGATTATGGGCTAGCCTGAGGCTTAATAAATCTTGAAACTGTAATATGTTTCATTGTTGAATGTTGATAATTCCAGATTTCCTCAATTACTGGAGCATGCCATTGATACCCATGCTCATATGTGCCTCGCATGGTTGCAGGTGGAGAATTTGGCATAATTTTGTTTCAAAATCCAGAGTTTTGTGTAAGATCATGTTACAAACAACACCCCCTTCTCCTTCCACTGTGTGTTTCACATCAGTTTTGTAATTAAAAATCGCCAGAATATTAGTTCCTGTATCCGAAATAACATTCATAATTAGCCAATCTAAACGAATAATACTTAATAATATCAATCATCGTAAATCTGGAGCATTTTCTTTCTTTAAAGTGTCATGTCAAACTAAAATTATTGATCTCCTCGGTAAACTGATTTTGAATCATTTAAATAGACAAGCTTCAAGTTTTCACTGCGTCATAATGTTGACATGGAATTTTTTTAATATTTTGTTTTACATTACTTGATGGAAGCTATCCCACATGAGTCTGAGTCTAAGAGAAAGAAATATTAAATTTCATATATGTGGTTATTTTCACCATAGGGCAAGAGACCTGGAGTGTATAGTCTCTTGACTCATGGTATTGGCTTATGATGATAATGTGACATAACGAGCTATGTATTTGGCTTACATGTATGTGTGAGTGCATGCTTCTGAATGTCAAAGATTTAATTTTGTTTGTTTTTAATTGATATTTACAATTAATTATATACAAATATAACTTATAAATTTATTTACAAATAATTTTATAATTTTGTATTGATTGTATTTAAATATTTAACAATTTATATTTATTTACAACTATTATATTTACACTATTTCACAACATACAAAATTATTTTTTTGTTTTCTTAAATTTTAACACATTTACCATATATTACAATGTTTGTGATATTTTTTATTAATATTTTTTAGTATCATTATATATAGTATTCACAAGGTCTTGTATGATAGGTGTTGTAATATATTACATATTTAGTTTTTTAAAGCATATGTTTAGAGTTTAGTTTGCTCATTATTTACACTATATATATATATATATATATATATATATATATATATATATATATATATATATATATATATATATATATATATATATATATATATATATATATATATATATATATTTATTTAAATATTACGATAAAAATAGTATATATTAACATTAGTGAGGCTATAATTAAATTTCATGTACATTGTTTTTATAGATGATTTACCCCTTTTACGATATAGATTTCAATTAAGCATAGAGGGAAAATAAACAAAGCAAACAAATGTAAAATGTGGGGTGATGTGGAAACTAAAGGTGTCACATTTCCTTCTTGTGACTAGCATTATTATGATTCATGAAAGGAAGAAAATAGATGCTAACCATCCAAATAAAATCCATAATCCATCGAATAATGTGCATAAAGATAAAAAACAAAGAAATCCACAAAAAGGAATCAAAGGAAACCTCTCTAACATGCCAAGAAGGAGAGGGGTTTTCAAAAACATAATGAAGGGAGCCCATATATTATAAAAATATCTGGGGGGGGAGGGGGGGTGGGGTGGTTTGTGGCCAGAAGAACACCTTAACCAATGTGGTCTTTACTCAACTATCTATTTGAATCTTCGAACGTCCAAATTAGGGATCTTGACCCTTCCTCAAATGCCACAACATAGCTCAACTACCTGCAATAGATCAAATGTCCGTGTCTCACTATATCAAATGATTTTCTCAAAAATATGCCCAACTACTCCTCCAATACTCGACTCTGACACTAGATGATAGGATCTCAAAGATTCGACTGCTCTCATTTTTACTGTGCCAAAACCAAACCAAACCAAAGACAAGAAACTTGTCCTCTCTTCTACTCATGTTTAGCTTAGAAATATGAGGTGTGGAGTACTCTTAAGGAATATTTTCACTTGTTAAATGTGTTATGAGGTGGCCACTCTTTTATTTTTATCATTTCATGTGGAAATGATTAGCTCATCCTTGGGCCTACCTTGAGTCAAGTCAACCTACCTTTAGTGTCATGTTCTCCCACTCATACAAATAAAAATTACTATCTCTCTAAGTAGACCTCCTCTTTTGGTGTACTTTGTGGCCCCTAGTTCCTTTTAGGCCCTTCTCTGCAATCTCCAAAAGTAAAACCAAAAAAATTCAACATGGTTTTGTCCCAACTCCTTTGGGTACAAAACCCCCACCTTGGGTTCTAATCCTGAACTATATTTGTGGATCCCATTCCTCCAAAACCCTCTAGCCTATGGTTTGGATTAATTCCCAAGCTACAAATATCAACACTGCCTCTTAGCGAGGGAGGTACTTCCAACGCTAGGAATTATCCATCATCATCACTAGAAACACTAGCCCATATAGCATCCATCACGAAAACATACTCTTTAGAATGAACCACACAATCTCGGTAGTGCCTCTACCTCATCTAATATAAACCCAAAGATCTCAACATTTCCACAGGGTTGATCCCTCTAACACTAGACTCCCTCTTAGTCTATACGATATCCACTTACTCAACGTGCTATTGATCTCATTTCCTACAAGGTTAGTATGAGTTGTGGTCGAACACAAGCCATCATCACTGCAACCCAATCCTGCAAGCACTCATCCTCTTGTATCAAACAAAACACATGCACATCCCTCCAATATTGGATATGCAACATGATTATCCAATGAGGAAATTATCCTTCCAACATCTTGTCCATCACATGAAGAAACCTTGATCTTACCAATTTTTTCCATGCCAAAGTAATCCTCAAGTTTTCCTAATGATTCATGTCAAATCAAAGGAAGTCCATAATAAAAAACGTACCCTACAAAAAAGTGTTTTTCACCAGGTTCACCACCAATCCAATAGATATCCTAGCCAATCTCACTTCCAATCTAGTCAAGACTACATCTCCATGTCTTCAGTTGAACACTCTACTCCATGATCTAGACAATCTCAACTCCCTATAAGTTGCTTTGTTTTTCACACTCTGATTCACTAATACTTCAAAGTAGCTATAATCCCATGTTGTTTTTCCATGTTATTGTAATCTAGGTTAAGGTCTTAGAAGCACTCGCACTACCAATCCAAATACCACAACAAACTAATTTTCACATCATAATATAAATAGTAGTAAATCAACATGTGCACAAATATAAACAACATTTTTTTTTCTTAGTAATACTATCTCTATTATATCATATTTAACAAAAAGTTACAAATCTCGTCGTGAGGAATGGACAAGTCCATCCTAGAGCAAAAATTCAAGAGTTTGTTGCCAAATGCTGGACTACCCTAGGAGGGGAAACCAGTCCTTAGAAACCACATAGAAGGTACTGCCCAAAACAGGAAACTAGCAAAGAGAGTTTTTAAAATTGAGCAGAAAAAACATAGTAAAGCATTCCTAGTCTTAAACATGTCGAAGAGAGCTGAATTAGAAATTTTAAGGAGGACCTGCATGCTTTTTGTGGGGGGAAGGAGCTTCGTTCAAGATTCTGCACACGTAGCCATAGTCCACTGTCTCTGAGCTTGACACATTTGCATTAGGCAGAGAGTGAGGCGAAGCTCGGAAACCAAGTCTCTCCACCGGAGTGTCCAGTTGCGAATCGTCCATCGGAGAGGCTGTGAATGCCTGGGGCTGGACCGAGCTACAACCACCTTTTTTCCGCTAGTTTCCTTCCACGTCTGGGTCTAGGTTTATGTCCTCACTCTTGTCATTGGATTCACTGGAATTTTTGCTGCTACTGGAAGAAAATTTCATGGGAAAGGCTTTCATCTTCCATGGGATGAAAGTAGGCTCAAGGGAGATGGTTAATTTACGAGCTTGTTTCTTGCTGCGAGAGTTGGAGGGGAGAGGGGCAGGGTAGGGGATCTTCCATGATAGTTGAGCATTCACGATGACAGGAATAGGGCTATCATGCTCATCCTAGTCGATGGAGAGGTCACGGTCATGGGAAATTGACAAAGGTGGTCGTGAGGGTAGGCCACGGCCCCCTGCTCTATGGCACCTCATTCTATGGGGACAGGGCATAATGGTCCTGGGGGGATAGTCACCTGACCAGAGGGGAGAGGAACTGCTACCCGCTCAAACAGAGAAGGGCCATAGGTGATGCTCTTGAGACGAGGCAACAAGATCAGTGAATTGTACAGCGAGCAGACGGGCGGGATGTAACGCAGTGGAGAGGGCTAGGGTGACGAGATTAATAGCCATGGTGAGAGTAAATGCAGAGGCCTTCAGGTACGTCATTCTAGGGGTGGCGGGAGGTGATTTAATGGCCATCTCACGACAAGAGTTAACGCTGTGAGGATTCCTAGGGATGATCATGTGGGTGTGTTGTGTGTCCATCCACATAGATGCCCCATGTCTCCTTGATATTCTAGCATACACCCGCATCCAAGGGTTGAAGATATTTGCACACCAGTGAAGTGCAATCATGTTTGAGAGCTTCATCATCCATGGAGGATAAGGTACTAGAGCTGAGAGGAGTAGTGTGAGAGACCCCTTTGTTATCAAGTAAGTCGGCCACCTTGTTGGAATTTCTCCTAATGTGGTGGAAGTCAATTGCTGTGTGGTTGTGGATCCTCTGCTTCAGAAGAGTGATTTGTGAGGCTAGGCACCATCTCTTAGCTAGTTTGGTGGCTAAGGTACCATCTTGGAGCCACTTGGCCATGTCAATGAGCGTTTGGGAGTCCCCCTCGATTGCTAAGGGGAATAAATTGTGATCTCTAGAAAGGAGGAGCCCTTGGAACATGCCTTCGAGCTCAACAGAGTTGTTGGTGTCCCATCCAAGAGACTCGTAGAAGACCAAAAGCACATTGCCATGAGAGTTTCATAAAATTCCACCAAAACCTGCCTTGCCCGGGTTGCCTTTGGAAGCTCCATCAAAATTGAGCTTCATGATCTCTGTAGGTGGTGGAGACCAGGAGCTGGGTGAGTTAGTCCTTTGGTTTAAGGGGGGCTCAGAGATAGGGAAGGAGTGGAGCTGGAAATTCAAATTAGCCCAGATTTTCTATTCCCCAGGGAGAGAGGGGAGGTCAGAGTCCTGCCATCGATGAAGGGAAAGGATCTCTTACAGATTTCCGCAAACTATGTTCCAAAGGATTTCAGGAGGGGTGCGATGATCTCTGAATATTCTTCGAGTGTGCTCCTTCCATATGGTCCATAGGATGTGCCCCGGGAGAATGGTCTAGAGAGCGTTGAGAACTTCACATTGATAGGGAGAGGAGGGCCAGCCTCGAATAGTATTGATAATGTTTCCTGGAATCCTGTCAAACCTTCTGCTCAGTGTCACCACCTTTTCCTAGAGATTAATGGCCATGGTGCATTCGTTCAAGAGATGCTCACTGGATTCCTCCTTGATACCACAATTGGGGCATTGGGAGGGGTCGAAAAAACCCTTTCTGCATAGATTTTCCCAAGTGAGAATGAGACGTTTGCTAAGGAGCCAGAGAAAAGTGGAGATATTGGGCCAGATTCTGGGATGCCATATTTTTTCCCATATTTTGTCTTCCTGGTCTGGATGGAAGGGAAGGAGCAAGCGATAGGCCTCCTTGGTGGTGAAGGTTCTAGTAGTGGTGTGACTTGATGCAGGGACATTAGACACTAGCCAGCAATGTAGGAAGTTTTGTCCACATGTTGTGGCTAGGACGGTTTGAAAACATTTGAATTGTTATAGCTAGGTGTCAATACCTTAGCTGATTGTATTATTAGATCAGTTAGAGTTGTAGAAGTCGAATGGTTAGTCCATCTGTCATGTTTTAGTTTTCTAATAATTGTAATTAGGCTCTTGAATTACCATAACGGTCCTCACAGAGGAACCGAAAGGACATGTGTTGATGTATATAAATGTAATCCCTCGGATGTATTGAGGGAGGGAGAGAGGGAGAGAGGAGTAGTGAGATATTTCTGCAATAAAGCTCTGTGTGTTGTCGATTTCTTCCAGTTAAATGAATTCATTTCTGTTAACTATCTAATTGTCTTGAGTCATTAATTGTGAGGAAATTCATTTGATTGTGAAGTGATTGAATCCTGTGCATATATAACTCCTGAGTCGAACCATTGTATCGATTTCACAATTCCCCGTATATTTCCCTGAAATTGGTTAGATAAATCTCGTGAAGAAATCCGTATGGAGGCGAAGTCTGTTAATATTGGTGAAATTCCCGTATAAAGAGATAACCTTGTTTAATTGTTAATTGAAGACCAGAACCGAGACTAAACTCTGAGTTAAAGTATACAAAGGAGATCATAAACCGGCGTGAACCATAGTTAATCACTGTACAAAAACCACAAGTGGTTTTCGGAGTTCCCCGCACCACTTTTGTGGAGAGGGTGGTATATCCTTGGTGGGGAGCGATTCCATAGAGGAGTCGACACATGGCTTATGCGAATTCCCAAAACTGCCCTTTAAAGTGCACCATCGTGCGTTAAATACCTACGTTGGAAGCCGAGCGAAATGCACAAGAGCCGTTGTTTCGGGAGAGGGCCATCGGACGGTGACTGTTTGCTGAAGATGTGTGAAGTCTAACGAAAGAGCCCGGAGGTTAATTAAGGTGCGTCGCGAGCAGTTGATTGGAAAAGCATTTATATATGTGGGTCTGAACCAAAGGTCTGTTGTAAAGTTATTTGTTTTAAAAGGCGTAGCGTATTAATATGCAGTTATAACTTTGGTTATAAGGGTGGCGGTGAAATATCAAGCCGAAAAATATAATATAACATTCGAAGGTAGTGAATATGTTTATTTCCCAATTCCTTTGAAATTGACAAATAAAATAAAAAGAAAATAAACCACGTGGAGTGAATAACGGGGTTCATCAAAGAGAAATGTTGACCGAGCCACGTAGTTGTTGACCATCCCTCCATTGGGCGTTGATTTTCAGTGTTGCTGCGTCATTTATGGTATCAAAGCTGTGGTTTCTGAGTTGTTTTTGTAGGAAGCTGACATGGCAATCTGAGTTGGTAGAGGTGCTGGCAAAAGGAGACCTGTTGCCAACGCAGAAGTGTTGGAGATTTTGCAGAGGTTTGAAGTCAAAGTGGATGCCTTGGAGTGAAGACAGACCAGAGATCCTGAAGACACCAGTGAACCTGAGATAGAGGAAGCTGAAGAAAATGTTGAAATTCCTCCTAACTGGAGGCTCCTCAGAACTGTTCTAGGGTCTGCAGTTAAGCCCAGAATTGAAGTGTCGAGTTATGCAGGGGGACTAAATCCAGAAGAGCTGGTGGACTGGATAAATGAACTGAACAAGTGCTTTGATTATGAAGAAATAAGTGAAGATAAAAAGGTCAAGTTTGTAGTAACAAAGCTGAAAGGACATGCTGCACTTTGGTGGGATGGAGTGCAGGCAGAAAGGAGGAGAGTTGGCAAGCAACCTATCAAGACCTGGACCAGAATGATGGCTAAATTAAAAGGTAAATTCCTGCCTAGTGATTACCAGCTGACATTATATAGGCAAATGCAGAACCTAAGACAGAGGTTGCTGATAATAAAAGAATACACAGAGGAATTCTACAGAGTAAGCATAAGAGATGGGAAATTTCAAGACACACCAGAGAAGACTGCCAGATATGTGAATGGTCTCAAGCTGGAGATCCAAGATGAGATTGGTCTTCTGTCTCCCAAGATAGTTGAATAGGCCTACCAGATGGCCTTGAAAGCAGAGGAGAAACTCCTGAGGAAACAGTCTGCCAAGAAGAGAGGTACTTTCCATGGAAATGGAAGTCAGGGTGGTAGAGGAAAGCCTTCTACACCCAAGGATGGAGCTAACAGTAGCTCACCTCAGAATGCATCTACAGAGGATGATGCAAGGGGCAGAAGGGGTTCTTACGGAGGAAAAGGAAGAGGAGGCAAAGACAGAGGCAGAGGTAGATAATTGAGGTGTTATAGATGTCAGGAAGTGGGACACAAGCACTATGAATGTCCAGAGAATGTGGGTGCTGGCCCAAGAAATGCTGTTATTGCCTAGGCTGGAGAAGAAGTAAAATTTGTAGAAGAAATTCTTCCAAAGAGGGGAGAATCCTTGGTGGTAAATAAGGTCCTGTTGAAGCAAGCTAAGGAGGTCACTGAACCTGCACAAAGAAAGAATTTGTTTAGGAGCATATGCAAATTCCAAGGGAAGTGTGTTGGCAATATGATGCAGAGTGTTGTCCTTGATGGCAACCCACTTGATGAAGATGATGGAAACCTACTTGATGAAGTTGTTCTTGACTTGATGGACTTGGTAATGATGTAAATCTGATGTGATATGATGTGTCTACAGAGCAACTCAGATGTAATGATGAAATTAATTTCAGTATGAGCTAGAACAGTGATGAAAAGTGTGTGCCTCAAGGCATATGCGGGTTTGTCTAGAGGAAGTAGCGTATGCACGCGGGAATCAACGTTCCAAGTCACGTATGCTCAAATGCGCTCTAAATATGTAAAACAAGGGGTAACTACCATGGTTTTGACCCATTGTATTGAGTGTTGGATTGTCTATGAGATCCCGTCCAGGAATACCATTGGAAGCTATGTGGTTTTGGCTCATGGTATTGACAAAGGCTAGATCTATTTAAGGAGAAGAAATTCATTGTGAAAATGGTGTGCATAAGTCTGGGTTTGAATGAATACTTCACTCTGAAGTATGTCTGAATGGAAAGGGTAATATTTTGATGATAGATCTGAATCTATGATGCACCTATGAAAAAAACGATGAAGAAGGGAATCTAGATCTGAAATGTATTTGTATCTTCTAGATCTGTTTGTGGAATGCTTAGATCTGAGATGAGGCAAGCATCTTTCTAAAGTGAAGGGGTTAAATCTGAACTATGCTGCTCTATAATGTCTGAAGATTTATACGCTAGTTTGGAACAGCGGAAGCGCGTATATACGCGGGTTTGATAAAGCGAAAGCGTTTATTTGTTGTGAAATTAGTTCTAAAGCATGTGCAGAGGTATACGCGGGTCTATATGCTTGAAAGCACGTATATACGTAGTATTAGTGAAAGGAAAGCACGTATGAAAAACTAGGGTTTGCTGAAGCATGTGGTATGGAATGTCTGATCTGTTCTGTTGTTTTACTGCTATCTGTTAGTGATGTATTCATACAGATCTGGGTTGTTTGAAAGATGATTATGCTGCTGATTATATTGATGAAAGATCAAGTTGTTGATTGATTGGTTTATGGTTCAATGAATGAATTGATGAAGTGATAAGTATCAGTTTGATGTATGATTGAGCTTAAAATGTGTGGAGTGGGTCAATTCTGAAAATATGATGAAAAGTGGCCTGCAAGTTGTGCTCTAAAGAAAGCTTTTGGATCCAGTGTGAAAATTGATGAAACGTGGTCCATGGTGGTGCTGAGGGTTGTAGCCTTCAGTCAAGGGGTTGTAGCTCCATTCCAGGTGAGGCTGGTAAACGAGAGCAGGGGGTAGGTGCTCCCTTCCAGGAGAGGCTGGTAAACGAGCGCAGGTGGGTGCCTGCGTACTGGTATGAGTCTGCGCCAGTACATTGTTAGATGTTTTCTTTATAATAAAATATTGAAGGCTGAGACAACGGCACGGTGGTTTTCTCCCGACTTGGGTTTCCACCCCAAAATCCTGGTGTTCATGTGTGTTGCTTATGTGTGATGATTTTCTATTGTTCTTTACTGCACATGTTTACTGTTTATTGAACATCTAATGAATGAATTATGGAATGATATAAGTGAAGAATTATCTGCATAATAATATCTCTGTGTATACGTGAGTTTTATGAAGGATATCCGCATGTATATACCATTTTGGTTCAGCAAAGTAGCATACGGGTTTTGAAGTAAGAAAAAGTAAAAAGTTTTGAGTATGCCCTAAATATTGATTCACCCCCCCCTCTCAATATTTTTCCCAACAATTGGTATCAGAGCCAGGTTCTTCTGCAGAAGCTTGATCGCTTGAAGGAGATCCATCACAATGGGAAGGAAGCAAAAGAAGAAGGCTACTCAAAAGGAGATATCTTAGAAAACATGTGCAGCAGAAAATGAAGAAGACAAAATAGGTATTGATTGTTGTTCTTGTGATTCAACTTCTTGTGCATGTAATAGTGAAGATAGTGAAAGGAATGTTATGGATCTAGAAGAAGCTCTCAAGATTAAAGTTGAAGAACTAAAAAGATCATCTAATAAGCAAGAATCTATCTACAAAGAGATGGTCTCTCAAATGACAAGACAGATAGAAACAATGAATGTTCAGATGGAAATGTATCAAAAATGGATAGACAAGTATGAAAGGTTTCATGCTTATGCATCCAATCGAATTAAAATACTAGAAGTAGAAATCAACGATCTAAATGCAGATCTCGAAATATCAAACAAGAAGAATGCAAGACTTGAAGCTGAAATCATCACTCTCAAAGAAGATCTGGAAGATTCAAATAAGAAGAATGAAGAACTTGAAGCTGAAATCATCTCTCTCAAATAAGATCCGGAAATATGAAATAAGAAGAATGAAGAACTTGAAGCAGAAGTCATCTCTCTGAAAGCAGATCTCGAAGCATCGAATAAGAAGAATGAAGAACTCTTACTAATTTTTGAAGAACAAGAAAATGGGTTGAAAGAAGAGATTCTAAATCTGAATGATCAAGTAGAAAACGAAAGAAGGAAAGAAGAAAGCATGAAGAAGCAATGCCAAGGCTTGGAGGTTGAGGTAAACATTCTCAAAGGTAAATTAGAAGAAAAAGATAAAATATTAAGGTTTCAAGATAGTACTAAGATTCTGGACAATATTCTTAGTAGTCAAAGGTCTCCTCAAGCATAACTTGGTCTTGGTTTTCATGGAACGGTCAAAGGAGAATCTAGTTCGCAAGGAAGTGCTAAAGATTCAAAGGATCTTAAAGCAAACCCGAAGTGGTGAAAGAAACAAAAGGTCAACCAACTATCATGAATTCTCAAAGGAAATCATTCAATAATGTTGAATGCTTTAAATATCATAATTATGGGCATGTTGCAGCAAATTGCGTAAGGCATCATTTCGCTCACAATAAAACAAATTCTATCTCGAAAAGTTCTCGTTGCTTCAAGGGATATTGTTTTTCATGCAACAAGTATGTTGGTAAAGCAGCTTGGATTGCAATAGAAGGAAGAACAGAGAAACACAATATGATCCTTATGCTTACTTCTCTGGTCACATGAGATGTTATGCTTGTAATAAGTATGGACATGTTGAAAAAGAATGTAGGATGAACAGATATGAGAAATTGGATAACTTCTAGAACCCAATTAGAAAGTTCAAGCAAATTTGGAAAAGGAAGGAGGACCGGTCAGAAACGTAGGGAATTCTGACCCTACAGCAATCATCCGCTTCTAAAGCTTACTTCTCTGAATGACTACAGGAGATATGTGAGATACATTATAGGGATTAGTAATGTATCATCACAGGGGGAGCAGTGTATGGTGATTCCATGATTGTTTTGGTTATTCTGGTTATGTTTGTTTCTGACAGAGCATCTGAATGTGAATAAGACAGGTACAGGTGGTACAACTTCAGGGGGAGATGAAGGAATGTGAAATTTTCAATGTGTCACTTTCCATACGCGGGTTCAGTGAACTAAAGCCGCGTATACACGCGAGTTACAGTGGAGACAGTCGCGTATTCACTTCTGATAAAGGAATTTGTATGACAGCTGAAGATTAGGAGTAAAGGTTCAGGGGGAGCATCAGTCTGACTATTAATGATTGTATTATTGGCACTGTATCAGTTTATTTCTCAGTTCTAAATGATGATGACATGTTACATGGTTTCTTGTGATTATGGATGAACCCTATTTTCTTTTTGCTGAAGGATATTCTTTGCTTTCTCACATTGATGAGATGGAAGTCTTATGATTCAGAGATAAGGACAGATCATGCAGAGATTGTTGCTGATGACTTGCTGTTGAAGGTGTTCAGGATGCACAAGCTAAGAAAGAGCCTTGGTCATATGGACAGAATTCTTGGATGTACATTTTCAGGGGGAGCATTATCTTTGCTGAATATAATGCATTGTTGGAATTATGATGGTTCTGTAATATGATCTCTCTCTTGAGGTCTTTCTGGTATTGGTCATGAAATATCATATTTGTAGTTTGATGGAAAGGTCATGTTGAGACCTATGATGTAAAATTTTCATATTCATTCATGTAAGGACTTGTTCAAATTTGTAAACCCACTTGGTTGGGTATTTGAGTCTCATATGTAAATCCACTTGGTTGGATCTGTGATGTAAGTATGAGGTTGATGTAAGGAAGGTCATAGAGTCATGTACTTCATTGAAAATATAGCATGAACTCAGGGGAAGCATGGTAACTTCAATGCACATCAGATCTGCAGAGCTCTTATGTCTACATGAGGAGAAAAACCTTGTGTTGGTTTTGATCCGCCCTTTGCCCTTAATGTCAAAGGGGGAGAGTGACATGGTGTTTGAATAAGGGGAGAGTATCATGGTTATGCTTAATGTATCCATTTGTTGTAGTGATCAAACACCATTGTGGTTTCCATCAAGTCCAAAGGGGGAGATTGTTGGCAATATGATGCAGAGTGTTGTCCTTGATGGCAACCCACTTGATGAAGATGATGGAAACCTATTTGATGAAGTTTTTCTTGACTTGATGGACTTGGTAATGATGTAAATCTGATGTGATATGATGTGTCTACAGAGCAACTCAGATGTAATGATGAAAGAAATTTCAGTATGAGCTAGAACAGTGATGAAAAGTGTTGTCTCAAGGCATACGCGGGTTTGTCTAGAGGAAGTAGCGTATGCACGCGGGAATCAACGTTCCAAGTCGCGTATGCTCAAATGCGCTCTAAATATGTAAAACAAGGGGTAACTACCATGGTTTTGACCCATTGTATTGAACGCTGGATTGTCTATGAGATCCTGTCCAGGAATACCATTGGAATTTATGTGGTTTTGGCTCATGGTATTGACAAAGGCTAGATCTATTTAAGGAGAAGAAATTCATTGTGCAAAGGGTGTGCATAAGTCTGGGTTTGAATGAATACTTCACTCTGAAGTATTTCTGAATGGAAAGGGTAATATTTTGATGATAGATCTGAATCTATGATGCACCTATGAAGAAAATGATGAAGAAGGGAATCTAGATCTGAAATGTATTTGTATCTTCTAGATCTGTTTGTGGAATGCTTAGATCTGAGATGAGGCGAACATCTCTCTGAAGTGAAGGGGTTAAATCTGAACTATGCTGCTCTATATGTCTGAAGATTTATACACTAGTTTGGAACAGCGGAAGCGCGTATATACGCGGTTTTGATAAAGCGAAAGCGCGTATCTATTGTGAAATCAGTTTTGAAGCATGTGCAGAGGTATACGCGGGCCTATATGCTTGAAAGCGCGTATATACGCAGTATCAGTGAAAGGAAAGTGCGTATGAAAAACTAGGGTTTGCTGAAGCATGTGGTATGGAATGTCTGATCTGTTCTGTTGTTTTACTACTATCTGTTAGTGATGTATTCATACAGATCTAGGTTGTTTGAAAGATGATTATGCTGCTGATTATATTGATGAAATATCAAGTTATTGATTGATTGGTTGATGGTTCAATCAATGAATTGATGAAGTGATAAGTATCAGTTTGATGTATGATTGAGCTTAAAATGTGTGGAGGGGGTCCAGTCTGAAAATATGATGAAAAGTGGCCTGCAAGTTGTGCTCTAAAGAAATCTTTTGGATCCAGTGTGAAAATTGATGAAACGTGGTCCATGGTGGTGCTAAGGGTTGTAGCCTTCAGTCAGGGGGTTGTAGCTCCCTTCTAGGTGAGGCTGGTAAATGAGAGCAGGGGGTAGGTGCTCCCTTCCAGGAGAGGCTGGTAAACGAGCGCAGGTGGGTGCCTGCGTACTGGTATGAGTCTGCGCCAGTACATTGTTAGATGTTTTCTTTATAATAAAATATTGAAGGCTGAGAAGAAGATGTGGGCCGGTGGTTTTCTCCCGACTTGGGTTTCCACCCAAAATCCCGGGTGTTCATGTGTGTTTCTTATGTGTGATGATTTATTATGTTCTTTAATGTACATGTTTACCGTTTATTGAACATCTAATGAATGAATGATGCAATGATCTAAGTAAAGAATTAAATGCATAATAAGATCTCTGGACATACGCAAGTTTTCTTAAGGATATCCGCGTGTATATGCGAGTTGGGTTCAGTAAAGTAGCGTATGGTTTTAAGAGAAAGAAAAAGTGAAAAGTTTTCAGTCAGTTCTAAATACTGATTCACCCCCCCCCCCCCCCTCTCAGTATTTTTCCCAACAATTGGAATCAGAGCAGGTCCTTCTGCAGAAGCTTGATCGCTTGAAGGAGATCCGTCACGATGGGAAGGAAGCCAAAGAAGAAGGCTACTGAAAAGGAGATATCTCAGAAAACATGTGCAGCAGAAAATGAAGAAAATGAAACAAGTACTGATTGTTGTTCTTGTGATTCACCTTCTTGTGCATATGCAGATAGTGAAAGGAATGTTAAGGATCTAGAAGAAGCTCTCCATATTAGAGTTGAATAACTACAAAGAACATCTAATAAGCAAGAATCTATCTACAAAGAGATGGTCTCTCAAATGACAGGACAGATAGAAACAATGAATGGTCAGATGGAAATGTATCAAAGACAGATAGACAAGTATGAAAGGTTTCATGCTTATGCATCCAATTGAATTAAGAGACTAGAAGCAGAAATCAATGATCTAAATGCAGATCTCGAAATATCAAACAAGAAGAATGCAAGACTTGATGCTGAAATCATCACTCTCAAAGAAGATCTGGAAGATTCAAATAAAAAGAATGAAGAAATTTAAGCTGACATCATCTCTCTCAAAGAAGATCCGGAAAGATCAAATAAGAAGAATGAAGAATTTGAAGCAAAAGTCATCTCTCTGAAAGCAGATCTCGAAGCATCGAATAAGAAGAACGAAGAACTCTAACAAACTTTTGAAGAACAAGAAAATGGGTTGAAAGAAGACATTCTAAATCTGAATGATCAAATAGTAGACAGAAGAAGGAAAGAAGAAAGCATGAAGAAGCAATGCCAAAAATTGGAGGTTGAGGTAAACATTCTCAAAGGTAAACTAAAGGAAAAGGATAAACTCTTGAGGTCTCAAGATAGTACTAAGATTCTAGACAATATTCTTAGTAATCAAATATCTCCTGCTATTAAACTTGGTCTTGGTTTTCATGAAACTGTTAAAGGAGAATCTAGTTCACAAGGAAGTGCTAAAGATTCAAAGGATGTCAATGCAAAACCTGAAGTATTGAAAGAAACAAAATGTCAACCAACTATCATGAATTCTCAAAGGAAATCATTCAATAATGTTGAATGCTTTAAATGTCATAATTATGGGCATGTTGCAGCAAATTGCAGAAGCAAATCATTTCAGTCACAATCAAACAGATTCTATTCAGAAAGGTACTATGGTTCCTTCAAGGGATATTGTTTTTCATGCAACAAGTATGGTCATAAAGCAGCTGATTGCAATAGAAGGAAGAATAGAGAAATACACTATGATCCTTATGCTTACTTCTCTGGTCACATGAGATGTTATGCTGGTAACAAGTATGGACATGTTGAAAAAGAATGCAGGATGAACAGATATGAGAAATTGGATAACTTCCAGCACCCAATTAGAAAGTTCAAGCAAATTTGGAAAAGGACCGGTCAGAAACGTAGGGAATTCTAACCCTACAACAGTCATCTGCTTCTAAAGCTTACTTCTTTGAATGACTGCAGGAGATATGTAAGATACATTATAGGGATTAGTAATGTATCATCACAGGGGGAGCGATGTATGGTGATTCCATGATTGTTTTGGTTATTCTGGTTATGTTTGTTTCTGACAGAGCATCTGAATGTGAAGAAGACAGGTACAAGTGGTACAAATTCAAGGGGAGATGAAGGAATGTGAAATTTTCAATGTGTCACTTTCCATACGCGGGTTCAATGAACTAAAGCCGCGTATACACGCGAGTTACAGTGGAGACAGTCGCGTATTCACTTCTGATAAAGGAATTTGTATGACAGCTGAATATTAGGAGTAAAGGTTCAGGGGGAGCATCAGTTTAACTATTAATGATTGTATTATTGGCACTGTATCAGTTTATTTCTCAGTTCTAAATGATGATGACATGTTACATGGTTTCTTGTGATTATGGATGAACCCTGTTTGCTTTTTGCTGAAGGATATTCTTTGCTTTCTCACATTGATGAGATGGAAGTATTATGATTCAGAGATAAGGATAGATCATGCAGAGATTGTTGCTGATGACTTGTTGTTGAAGGTGTTTAGGATGCACAAGCTAAGGAGGAGCCTTGGTCATATGGACAGAATTCTTGGATGTACATTTTCAGGGGGAGTATTATCTTTGCTGAATATAATGCATTGTTGGCATTATGATGGTTCTGTAATGTGATCTCTCTCTTGAGGTCTTTCTGGTATTGGTCATGAAATATCATATTTGTAATTTGATGGAAAGGTCATGTTGAGACCTATGATGTAAAATTGTCATATTCAGTCATGTAAGGACTTGTTCAAATTTGTAAACCCACTTGGTTGGGTATTTGAGTCTCATATGTAAATCCACTTGGTTGGATCTGTGATGTAAGTATGAGTCTTTGATGTAAGGAAGGTCATAGAGTCATGTAATTCATTGAAAATATATCATGAACTCAGGGGGAGCATGGTAACTTCAATGCACATCAGATCTGCAGAGCTCTTATGTCTACATGAGGAGAAAAACCTTGTGTTGGTTTTGATCCGCCCTTTGCCCTTGATGTCAAAGGGGGAGAGTGACATGGTGTTTGAATAAGGGGAGAGTATCATGGTTATGCTTAATGTATCCATTTTTTGTAGTGATCAAACACCATTTTGGTTGCCATCAAGTCCAAAGGGGGAGATTGTTGGCAATATGATGCAGAGTGTTGTCCTTGATGGCAACCCACTTGATGAAGATGATGGCAACCTACTTGATGAAGTTGTTCTTGACTTGATGGACTTGGTAATGATGTAAATCTGATGTGATATGATGTGTCTACAGAGAAATTCAGATGTAATGATGAAAGGAATTTCAGTATGAGCTAGAACAGTGATGAAAAGTGTGTGTCTCAAGGCATACGCGGGTTTGTCTAGAGGAAGTAGCGTATGCACGCGGGAATCAACATTCCAAGTCGCGTATGCTCAAATGCGCTCTAAATATGTAAAATAAGGGGTAGCTACCATGGTTTTGACCCATTGTATTGAGCGCTGGATTGTCTATGAGATCTCGTCCAGGAATACCATTGGAAGTTATGTGGTTTTGGCTCATGGTATTGACAAAGGCTAGATCTATTTAAGGATAAGAAATTCATTGTGCAAAGGGTATGCATAAGTCTGGGTTTGAATGAATACTTCACTCTGAAGTATGTCTGAATGGAAAGGGTAATATTTTGATGATAGATCTGAATCTATGATGCACCTATGAAGAAATGATGAAGAAGGGAATCTAGATCTGAAATGTATTTGTATCTTCTAGATCTGTTTGTGGAATGCTTAGATCTGAGATGAGGCGAACATCTGTCTGAAGTGAAGGGGTTAAATCTGAACTATGCTGCTCTATAATGTCTGAAGATTTATACACTAGTTTGGAACAGCGGAAGCGCGTATATACGCGGGTTTGATAAAGCGAAAGCGTGTATCTATTGTGAAATCAATTCTGAAGCATGTGCAGAGGTATACGCGGGTCTATATGCTTGAAAGCGCGTATATACGCAGTATCAGTGAAAGGAAAGCACGTATGAAAAACTAGGGTTTGCTGAAGCATGTGGTATGGAATGTCTGATTTGTTCTGCTGTTTTACTGCTATCTGTTAGTGATGTATTCATACAGATCTGGGTTGTTTGAAAGATGATTATGCTGCTGATTATATTGATGAAAGATCAAGTTGTTGATTGATTGGTTGATGGTTCAATGAATGAATTGATGAAGTGATAAGTATTAGTTTGATGTATGATTGAGCTTAAAATGTGTGGAGTGGGTCCATTCTGAAAATATGATGAAAAGTGGCCTGCAAGTTGTGCTCTAAAGAAAGCTTTTGGATCCAGTGTGAAAATTGATGAAACGTGGTCCATGGTGGTGCTGAGGGTTGTAGCCTTCAGTCAGGGGGTTGTAGCTCCCTTCCAGGTGAGGCTGGTAAACGAGAGCAGGGGGTAGGTGCTCCCTTCCAGGAGAGGCTGGTAAATGAACGCAGGTGGGTGCCTGCGTACTGGTATGAGTCTGCGCCAGTACATTGTTAGATGTTTTCTTTATAATAAAATATTGAAGGCTGAGACAATGGTAGCGGTGGTTTTCTCCCGACTTGGGTTTCCACCTAAAATCCTGGTGTTCATGTGTGTTGCTTATGTGTGATGATTTATTCTGTTCTTACTGCACATGTTTATTGTTTATTGAACATCTAATCAATTAATGATGGAATGATATAAGTGAAGAATTATCTGCATAATAATATCTCTATGTATACGCAAGTTTTATGAAGGATATCCACGTGTATACGCGAGTCTGGTTCGGCAAAGTAGCGTATGGGTTTTGAAGTAAGAAAAATTAAAAATTTTTGAGTATGCCCTAAATGTTGATTCACCACCCCCCCCCCCGCCCCTCTCAGTATTTTTCCCAAATAAGTGCTGCCAGCTAGTCATTGATAGTGGTAGCATAGACAATCTGGTTTCCACTGAGGTAATAGAAAAGTTGAAGTTGAAGACAAGGGAGCATCCTACTCCCTACAGGGTGTCCTGGCTGCACAAAGGGCATTAGCTGGTTGTGAAAGAACAGTGTGAGATAGAGCTGCAAATGGGAAAATACAAAGATAAGGTCCTGTGTGATGTAATGCCCATGGATGTGTGTCATATACTGCTAGGTAGACCTTGGCAGTTTGACAGAGCAGCAGTGCATGATGGCAAGAAGAACACTTACAAGTTCTTCAAGGATGGGGTACATCATACATTGATACCCATGGAAGAGGGAGAGCCATGCAGCAGAGTGATTGATCCAAAGACCTTGTTGTTGAGCGGGAAGGAATATCTGCAGCAGATAGAAGAAGAAGAGGTAAGCTTTGCTTTAGTTTGCAAGCCTAAAGTAGTTCTTACTTCTACAAAGATTTCTGATTTACCAGTAGAGATACAAGAGATGTTAGATGATTAGTGTGACATTGTTGTGGATGATTTACCTTATGAGCTGCCACCTGTGAGAAAGATCAGCCATCAGATAGATTTTATCCCTTGTTCAAATCTGCCAAATAAGGCAGCCTACAGAATGACTCCGAAGGAAAATGAGAAAATCGGGAGATAAGTACAGGAATTGGTGGACAAAGGACTGATCAGAGAAAGTTTGAGTCCGTGTGCAGTACCAGTAGTATTAAGCCCAAAGAAAGATGGAGGCTGGAGGATGTGTACTGATTCCAGAGCAATTAATAAGATCACAATCAGGTACAGATTCACTTTGCCCAGAATTGAGGATTTAATGGACTGCTTGAGTGGTGCTAAATATTTCTCAAAGATAGATTTGAAGAGTGGATACCATCAGATTAGAATAAGAGAGGGTGATGAGTGGAAAACTACCTTTAAAACAAATGAAGGACTGTATGAATGGATGGTAATGCCTTTTGGGTTGTCAAATGCACCTAGCACTTTTATGAGACTTATGAATGAATTATTGAAGGAATTCATTGGTAAGTTTGTAATAGTGTATCTGGATGATATATTAGTTTTCAGCAGAACTAAAGAAGAACATTTAAGGCATCTTAATCATGTCTTGAAGAAGCTGCACCAAGAGAAATTGCTGATAAATTTGAAGAAATGCTCATTCATGAAGGAATATTTGGTGTATTTGGGTTTTTTTCTTTCTACAGAAGGATTGAAGATGGACCCAGAAAAGGTTAAGGCAATTGTGGAGTGGCCTTCACCCAAGAATGTTTTTGAGGTAAGAAGTTTCCATGGACTTGCTAGTTTTTACAGAAAGTTTATAAGAAACTTCAGTAAGATTAATGCACCTGTAATTGAAACAATAAAGAAGAGCAAACATCCATTTAATTGGATTGCTGAAGCATAGAGAAATTTTAAGCTGTTGAAGCAAAAGATAACAGAGAAACCTATTTTGATTCTGCCTGATTTTACTAAACCATTTCAAGTAAAATGTGATGCCAGTGGAGAGGCCATTGGAGCTGTGTTGAGTCAGGATGATAGGCCTGTGGCATATTTCAGTGACAAGCTAAATGAAACCAGAAGAAAGTATTCCTCTTATGAGAAGGAATTCTATGCAATTGTTCAGGCACTGAAGAAGTGGAGACATTATCTGATGTCCGAGGAATTTGTATTATATTCTGAAAATCATGCTTTGCAGTATATTGTACGGCAACCCAAGTTGAAACATAAGCATGCTAAATGGGTTGAGTATCTCCAAAGTTTTAATTTTGTTCTGAAACATATAAGTGGCCAAGCCAATAAAGTAGCTGATGCTTTGAGTAGGAGGCACATGCTTGTTCAAGAAACTAATTTTGAAGTTGTAGGGTTTGATTTTCTGAAAGAATTGTATAAAACAGATCCAGATTTTAAAGAAGCATTTGAGGCATGTAGTAACCATGTTTTAATAGATAGAAGCTAGTGGCTGGATTATTTCCTGCAGGAGGACTTGTTATTCAGAAGAAGCCAACTGTGTGTACCAAAATGTTCCATGAGAGAAAATTTGATCAAAGAGAAGCATAGTGGTGGACTTGCTGGACACTTTGGTACTGATAAGACTTATGAGCAGCTGAGTCGCTTCTATTTCTGGCCCAGGATGAGAGTAGAAGTAGATAAGTTTGTGAAGAATTGCAAGATCTGTCAATATGCTAAAGGAAGGAGCCAGAATGCAGGATTGTACACTCCCTTGCCTATTCCAGACAGGCCTTGGGACATGGTGAGTATGGATTTTGTTCTAGGATTTCCTAAGACTTAGAGAGGGAATGATGCAGTCTTTGTTGTGGTGGACAGATTCTCCAAAATGGCACATTTTATTCCATGTTATAAAACTAGTGATGCCACCCATGTTGCTAACTTGTTTTTCAAAGAAGTTGTTAGATTGCATGGGTTTCCCAAGAGTATTGTTTCAGACAGAGACACTAGATTTGTGGGTCACTTTTGGAGGACATTGTGGAAGAAACTTGGTACCAAACTGATTTTCAGCTCAGCTTATCTTCCCCAGACCGATGGACAAACTGAGGTAGTGAATAGGAGTTTGGGAAATTTGTTGAGAAGTATTGCAAGAGAGCATCCCAAGCAGTGGGATCATATTTTTCCCCAGGAAGAATATGCATATAATGACTCACCAAACAGAAGCACAGGGCAGAGTCCATTTCATATTGTTTATGGGATGCATCCCATAGGAATATCAGAGTTAAGAAATCTGGGAAGAGCAGAGCTAAGGAGTGCATATGGTGAGGAATTTGCTTCAGAGATCCAGGCCATACATGAACAAGTGAAACAAAAACTACAAGGTAGCAACATCAAATACAAAAACAGAGTAGACTTGAGCAGAAAAGAAGTTCACTTTGAAGTAGGAGATAAGGTTTTGGCACACTTGAGAAAGGAAATATTCCCAAGGAAGCAGTACAACAAATTGAAGTTCAAAAAGATTGGGCCATGCAAGATACTTAGAAAGTTTTCTGCAAATGCTTATGAGATTGAATTTCCACCTGATGTTGGAATATCTCCCATTTTTAATGTTGCATATTTGTACAAGTATGAGGATGATGGTGCAGAAGAAAGAGCAACAGACAAGGAACATATTAATTGGAAGGAACAGCTACCTTCAGCACAGCCATTGCAACCAGAGAAGATATTGGAAAAAAGGGTGTTCAGAAGGACTAGAGGACAAGAGTAATTTCAGTACTTGATCAAATGGAAGGATAAACTAGAGGAAGATGCCACTTGGATGATAGAAGAAAGGTTGCAGAAGATAGGCAAATCAGTGGAAGAGCTCATGGATAGGAGCCCATGAAGAAAATTTCCCTCAGGAGTCTGATGCAAGGGCATTAGACACTAGCCAGCAATGTAGGAATTTTTGTCCACATGTTGTGGCTAGGACGGTTTGAAAACATTTGAATTTTTATAGCTAGGTGTCAATACCTTAGCTGATTGTATTATTAGATCAGTTAGAGTTGTAGAAGTCGAATGGTTAGTCCATCTGTCATGTTTTATTTTTCTAATAATTGTAATTAGGCTCTTGAATTACCATAACGGTCCTCACAGAGGAACCGAAAGGACATGTGTTGATGTATATAAATTTAATCCCTCGGATTTATTGAGGGAGGGAGAGAGGGAGAGAGGAGTAGTGAGAGATTTCTGCAATAAAGCTCTGTGTGTTTTCGATTGCTTCCAGTTAAATGAATTCAGTTCTGTTAACTATATAATTGTCTTGAGTCATTAATTGTGAGGAAATTCGTTTGATTGTGAAGTGATTGAATCCTGTGCATATATAACTCCTGAGTCGAACCATTGTATCGATTCTGCATTTCCCCGTATATTTCCCTGAAATTGGTTAGATAAATCCCATGAAGAAATCCGTATGGAGGCAAAGTCTGTTAATATTGGTGAAATTCCCGTATAAAGAGATAACCTTGTTTCAATGTTAATTGAAGACCATAACCGAGACTAAACTCTAAGTTAAAGTATACAAAGGAGATCATAAACTGGCGTGAACCATAGTTAATCACTGTACAAAAACCACGAGTGGTTTCTGGAGTTCCCCGCACCACTTTTGTGGAGAGGGTGGTATTTCCTTGGTGGGGAGCGATTCCATAGAGGAGTCGACACGTGGCTTATGCGAATTCCCAAAACCGCCCTTTAAAGTGTGCCATCGCGCATTAAATACTGACGTTGGAAGCCGAGCGAAATGCACAAGAGCTGTTGATTCGGGAGAGGGCCATCGGACGGTGACTTTTTGCTGAAGATGTGCGAAGTCTAACGAAAGAGCCCGGAGGTTAATTAAGGTGCGTCGCGAGCAGTTGATTGGACAATCGTTTTTATATGTGGGTCCGAACAAAGGTGTGTTGTAAAGTTATTTGTTTTAAAAGGCGTAGTGTATTAATATGCAGTTATAACTTTGGTTATAAGGGTGGCGGTGAAATATCAAGCCGAAAAATATAATATAACATTCGAAGGTAGTGAATATGTTTATTTGCCAATTCCTTTGAAATTGACAAATAAAATAAAAAGAAAATAGACCACGTGGAGTGAAGAACGGGGTTCATCAAAGAGAAATGCTGACCGAGCCACGTAGTTGTTGACCATCCCTCCATTGGGCGCTGACTTTCGACGTTGCTGTGTCATGACTCCAATGAATGATGTCAGCTCCTTCCGAAATGTGGATTCGACAGTTGTCCAGTTCCTGCTTGATGTCATTCATGAGATGGAGGCCAAGTTTATTTTGGAGATGATCTGTAGTGAGCCATTGATGATACTAAGAGGGGGGTGCATGTTGTCCCATGTGCCCCCAAAAAATATTGATGCGGGTTTGCTGAAGACACTCCATGTTACCATTCCAGTCAGAATTGGGAAAGAGGGAGGACATTTTGGACATTTTTTGCCAAGAGTCGTTCTAGAAATTTGCTTGGTTCCCTGATCTAACTTCCTAGAAGCTATGATCACGAACCAAGGCCTGCTTTTTCTTGGCTACCTTCTAGATGAGAGACCCATCCCTCTCAGTGTCGAAGCGTATGAGGTCACTTATATATAAACAACATTTTACAAAACCCAAATTTGTTATTTTAACAAATTGTAATACAACTATCTATGGATCTCGTACTATATACAATTGCCTTCATAAAACCACTGATACAAGAATATACCTTGGACTTGGTGTCAACATCTATGACAACCAAACTTCCATAACAAGATACACTAACCCTCTGGATAATGTAGCGCACTATCTTAGCTCCTATTGGTCATATCCCGAACACACTTGAGTGGTCCTTTGGCTTTCGATTTGTATCAATACAAACCTACCTCTATCAGTGAACCAACTCCTTTAGGTCAATTAACATGGCTTCAATCTGCCCTCCAGCTAACCATTCATCCATCAATGCATCAACACATAAGATCTTCTTATGAGTTGTTAACAACTTCGTTTGTGAGGAAATTTATTCTTCCCATTATTTCTCCTCAACTCTTGGGACTTATTCCCCACGATTTTATTGAATAATATTATTATCAATACTCGTTGGAAATGCAAAGGAGTTAAGGCACAAAATAACACAAATAACTCACACACAATAACATGATTTTCAGCTCTTCTATTGATCACAAAAAATTGATTGTTACAATGAACTTGTTGAAGGGTATTTAAATGTTTTTCAACTAGTGACTCGCCTAAAATAAATTGACATGCAACCACACACTAAATTCAAATTTAGTTGAAATATGACTTAACTCGACTTGAATCAACTTGACTCAGTTAACTGACTCTCTAAATTTAGATAAATCACCATGTAGGATTAATTAACTATTTTAATACTCCCCCTTAATTATGAGCACTAAACTAAGACATGACTCATGAAAACTCAAACATGCCTATTGGTCGATGTCTTAGCTAGGATTACAACACCTAAGTTTCTTTTATGAAACTCAAACACATGTTGTGCTAATTTCTTAGTAAATCTATCAGCCAATTGATCACTAGAATTACAAGGCTTCAAGTTAACTTCTCCATTACTTGCAACAACATTAAGTTTACAATCTCAAATTCCATGCAATCATTAGGAATGTATGATTATCATTATTCAAGAAAAAATTTTGGTGCCCATCACAATGGTGGATAACGTATATGAATTTTGCTTGGGGACAAGTGCTCCATGTGGGAATGCTTGAGAATCATAGAATCTTATCATGAAATAATGTGATTCCAATTTAAGTTCATATTCCAATGTAACCACCTCAAAATTGTATTTAAATTATGGCCCTTTCACTTATTCTAAACAACATTGTTGCGATGAATATATCCATCAACCTTTACCCCAACCTCTAGTTACATTTTCATTTTAGGATAAATATATCTATTAGTACGTAGTGAATTTATGGTCAACAATTTTTCTATGTATATTCTCTTGTTAACTCAAACGCCTCACCCCTTAAATACTTTCCATCTCCAAAATCATTAGAATTACCAATTTCTACCTCCAACAACAAAGTCATTACTATTCTATAGTCATTATTGAATAATTTATCAAAATCCATCAGTATAGTTTCATTTTGTTTTGGATCATAACTATCATAGAAGGGAGAATCCTTAAAATAAACCACCTGTGATTTTGGATGACTACATGTTAGCTACCATTGAACAACTTCAAATTTTTTTCTATCTTTACTTGAATATATCCCTAATTTGCTTGGTTTTCATGTCACTATTTTGTTTGGATAAAAATCACATGAGAACATGGTCTAAACAAAATATGGCTTTACCACACATGTACTCTACATATTCCTTTCAAATAGTTTTATCATCAACAATCTAATCCAAAATTACTTTTCGATTATCTTCCTCGACATTGCAACCACAATATTCAAAAATATTATGGTGTTGCACTTGTTGCAGATTTTTGGTAATTCTCTCTTCCACCCTATATTCATGGTGGTCTTAAAGTGTGTAATAAAGAAGGTTTTATTCCTCAATTTCAACAATTATTTCCTCTCCATTAATGTTGCCACAAAAGTGTTATTTTGGGCCTATGATTTTGGATGACTACATGTCAGCTACCATTCAACAACTTTAACATTTATTCTATATTTACTTCAAGATATCCCTTATATTCTTGGTTTTCATGTCACTATTTTGTTTGGATAGAAATCACGAGAATTTGGTCTTAAAAAAACATGGGTTTACCACACAAGCACTCTACATACGAAGATGGGTTTATCACACAAGAACTCTACATATTCATGTTTGAAATATTTTTTTAATATCCTTAACAATCTAATCCAAAAAAATTTTATTACCTTCATCGGCATTGCAACCACAATTTTCAAAAATATTGTGGGGCTGCATTTATTACATATATGTGGAGACTATTAACTTCAATATATGCCTCATCTTCTTGGTTTTCATGTCGCTATTTTTTTTCGATAGAAAGCATGAGAATATGGTCTAAAACTAATATGGGTAAATAACAAAAAAGGACTCTACATATCAAAAATATTACGGGGTTTCGCTTGTTGCATATCTGTGGTAATTCTCTCTTCCACCCTATATTCATGGTGGTCTTAAATTGTGTAATCAAGAAGGTTTTCTTCCTCAATTTCAACAATGTTTTCCTCTCGATTATTGCTGCCACAAAAGTGTTATTTTGGGTTTGGGTAAAGATGTGAACTAGGTTACACTTTCGTGAGAAACACATCCGAAAATTTCACTCTCCCAATAGTTCGGTCGAACTTTTAGGAATTTCAGATGAACTTTTAGAAAGTTCGGCTAAAGTTTTGAAATTTATTTGGCCGAACTGCTTCTTCTGTTAACAATGACAGTGTCGGTAAATAGATCTTTGGCCGGAGATAGGAAAATTGGCAATAAAATTTTGGTCGGACTATTAGTTTGACCAAACTTTGTTTAAAAGTTTGGCCAAACTTTTTTTTATAAATATAGCAGCCATCATAACCTTATAAGTTTTCAGAGGTTTTCTAACCGTTTTGTAATGATTATGTTGTTGGATGGATAAGACTTGGCTCGATTTTTTCATCTAAAACTCGGTGTTGTTGGCTTGAAATCCTCATCCTCGGCTCCCTCGACCTCGGGCCGACGTGCTCATCCTTGGCCCGGCTCCCTTGTCATCAACCCAGCTGTGTTTTTTTTTACATGTTATACTACTCACTGCATTAAATTTTTATGTGTTAAATGTTTCTGTGTTATGGGAATAGATGAATTATACACATACCTACTCCTTTGGAACAACCTGAAACTCAGCGTTGTTGGCTTGGCATCCTCGTCCTTGGCTTTATGTTTATCTTCAAATCATCTCCCTCGACCTCGACCCAAAGTTCTCATCCTTGGACCAACTCCCTCGTCCTTGGCCCGTTTGCATTTTTTTTCTAGGTTATACTACTCATTGTGTTAAATGTTTTTGTATTTAATTTTTTTTTGTTATGGGAATAGCTAAATTATACTCATACCTACCCCTTTGGAACAACCTGAAACTCAGAAATATGCCAAAACTTCTTATAGTATGAATTGCATATAGACATGTAATTATGTCTTCTCAATGTACTGAAGCCTATAACATAGTGAATTGAAGCCTCTAGTTGCCTTATGAGCAGAAATAATGAAATGTACCGAAGTCTGTTGGAAGAAGGATTCTAGGTGATGCAGCTCTATCAATGTTTTCTGCTCTTTCATTTGTATAGTATTGTTGATGTTCCACTAACCGATTATCAGAAACCATCTGCAACATCTTACAAATATATTTTCCTACCTCCTTAGGTTATACATATGTATTCCTATATGTAACATATGTATCTGTTACTAGTTCCTTTGTTGGAGATTATCAGAAATGTAGGAGTCACAGTCATTTACACCTGAACCCAACCAACGTTTCAATACCTTACCTGAGCAGCTGACCAGAGACATTTACGGGTTCCTCCTCACTACCTTTACTCCCTACCTTATGAGCCAAAGGCTTAATAATTCTTTTGGCTACCCCTACAGTGCTTTAGGTCGAGGGAAAGGTCGTGCTTATGGATAGTTTGAGGAGAGGTCATTGTAACATGAGCATATTAAATTCATATTACATATGTAATATGATCGATAGGTTAGGTCTAGGTTTGAGTATGACTATTACCTTCTTGGTTGTTACCACCAAGGATCCCATACAATACTGATTCAGGAATTTGTGGGCACTCACTGGCAAGGAATAGACTTGTATTTCACTTCGTTCACCCCTCTCATTCCATCAGGGTGAAATCTGTGGGCTCCATCCATTGGACAACCACTCTAAGAATATTGTGAGCTTTAGATCCATCAGAAGTAAGTTGTTATATAGTGGCAACATTATCCTGTCTGGACACGCCGACTGGAATGTAGAGATAGTTGTTGTATAGTGGTGCAGTTTATTCACCTCTCACCAACTTCATATTATTTCCCCTTTTGGTGCACTATCGTTCTTTCACATGTACAATATTTATAGGATACTCCCTGATGGCATTCTTGGTCAAGGGAAAACCTATATATTTTGTCTCTTGGTTTGCTTCTTAACATAGTAAAAGAATCATGGAAGAAGTATTGATTTTTTAATGGATAAAATTTTATTTTTTAATTGATAAAAAAATATAGTTTTTATTTGAGTATATTTTTTCATTTTATTTTAGTATATTTGTTGTATTATTAATTTCCTTGATATTTTAATTTAGTAAAGGTATGTATGGTTATTTGGGAAGGTTTCCTTCACTTGTTTTTAACCATAAAAAATAAATATTATTTTTTTAATTAATCTTTTACCTTTAAAGCTGCATAAAGTTTTATAAATGATATAGATATTCGTAAATATATTATCATATATGTAACTTAGAACCTTGAACTCATAAACATACTCCAACTTAATAACATAGTAAAAGAAGCTTGGAAGCATGCAGGTCAAGATTATGCCACACCCAGAAGCACACACCATTCCTTAAGACTAGTACTACCTACCCTTACCTGTAATGAGCTATTGGACTCGACTAGCTAGCTTAGACCCCCCTATGATAACTGTAATACTGTAAGGTCTCTAGCTAATTGAAAAAATCACATAGAATTGCATTTGTTTTTCCAGGTTATACTACTCACTGTGTTAAATTTTTATGTGTTATGGGAATAGTTGAACCTTAATATGCCTTAATTATTTTTACAAATAGGTTTGTAATGATGTCCACTTTAGGTCTCTAAGAGAGCTACATTCATGCTTCTATCTCAACCTCAAATTTCATATAGAAATTTTCATTGTATGAGCCATAGGACTTCACATTATCTTAGATATGTATTATCCACATAATTTCACATTGTCTTAGAGATGTATTACGCAGAGAACTTCACATTAGAATCACAAATAATTTGTCTTCAACTCAAATTTATTTGATCATTGGCAGGAGGTGAGAAGTTGAATTATAAGCCTTTGTCTACGATTTCCTTGACTTATTATCTTCTTCGCATAGAACAAAGATGAGAGGCAATTCAACATATACATACATATATATATATATATATATATATATATATATATATATATATATATATATATATATATATATATATATATATATATATATATATATATATATATATATATATATATATATATATATATATATATATATATATATACATATATATACATATATATATATATATATATTATATATATGATATATATGTTATAGGAGTGTGCAAAGAGTATATGAAAGAGAAAGCAAAAGGAGGAGAGAAAGGAAAAGATGAAGGAGGAAAGAAGGAAAGAGAAAAAGAGCATAAGTTACATGAGGAGTGAGTGAGTATATACATACATATATATATATATATATATATATATATATATATATATATATATATATATATATATATATATATATATATACATACATACATATATATATATATATATATATATATATATATATATATATATATATATATATATATATATATATATATATATATATATATATACACACACACATATATATATATATATATATAGCCTTTATCTAATTCAAGTGGTTGTCTCTTTGTATCCTTTCAAATGGGTATCTCTTCGTATCCTTTCTAAACATTTTTTTTGATAAATACATAACATGAAGAGCGTGCTTAAATAAGCAACAATAATTCTATCTTGTATTTTTTTTACATAGTATTACAAATACATGAAGGATTATGAACACTGAAAATAACTACTTTCTTCAACATAAAGGAAATTGCGCTACTAGTACTAAGATGATAATTTAATTATAAAATGCATTTACTAAGGCCTTACATATATTAAAAAAAAATTGGTTTCTTTTAAGTGTTTTAATATACTAAAAGAACCTAACCAACCTAAAAATTATCAATTAGTAGGGGTATATAATTATTGATACCTCCTCGCTCAAATCCAAACAAAGAATTCTGCAAAAGTTTACAAAAAACTCAATTTTCATGCATTACTATCTATTTACCATGTGAGTCCTTTAGCCTGCGAATAGAGAGTTGCAGGATCCATGTGTTTGTTTATTTCATAGTGGTGTAAATTGTTTTTTTAATGAATAGAAACAAATACCTTGAATAATAACACAACAGGGGGATTCTATGTACTTATGGAGGTATCTAGTGAATCTTAGGATGAAATTGAAGTAGAGGAAATATTCCGACAAGCAACCAAAGTGAGAACAAGACATGGTGAAGTCATGAATCTGTGGTATAGATTTTTTTGAATCACTGCACAAAATTCCACTTGTTGTGTAAGGTGTTTCTATATACATAAGTCCATAGAGATAGTTAGAATCAAAATGAAACAAAATACAAGCAAAAAATGTTGCATATAATCATTTATTAATAAGTAAATAAACATTATACAATAAAATAAAATAAAACATAGAATTGGAAGCAATGTCTCTTTATTAAGAATAAATGAGACAATGGTTTGCTACCATCCTCCAATGGAAGGTTCTCCTTCCACATTTTGGAAGCTCACTCCTGAAGAAGTAGTAACTAGTTCTAATGGTGCATGCACACAATTTACAAGAAAAAAAAGAAATCATAAGGGGAATTTTTAAGTCTAAAATGAGCCTCCTAAGGAAATTATAAAATAATAGTGGAAACAATAAATTAATATTAGATTACATCATCAAATGTTAGAGGGAGAAAATAAAAAACTACTTTTCAACTCGTATTTCAACTTATCTCCCTATGGGTTTACTCAAATTTTGAGTGGGAACACTCGTTGGATGTAGGATTTTATTCCTCATCCAAGGAGTACCCATGTTGCATACTTTTGATGGACCCTTCTGGACGCAAAATGAGAAATACATGAAAAACATGATTGCAATAATGTTTTTCATGTATTTCTCATTTTTCATGTATTAAAGTCCATCAAAAGTATGCAACATGGGTACTCCTTGGATGAGGAATTAAATTTTGCATCCAAAGAGTACTCCCACTCGAAATTTCAATATAAACTTAGGGAGATAATTTGGAAATAAAAGTTGAAAAAGTAGTTTTATTATTTTATTATTTGTAAACTTTTTACCTTTTTACCCCAAAAATGGTGAATCATCCCCCATGGTTGAAATCATCATCTTGAATCCTATTTGTTCTTGTAAATTTTATTTTGGTTATACATTTTTCTTAAGAGGCCCATTTTAGACCTAAAAATTTCTCTAATGGAAGATTTGAAAATTAGGTGAATCTCAAATTCATTTTGGTAGTGTAAGATTACATATTTTATATATTCCCAATGGCCATTGCTGAAAGGATGCATTTGTAATAATTTACTTAGATCGCATGGCCAATTGTTCGTTAAATGATTTTAGATGTCATTTTGTGATTGTTATAGGTAAATTTGGGCATCATTCCCAATGACCTGGTTAACTGGGCATCATCTCCAGGACCAATGACTAAGGGTATATCATTCCCTATCATTTCAAGTTGCTACATGCCCTAAGGCAAGAACAAGACAAATCAAACATGACTTTCATCAAGAAAAGGTTTCCAAGGTTTGAAGTTTATTATATAGCATGGGGAGCTCCCCAACGCTGCCTCTAAGGGGACTAAGTGCATTTCATATGCAAGTAGCCCCATGCAAGGCTATTTTGTAAAGCACTTCCCGACATCTATGGGTGTGTTGGTCACATTGGGAGTGAAATTCTCATTGTTCTGGAATCTCCACTTGGCCAGTGCCTTCTAGAAGAGTTCACATGTGTCAAGATTCGAATCCAAGTGTCCATTTGACATCTACATGACTGGGAACATGTCTTGCCTATTATTGGAAAGTCATTCATTGCAAAACTACCTTCAGTTCATCTATAAATTCAACACAGATCTGAGTGTTTGAGGAGGAAAAATTTGAGTAGAGAAATGTTGGAGGATTTTCAAATGAGAGTTAGATTTTTGTAACATCTACTGGAGAGATTTATATTGTGATGGGGCTGAGGATCATTACTAGAAGGGTCACTTAAAATTAGTCATTTGGTTGTAACCTCTCCTTCTATTATCAATAAAGAATACAACTTACTTTTCCCTATATGCATCTGTATTGGCTTTGATTTTCCATATTGCAAGCTCTTATTTGAAGTATATTGTTTATGCTTTACTTATTTAGCTAACCAACTTGAATAGACATATGTATTATTGCTATCTTCTATTTTTTTAGTGTTCTTTACTGCAATAAGCATTTTGCACAAACCTCTTGAATTTGAAGCTACAATGGAAGTGATAGAAGGAGCCATTTAGAAGTGATGGGATTACAAGTAAGCCTCTAATCCTTTCTGTGTGTCTGTTTTGAGTTAGGAAAGGTAGTAGTATAGTCTTTAATCTATTGTTCTAGATTTTCATCTGTCTAGGGAAGCGTGTTTTATCTGTAATTCACAATTCTGGCCCAACAAATTGGCGACTCCTCTGGGGATAATTTCCCTGAGATCTAGGTGACTTAGCCTCTAATTTGCTTTGTTTATCCACCCAGTAGTTGTTACACACAAATATTAAACTTTTTCAAAGCCAAATTTGCAAATATAGTGAGTTAAGCAGTAGTGTTTTTCCTTATACATTGTGCCCAATGCACCCTTAGACAGGACAAAGTGTTTTTCATAGCACTGTCTCCCTTTCAGGCCTACGTTGCAGAGCACTGTCTCCCCTTGGAGACTACGTTGACTCCTGAAACCACCAAGATTCCTTTGAAATTTCCTTTACAATTTGCTTCAGTTTGTTTTCTGCTGTGTTTTTAAAAGTTTGATCCTCATATTGACCCGTAACTCTATATACTTCTTCCTCCTTTGACTCAAAATTTGTTCAATGTTTGTTTAAAAAGTTTTTATTTATCATTGACAAGTTGATTTCAAAGTATATTTTATGGTCACATTAAGAATCATTTGCTTTCGAAATAGGAAATTGTCGTAAAATCTTCATTTCCTTGATAGGAGAAATTGTTGTTGAAATCCTCATTTTTCCTTCAAAAGAGAAATTGTTGTTTGTATTCTTCATTTCTCGAAATTAAAAGGCATTTGATTGTTTATTTAGTGCACCTAGTTTCTTTTATGCATTCATAACATTAAGGAAACTGAAAAGAAAAATTTGCATTTGCATGTAGGATTTTTGTGTGTTTTGCAAAAAGGAACATTAGGAAATATGCATTTAGTTTGTGATCATTGATTTGTTTTGCTCATTGATTTGTTTGCTCACAAATTATTTTCTCTCTTCCCTTAGTAGCTAGGTTTTTCATTGAAGAAACTGAAAGTGAAATATTTTTTATCATTTTTAGTTGCATTAGGAATTTTCCAATACATCATTGTGGTGAACCTTCGAAAGGAAAATTGTAAGCAAGATCAACATAAAATTAATCTCAATTTACCTAACAAAGCATTGGAACCATAACGATAACATTTAGAAGGTCTAGGCTAGAGATGTGTTTCAGCATCGTAAAACATAGAAGTTGTCGTTAACTTGTCCGCAATACATTCTGAGTTTGATACCTCACTCCATGTACGTAAGTATATCGTAGCTCATCCACGTACTTTTGAGTATATCGGGCAGTGTTACAGTACGATAAGTATAAAGGGTGCTCTCACTGTGTGGTTTCGCATCAGATAGCACTAATATGGACTTGGGCGTCCACATACCTTCGGGTATATTTCGGAGGACAAATTTTAGGTGTTATCCATCCATAGTGAACCAAATTGGCCACCTTGTAAATTTTGATACACCGAACATGGCATTCGGGGAGATTGCTTGCCCGTACTTCTTGGTTCGCTAGGAGGTATTCTGCAGTTCACAGTTTCTTGTTAAACCCTTTTTCCTAGCATTACCCGTTTATTTTTTTATTTTTTTTTGGTTAAAATTAATTAGTAATCATTGAAAAACAAAATCCTTTCCCCCGTCGTTCACGTATATTAGCTTTAAAACCCCCTTTACCACCAGAAGTTACTTCTAGTAGGCGAAGGTGATCACGATCTACCAAATCAAGTACAATTTGTACCTCTAGTGAAACATAATTTTCCCATAAACCAGAGTTAGCTCAAGTTGTTTCTACACATCTTGATTCATCTAATGTTTCCGAAACGGAGTCTTCACAGCTACTTTTGGTCACAATCCATCCAATCAGTGAGACCATACCTCCTGGACCTGATGTTGTTCAACCACATATTGATCCAGATCTTGTCTCTTCTTTTCCAGAAGATCTGAATCCAGAAGTCGAACAACCGGAATTTATTCCTACCTTGGTCATCCCACAAAGTTCTATAGCTATTGAATCTCCCATATCACACAGTCAACCACCTGAAATATACTTTGGGCCTGACGGTGAAATTCTTCCACCTAGTTTAATTGTGATTGAAGAAATCCCACAAGGCACTACACCTTTAACTCCAACCCATTTTGGGGAGGAAATTTACCTGTATGAGTTTTTTTCTCAATCGACATCCTTTGCTTTTATTGATATTCCTCCTTTTCAAAGTCCCATTTATTCAAAAGGGTATACATTTGGTCAAAGAACCATGTCTGAACCAACATCTTCGGTTGGGCTTGCTATTCCAATTACATCAGCTCCTTCCCTTGCTACTCTATCGATGTTTACAACTTCACTATAGTCATATTTTCATGGTGGCCCTATGGTCCCATCAGGTTACAAATCATTATCTGAAATTTTCTCTGGTGCATCTTCCAATCCATGGACTTTACCAATGTCATCATCCAGTATTTTAACTGGTAATCCTATCGTAAGTACTGAACGACTTGATTCATTATACACATCATCAGGGAAATATCAAGTCAGTGTTTCTGGGTCTATTCCTTCAAGTACCATATCTACTGGACTCCCAGCATTTAGAGAACAATATTTTCCATCTTATTATCCTCCTCATGCTGGGGGCCAACCTTTGGTCACCCAATATGACAGTACTCTGTCACTTTTTGGTCAATCTAATGTTGAAATGAATTTTTGTCAATGGCAGCCCACTCTGCCTATCCAACCACAAATGGTTGTACACTCATATCAACCGGTTCAACCTGTTACACCCACTTCACTACAACTTGTTAATACATCTATACCCTTGTTATCAAAATGTTGTACATCATCAACCTTATCAAGCGGGTCCTTCAACTCAATATCATCAAATGTTGGGTCCGCAGACTCCAAATCCTTTGATTAATTTACAACAACCTGTATCAGGAATTATTTATTCACAAGTTGGTCTACCATTTTATGGGATGTCACAACCACATCCTAGTTATACATATCAACCGAATCCAATTTATCCTAATTTAGGTTATAACTTTAGTGGACAGACCCCTTGGCAGCCACAAGCACAAATGCCTCAAACCTCTTTTCAAAAAGTATCATATCTAGGTTTTGGTCAACAGAATCCTCAAGCGTTTGCTATGAAAAACAACCCCTATCTAGGGTACCAGCAACAAATTCTTTATGCTAGTGCTCAAAGGCCTGTTGCTCAAGAAATTCCATCTTACCCAGGCTATGCTCAAACTAACCTTAATAGACAGTTGCACTTTGTTGCAACTTTATAGTTACCATATTTAAATCGGCTAACCAATGACCTAATCAACTATGCTCCTTGGTGGCTGATGATACCTCAAAAATTACCCTTGAATATTCCTAAGTTCAATGGAAACCCTGGAGAAGATCCATCGACTCATGTTATGACTTATCATTTATGGTGTTCATTAAATTCCCTGAATGATGATTCTCTTCGACTATGTCTTTTCCAGCGTACCCTTACAGGCCCAGCTGCAAAATGGTACATTGAATTACGTAGAGCTTCTTTTGAAAATTTCACAGCCCTAGCTACTGTCTTTTTGACTAATTTCCAATTACCCATCAGATATGAAACTAGAATGGAACTCTTGACTAATTTCAAACAAACTAATGCTACTCACATTTCTGATCATATTCATGAGTGGCGTCGTCATCGTCGAATGGTTAAGACCTTTGTTCCGGATCAGCTCCTTTCTAAATGGTTCATTAAGTCCCTGTTACCATCTATAACTGAGGATGTGGCTAAGGGTGGCGTCGTCACAGAAGAGCGAGTTATCACTCGTGCAGAATACTTAGAATTGATTTACACTCAGTCTAGCATTCTCTATGAAAAATCCATAATGCACCAAGATCTAATTTCAATGTTCCTCCTCAATTAAAGGACTCTCATACCAGAGATGGCTTGATAGGCACTACAAGCACACACCACACTACTACATTTTATCTTGCTCCTACTTCCGAAATTAATTCTGTGTCATTTGACAAAGGCAAGGGTGACAAGCAACCAGGAAGTAAGAAAAAGGGGAAATCAAAGAAAAAGCAAACTTATAACCTGCAAGAAATATCATCTGTTCAACTGTCTGGACCTCAGAAACCTCTTTATCCATGTATAATCTGTAATGAGGAACACTTTGTTAGGGATTTTCCTCACCGCGTTGAAGTCTCAAAAATCATCAAGACTTCCAATGTGTCAGCTATGTTGACAGACCCATTTCCAAATCCGGACACAAACATGGTTGCTACAGATCTAGCTCCTAGTTCCCAAGTGTTAATGTTATCTGTCATAAAACCTTCAACATATATTTTGGTTTTGACGCGAAATAAAGATTATGGTAGTCTAGCCACTGATCAACCTACTACCTCGACAACGAATCCATCTATATAATCAGTACCTCCTACTGTTATTCCTGAATTAACAATCAAGCCACCAAAGGGAGTAATTCATAAATCGACATATAATACTCGAGCAAGAGCTGCACAAAATTATAATATAGTTGAAGATTTGGCTCAATCCCCTTCATCTATGTCTACTCTTGAGGTATTACAAAATTTTCCCTTCGAAAAACAGGCTTTATTGTCGGCTATTGGTGGAATTGATCCAACTAATTCTAATCTTGTCGTCTTTAATCATACAGGCTATGTGCCATAATTAATAGCAGAATTGGAATTCTCCATACAAGTAAATGTTCTTAATCACCTTGTTCATCGCACTATTATTGATGAGGGAGAATCTACATGCATTATGTCTCTAAACTGTTGGAAGTCACTTGGCTCGCCGCGCTTATCACAATCATCAATGACGTTGAAGGCATTCAATGGATGTACATATAAACCTTGTGGTATTATTAATAACCTGCATGTTGAACTAGGGGGGAAAATAGTGAATATTGATGTTGAGGTTTTTGACGGACCCCTTGACTATAATATTTTACTTGGACGGCCATGGGTATATGCGATGACTGCTATTGTTTCTACATATTTTAGAATGATTTCCTTTCCACATAAAGGTACAATTACAGTCATTAATCAACTATCCTTCTTTGCCTTTGCTTCACAAGTAACTGGAAGTGTTCCGTTCATTCACATACCCCAACTAGAATTTTAGAACATTGGTGTAGGACTCTTAAAGGATTCCACTCTCATGGGAACCTTTGCATTACCGTTGCCAACGACGTCGAAAGAAATTGCAAGTATAGAGACCTGCTACATGATCTCTTCCACTCTATCTAGCTTAAGGAAGACTACGAATGATTATGATATTTCTATGTTGGATGTGTTTCTACCACCCAGCCCTATTGAGCTGGCATAGCAATCAATGTATTTGTCTTGGGCGGAAAATCCGAAATCAGCGTCGCTGAGTGTTTGGGTTGATTATTCATTAGATTTTGGTACCCCATATGATCCATTTTCCTCAACGTTCTTGATAGATGAGAATATTTTGGAAGCTATGATGTTAGAAGGAGAACCATGGGAATATTATCATCATCGTTCCCATCTTCCTAATTATGAAGAAAATAATCTTAGTGAACTATATCACCCATCCATCAAAACTTTCTTTTCGAATTCTTTTCCCATTAATATAATCGATTCCGAGCGAAATATTTCAAATATCGAAGAAACGATTTCTATCGATATTTTGACCAAACCTGGCGTTGTAGAGAATATTCATGTCGATGTATCTTGTTCTCCATCAGAACTCGAATCATATAGCTCTCTTTTTCATGAATTTCATGACGTATTTTCTTGGTCTTACGAGGAAATTCCAGGCATAGATACTAGTATAGTTGAACACACTATTAATATGTATCCTGATGTCAAACCGGTGCATCAACAACTTCATCTTGTTCATCAAAAGAAAGTCATTGCCATCAAATAAGAAGTTGAAAAACTTTTCCATGCTCGTTTCATTTACCCTATTCCGCTAACTGAGTGGGTTTCCAATATCATTCCTATCATGAAAAAACAAGGAACCATTAGAGTATGCGTCAATTATCGGGATGTTAATCATGCTTGTCCAAAATACAACTATCCTACTCCCTTTATCTATCAGGTTATTGACAATTGTGCTAGATGTGAAATATTTTCTTTCATGGATGGATTTTCCAGCTACAATCAAGTCAATATATGCCCAGATGATCAACATAAGACAGCATTTATCAGTCCCTGGGGCACATTCGCTTACAGGAAACTCCTATTTGGTTTAAAGAACACTGGGGAAACTTTTTAGAGAGAAATGGATTATGCTTTCAATGACATCAAGCACATTGTTCAACCATATCTAGATGATTTACCAACACATTCATGAAATTAGACTGATCACCCGATGTATTGGTCCACGTAGAAGAAGGGATTGAACATTCTATCTATTATTTGAGTCATAATCTCAATGATATGGAAGTTAAGTAATCATACGTAGAAAAGCTTGCCTTGGCAGCTGTTCAAGCTATCCAAATATTTTTCCATTATATCTTGCTCTAAAAAATAGCAATAGTTGCAGCTTGCAACCCCATGACTTACATCTTATCACGTCAATTGTTGGGGGGGAAATATTCAAAATGGATTGTCATTTTGCAGGAATTTGATTTGGAATTTATCAAATCCAAGTCAAAGAAGACTTTAGCTTTGGTTAAGCTTCTTTGTGACCTTCCCTCTAATAGTATTGAAACTACGTCAGAACCAACAATTCCAGACGAGTCTCTGTTTCTGATCGGATCATATGATCCTTGGTATGGGGATTTCATAATTTATCTCCAAACCAAAACTTTTCGACCTAATACCTCTCGCTCTGAACAACGATGTATTCGATACCAAGCCAAATATTATCTGATCTTCGGCGATACACTTTTTTGTCGTGGTATCGATACCATTTTAAGGAGGTGCCTCACTCATGAGGAGGCTGAAAAAGTGTTAAATTATTTTCATGCTGGGGCTTGTGGTGTAAAATTATCTAGATATGCTACTACGTAGAAGATACTCCGCGCTGGTTACTTTTGGCCTACTATTTTTTGAGACTACATCCTCGCGGTTAGAAGTTGTCATGCATGCCAGATTTTTTATCGTAAAATCTGCAAACCGCCAGCGCCAATGCATCCTGTTGTCTCTACTGGACCATTTATGAAATGGGGTATTGACTTCATGACCTATAACCCTCCTTCGTCCAGGGGGCATGGTTATATTATTGTTGCAGTCGACTATTTTACCAAATGGGCCGAAGCGATACCTACATTCAACAACATAGGACAAACAGCTGTATTGCTTTTCTTTAACCACATTATTGCATGGTTTGGGGTCCCACAAGCTATAGTTATAGATCATGGAAAGCATTTTTGCAACCACATGATGTCTTAATTGACTGCCAAGTTAGGATTGTCACATGATAATTCTACTCCTTATTATCCACAATCAAATGGACAAGTTGAGGCTATTAACAAAATTCTTAAATGAATTCTTCAACGAATGATAGGAGTTCATAAAAGAAACTGGCATTTTATCCTGTACTCCACCTTGTGGGCGTATCAAACCTCGGTGGGAAACACAACCGGATTTATGCCTTTTCAATTAGTGTATGTTCTGGAAGCTATCTTACCATTCCAATGCGAAATATCATCGTTAGAAATCGCAATAGACTTGTTACCTGACACCTCAGAAGAAGAAGAATGTCTCCTTAACCTCATCCATCTTGATGAAATGCGTCGTGAAGCCCAATTAGCCAACGAAGCGCATAAGAGACGTATAAAGGCGCAATACGACAAAAATGTCCAACCTCGCATTTTCTCAGAGGGCGACGTGGTCCTTCTCTACGATCAAGAAGCTGATGTAATAGGTACAGGGAAATTTGAGCTGTTATATCATGGCCCCTATATTGTCAAAAGATTTCTTGCTAAGGGTGCCTATGAGTTAGTTGATTACGATGGAATTCCATTGGCACAACCTAGAAATGGGTTGTACTTGAAACATTACTATGCTTAGTCATGAGCGTGGTAATTTTTTGTATTATATTGTATATATGTTGTTGATTCGCATTCACTATCTTATTTTGTTTTTAGAGTTTTCTTGACGTTAGTAATTCGCTTTACATTTCATCGCAAATGTCTGAATATTCGGAACCATTTGTTGGATATGCTTATGGTGCTAGTCATAGTATGCAAAATCTATCCTCTGTAGCGCGGGCCATTTTCACTCTGAACGACGAGTTAGTGATTTTTCAAGGGATTTTTATTGGTAGATCGATGAACAATATCGCTGAGTATAGCGCGTTGATCAAACTTCTCTCTTGTGCCATTTCATTTGGTATTAACCGCATAATCATAAGGCTAGACTCACAACTTCTGGTATTACAACTTACTAGTGTTTATACTATTAGAAATCCAACACTTCTTAGATTGTTCCTAACAGTTCTACTTTTGGAAAGACATTTTGATTTTATTCAATATTAACACATTTCTAGAAATTTCAACACATTGACTAATTCATTAGCTAATCAAGTTTTAGACAGACATTTGCAACATATGTAAAGAAAACATTCACATTATTGAATAATATTGCGCATTAAACATAGGAAAAAATCTGAAATCATATAGATAGATAGTTATAGGTTTTTACAAAATTTGCACCCAAGACACATTGATCATCTGACCTCAAAATGTATGCAAAATGTCATAAGTAAACTAGTGGTGCTTGTGGTAACAGGCTATAGATCTAGCTATCCTACAAAGTAACCGCATCCAATGGTTAGGAACCCCAATAGTGTGTCACTGTTGTCGCATAGGAAGTTTCTCGATCAAGCCTTCTACATGCTGCTGAAGCTCAATCAGAGTCTCAGCTAGATCAAGATCCTGAAGAACTGCTCTCCTGACAGCCCTCTCTGCTGACATATCTTCTTCGCTCTCTGGTTCCACTATTGGTTGAACACGACCAACATCTGCATTACATCAAACATTTATTTTAGTTTTGGAAAGAAATCAAAACACAAAATCATTGTATAAACCTTATGAAAATCAAAAACATGGTCAAAACATTCTTACCTATTTCACCCCACTGAGCACCTTCTGGTAGTGCTAAATCTGGATCTCCTCGAAAATCTACGCCTACGTATGCATACTCATTGATGGCGACAATATTTCACTAGAACCAGGCAAAGAATGTAGTAGAGAACATAACAGTCGATTGGCCAGCATGCTGACCCATGAGTTCTACCCATCTCTGCATCCGAGGATCTCTAGGACTAGCTATATCCAGTATCACATGTTGTGCCTGCATCAATGGAATCCATTCCAAACTGAAGGATATAAGGATAGAACCATAACTAAAATTCTTCTTCCTTCCTCCCTTTTCTTTGTTTATTTGTTCCTTTATCTGAGATAGAACAACTTCAAACTAGTTGAATATTGTTGGCTCCATACACTCTAGCGCATACTGGATATATGATCTGTTCTCTACATGTAGTGTGACGGTGCCGGCAAGTTTAGCGATTGTGAAAAGGATAGTTCTCAAAGGAAAATATTTGACATCCCGGATGTTTATTTTTCCATATTTGCTAGGTTCTACCCCTAGATATAAATACTGCTGAATATAACCCCTCACTGTCTCTCCTCCAACGGTAGACCCTATGTGAGAAATGGGCAAACCTCCCCTTGACAAACCTGTGAGAAAATACACATCCTCAATTGTTATAGGAACCACTTGGTTCTTAATATGAAATGCCTCTATTACTGGATCTCATGCTCGAACTAAGAACTCCAAGAGTTATATTTGTTGCCTCATCCTGGAAAATTTTAAGTAATTAAGCAGTCCACAATCTCTTAGGGCTCGTACAGTACCCGGATCATTCAAGGAAATCATATCTTATTCTTCATGTTCTTTTTCCCTCCATGTAGTCTTCATTATAATCCAATGGAAACATGAAACACAACCATAAGATCCATTAGATTTCATTTATTGCAAAAAAATAGGTCAATTTTGGGCATAGTAAGAAAATAAAAAACTTAAACTACGCCCAATGCACCCCCTGACAAGAGACAGTGCATTTCACATGTAGGTACACTTCACTGTACCTGCTATGCAATGCAGGTTTCAACATTCAGGGGTGTGTTGCCCTCATTTTTGGCAGAATTTGCCCTAGGGGCCTTAAAACCCTAAAAATTTTCATAAATTGGAAATGGAATGAATACCAAATGGAAGAGAAGGTTCATGGCACTAACCTAGATCAAACGGAGACGAAACCCGTCCACAGAAATGATCGCAATCATTAGCTGAAGTTCGGGGGAAAAATCAGGTTCAGAGCTCCAAAATACAAATGGTCACTATGGAATGGTAAAAATGAATAGTGAAACTACTTTTAAATAGTCATTTTATTATTTTCAAGTTGAATTTATTTCTATGACTATAGTTTTATTATGTTTTTATCATGAAACAGGTATTTTTAATCCATTTGATGTTGTTCTGAACATGAAATACAGCTGATGAATAGATTAGTCATGTAGATTTATTTCAAAGAATGACTTGACCACAAAGCATACTTTTTCTCCTTATTTTTCGAGCTTTTTTAAAAACGAAAAAGGATTTGAAGCGCACTTTTATCTCTTTTTCGAGATTCTATAATAGTGAAAAAGGAACCCCTGGAATCTTCTTTCAGCTCTTTTCAGACTCCAATAATGTGAAAAGATTGTCGAGCACTTTTCTTTTCAAGCTCATAAAAGTAAATGAGTTGATATCTACTCAGTATAAGTTTAACCCTTTTCCAGATTGAGATGGATTATTTATGAAAAAGGAATACCTTGGTTAAACATGACCAAAGAGGTTCTCTCGGATATTATTTTACACTTTTTCGAGTCTGAGTGACAAATTTACAAAAAATTACTTATGGATTTTTCTTTTGTCCTCTTTTTCAAACTCTCTAAATATGAAAAAGGATTGGGCTATCACTATTGTTAAGCTCGTTAAAACAAAAAATAGTGACGGGCTTGTCGATTATGGCAAGAATCGAGTTTCATTCATCGCTAGACTCATTAAATTATTAAATAGCGATATGTTATTCGCCCAAAGGGTTGAATTATAGATCAAGAAAATGTTATCCTCCCCAAGCTTGTTAAAGAATAAAGAGGTACTGGTTGACAAATGACCAGGGAAAATTTGGGAAAATTGAGCAAAATTTCTTTATGGTAGCAAGTCGCTCTTGAACATGACACTTCCTTTACTCCATGTCCGTGACTGTTTGGGTTGGGTAATCATCTTGACGGTTCATTCACAGCTATGGTTCATCATACCTTCACTTCGGTTTTGGGTCAACGTTGTCAACTCATCACAATGTCACCGATATGTTCAAGAGAAGTCATCTAGTGAATAAACTCATCCTTCTGCAATACTTGTAAACCTTTATTCTCATGACTGTCATCGTTGAAAATTGCTATATCAAGTCATACCCTTGTCTCCAAAATCAGTAACTCCCATTTTGAAATAAGGTGACTTCCTGTCGACAAAAAATCAATATCCAAGAAGTTCACTTAGAAACATCATATTCCAGTACCATGAGGCTTGTTACAGCATCGACAAGATCCTCGCTTTCAGACCTTTGACCGAAAGATTTTGTTTTGCGTTTTACATCAAATCATCTATTCACGCCTTACGAAATGTACTACAGTACCTTCAGGGCCATTTTCATTAATGGTGGTTCTCTCGCTTTTGTTAACATCTCACATCATTGGTTGGTAATCAAATGATGTCTTTCCATGTTCGACAACAAATCATATATCTGCATGGCTAGAATTGTACCTGAATGATCGAGTGAATGAGATTAGAAGACCCTGGATCTAGTTTCAGCCATCTGGGCTCTGACTTCAGGATTTTTGTACACATCATTTGTACAGTGAACTTACATACAGATTGTCATCTAAAAATGGGCCTATGTCTATAGGCATGTCTGCATTGGGCAACATTCCAATGTCGACGACTTTTTGAATTATGTACATGTTATTAGTTTTTTTATGTGTTGAACATGGGAATGCTTACCCTCAGCAATTATGATCAAATAGGATATATCATGATGTAATGTATTGTAAGATTGATCTAGGTGACCACTCTGCTTCGTCTCCAGCCCATCACAGTGTAAAGCATCTCAATCAAATGTTTTTATTATTTTGACCTCATGCTTTAGGGGGCAATTGTTATAGGTCAATTTGGGCATCATTCCCAATGACCTAGTTAACTAGGCATCATCTCCAAGACCAATGACTAAGGGTCTATCATTCCCTATCATTTCAAGTTGCTACATGCCCTAAGGCAAGAACAAGACAAATCAAACATGAATTTCATCAAGCAAATGTTTCGAAGGTTTGAAGTTTATTATATAGCATGTGGGAGCTCACCAACGCTGCTTCTAAGGGGACTAAGTGTGTTGCATATGCAGGTAGCCCCATGCAAGGCTACTCTACAAAGAACTTCCCAACATCTATGGGTGTGTTGGTCACATTGGGAGCGAAATTCTCATTGTTCTGGAATGTCCACTTGGCCAGTGCCTTCTAGAAGAGTTCACATGTGTCAAGCTTCGAATCTAAGTGTCCATTTGACATCTACATGACTGGGAACATGTCTTTCCTATTATTGGAAAGTCATTCATTGCAAAAATACCTTCATTTCATCTATAAATTGAACACAGATCAGAGTGTTTTAGGAGGAATAATTTGAGTAGAGAAATACTGGAGGATTTTCAATTGTGAGTTAGATTTGTGTAATAGATTCTGGAGAGATTTATACTATGATGGGGCTGAGGATTGTTGTTGGAAGGGTCACTTCAAATCAGTCATTTGGTTGTAACCTCTCCTTCTATCATCAATAAAGAATACAACTTATTTTTCCCTATACGCATCTGTATTGGCTTTGATTTTCCATATTGCAATATCTTAGCTGATGTATATTGTTTATACTTTACTTATTTAGCTAACTAACTTGAATAGAAATCTATATTATTTCTATCTTCTGTTGTTTTAGTGTTCTTTCTTACAAGAATCATTTCGCACAAACCGCTTGAATTTGAAGCTACAACGGAAGCGACAGAAGGAGCCATTTAGAAGCGCTTGGATTACAAGTAAGCCTCTAATCCTTTCTGTTTTCTGTTATGAGTTAGGAAAGGTAGTCGTATAGTCTTTAATCTGTTGTTCTAGATTTTCATCTATCTAGGGAAGTGTGTTTTATCCGTAATTCACAATTCTGGCCCAATAGTGATCCTTGTTTTTTCACGCGATATGAAGAGTCATTATGAATCTCCAAGTCCCCTCTCTCAGGCGCGTGGGAGATGAAAGGTGGTTAGGAGAACATTGTACTTTGGTCCTTCCATGATATTATATTTCATTATTTGGTTTCTTAACAAAAAAATTCTTGATCTAGATTTTTGTTACCAACAAAGGAATGGTCATGTGGATGTAAGAAAATCCTGAGTGTTGACTTTATGCAAATTAATAAAAACCCAAATTATAATGTTTAATGAATTGGTTTACACTATTGAATAAGAAACTTAGGGAACCCTTTTTTTTATGATGTAATGATGTATTATAGTAATCACTTATATGGTTTCATGACCCACTATTAGGTGATAATAGGTGATATAAGAGAATGTGCCATCTATCATTGTTTGATCCTATCAGTATATAGTGACTTATAGCATAGGGGAAAACCTTTATTTATCAACCATTTCAAGCCCCAAAATATTTAAATTTAGTCATTTTTGTTTAACCAACATTTTCACTTTTATTGTTGGGATTGATAGTTAATAGATGCACCTTACATTTTCTACAAATACACTGCCTAGATCATATGGTTGTAATGTTCTAGGAATACTTTTGATATGACAGTGACAACTCTAATATGGATTATTTTGATAACAATATATATGTGATAGTGATTTGGAGACTTTTGTATACTTTCTTTTGTTGGATTGGTCCCAGGTGGCCTGTATTGATTATATTATTGTATCATTGAGAATGAGATAGATTCAGTTCAAAATTTTTATTCATATATTTTGAGTTTTTAGCTGAAAAGTTAATATAGTGCATGCATTGAGAAAATATATCCAAAAAAATTTAAGATGGTTTTTTTTATTGAAATGTTTTTTTGAAAGGAACAACAGAAAGATGTTTTTCATCATTATGGGGCTTTAATTGTTGATTTTTTGGGCATTTCAAGTTTTTTTATTTCCTGTATAAATGTTACCTAAGCCTATTGGTTTTTCAATTCACTAATAAATTCCTTGACCATCCAAGCATTAGCATTGGAAAAAAATCCCAATGTTTAGGTTGTACCCATACTAAAAATTTTATCAATATCAGTAATTATTTGATTTGTATTGAATAATTATTTATCACTGAGTATTTGATGCCTATATATGACTTATAGACATCTTTTCTAGTATCCACTATATAATCTCCACAGAAATCCCCTCTAATGTATCCTTTTGTGTAGGTTTATCATAAAAATAATTGACCTCTACAAAAATATAAATGTATGTTTGGATGGATCCAGCTTCTCTAGCTATCTATGTCTCTGCTATTGGATATGGGATTGGTTCTCTAATGAATTGAGAAGTAATAGATACTGGGCAAGATTGTGCTTATTTAACTGAAACTTGCCAGCCTCTATTCTAATTATATTTGCATAGAACACCCCTACTACTCTGAAAATGAATTGATCGTGATCTTCTTGTGTCTTTCTTATGACTGTTATGTGCTTGATATGAGTGGAAGGTTGAAAAGTAGAATTTATATCAGTGGCTGGATTTATTTCTATAACAATTTAGTGGAAATCACGGGTTTTTGGCAACAACAATTATTCGGTTATCAATTATTCCACTCCTTTTGAATATGATAGTGACAACTCTAATCTGGATGATAGTGATAAAATTATGTCTATAGTATTCTTTCATAGTGATTTGGAGACTTGTGTATACTTTTTTGTTGTTGGATTGGTCCCAGGTGGCCTAATGTGATTAATGTCTCATGATATAGGTCACTTTTGCAATCATATAGAGGTTTTTTAGATTTTAATTGTCTTATGTATGGTTGTTTTCAAAACTGATATTCCCTTTCGAATAGTTAGAAGCTTTAATTTAATAAAAAACCAGTGGTGGGATGGTTATTCTCAGCTAGGATACACCAGCACTATAATGTGTGACTTCTACAATTTTAAGGACTCTTTTTTATATGACAATGACAACTCTACAATTTTAAGGAATATTTTTTATATGAAAATGACAACTCTACTATGGATGATAGTGCTAAAAATATGTCTATAGTATTCGTGTGACAATGATTTGGAGACTTGTGTATACTTGTTTGTTTTTGGATTGGTATTTTTTTTCCTTGGTCCATGTACATGTCATTTCTACCATAAAATTTATGGCATTTTCAATAAATGTTCATTTAATATTTTATTGAATTGGTTTTTTTTAGGGATTAAAAAGCCCATTAAACATGGTTGAAAAATGGACATTATGCATAGATGTTTCTTGTTATCCCAATCCATGGAAAGAAGTGATTACATATATGTTATGCAATATTGCGACAACAAGTTCCTCCAAAGGAAAATGAATATACCTGGAAGAACAACAAACAATGAAGCATATTATATTGCATTGAGAGAAATATTGGGAATAGCTAGGGAGTATGGATCAAATGGAATTATAGTTTTCACCAATTCTGAACTTGTGTGCAACCAGGTGAAAGGTGTGTACCAAGTTAAGAAGGAGAGGCTAAAAAAATTACATGGAAAAGAAAACAATATTGTTATACAATTTCAATCATTTAGTATAATACATTGTGAAAGTTTTAATAAGATGTTTGGCGATCTATTGTATGGGGAAATTCCAATTCAAGATTAATCTATCAAAAATGAATTACTGTTGAGACGCTCTCCTTCAAAATTTATTGATGGACATTGTAAGATATCTTTGATATGTGTGTTTTTTTTACTTATAAATGCGTCATTTCTAATGACCATGTGTTTTTTTCAATTGTATACCAAGTGCACTTCCACCATGTAAGCACAACTTGGTGAACTTCATGTTTTAGAAAAAAATTTATTTAATTTTCAAAATGTGCAGGACTTCAACAATTTTTTGTTTATATAGTCAAGTGAGTTTTACACATCAATTTTTGCTTTGAAAGTTTCGTGTTTTACATAATTTGTGTTCAAGTTGTGCTCCAACATTTGTGTACAAATTACATCAATTTTTTGAATTCTTTTGAAATTTTTTTAAATAGTAATTTTAAAAATAATTGTAAATGCACGAGGTAACTTTTTAAACATCATGTATCTATGCGTTTGTAGATAGATCCATATATATCATGGATGATGATTTTCCACATGATTCTTAGAGGCTTTAAACATTATGTGTATCTATGTAACTGTAGATATCGACATATATATCATGGAGGATGATCATTTGGCACATGATTCTTCGAGGAAAACATCAATAGAGTCCCATGCCTCTATGAGAGAGGGGGATCATGGATCGGGGGATGTTCATGGTATTTATATTAAATGTGAATGTTTTTAAATGACATTTGAATATATAATATTATCGTCATACATACATATATACATGTGGAATTGATTTTTTTATTGATTATATATATTTTTATCCGTATACATACATGTATACAAATGGAATTGATTTTTTATCAATTTTGTGAGTTAAATTAATTTTTAATAAATTTCATTTTTTAGGAGTTTGGAGGAAAATAGTATCTACTCAATCAATGGAGCTTGGCCATGGTTCACGCAATCATGGTATGGTTGACGCAATCTACTCAATCATATGTATGTATGTATTTTTGAATTGATTAGAAATTCATATTTTTTTATGAACATTTCCTCTCATCGCATGAGGTGGTGGTGGTACACATTCCCCTCGTGGCAAATCAATAGGTGGTGGAAAATCCCGTGAGGGTGGTGGTACACATTCCCCCAGTAGCGAATCAACGGGTGGTCATGTTGGTTCTCAACCAATGGGTGGTGGCCAATCAATGGGTTTCCATGCTGGTTCTCAACCATATTAGGGTGGGCATGATGTTGCTTAGGCATATCGACATGGCCATCAATATTAATATTATTTTTAGTCAATTATTAATTTTTTAACTTATTTATATAATTCTTTTATGGTTAAAAATAAAATTTGTACAAATTTTCTCACATGTTTTTTATTTATACATAATTCTATATATTGATGCAAAGGGTGAAAATGTTGCTCGACAAAGATAGGCTAGACCGCATTATTCAAGAAGAAGGTTGTACAACAACCATGACTTATCCTTCTAAAATTCTTGATTATTTACCTTGGGAAATAATCATCCAACAATGCACATTACAAAGGTGTGAACATCTTTATTCAAAATTGAAGAAAGATATTGTCTCTTTGAAACCCCCTGTTGAGAGTCAAGAAAGCTTAGAAATAGTTACGCACTCTTTAAGAAAACTTGTAGATGTTTACAAAAGCTCGGGCCAACCACTGATACTTTTTTAGAAGTATTAGGAAAATAAAGGAAACAATATTGGGTCCCGATACATGGGACGATGTTAAAAATAAAGTTATAAAAGAAATGACAAAATCTATGTTTAATTTCAAAGAAGAGCTGAAAATAAAGATGCTAAAGGTGCAATATTTCAAGTACCCTAATATAGCCTGCCATTTGTATGATAGACATATTATAGCCTATGGAAGACTACCATGGAATGACTAGGTTCTGGTTTATTTTTCAAAATTATTTTATGCAGAATTCTTTTTTGGAATGAAACCCACTTATAATGACCTTCCTTCTGAATTTTTTGGTCCTAGGAAAAGTTGATTATGTGACCATAGGGGCGCTAAGGGTGATGTTGAGTTGCCTCACCCCAAGCCACCATTGGTAAGTTGACTTCCTCATGTGGAAATTTTTTGGTCAGAGATGTATGCCACTTCTCAAATTAGTCGAGAAGTAAGGGATGTCATCATAGACAATGTTCAGACTGGACTTGGTGGAATTTATATTAGTCTGAATCGACAAAGAGCACAAGATAATGAGTGTGTTAATTTTGTGTGTAGTACATATGATGAGATATAGAACATTAGTATTGAAGAGCTTAGAACATATGCAAAGCATTGTCGCAATGGTTGGCAACACTTAATTCTTCATGAGGAAGAGGGCATGGGATCTATATGTGTTAATGGTCAGGGTGAATATTTTAATGTAATTTGTAATTTACATATACAAATTTATTTGTATATGTTAAAAAAAAACGAAAATGTATCATCTGTTCACCATTCACTGTTAACAAGCTTGTTGAATGAAAATTTTGATAATATCACAGTCCAAGGTTCAGGTTCTGGAAATCAAGATGATCTTTTGGGAAATGTTAGCGTTTTTAAGTTTTCATGATGTTGATGTACAATTATTATTCTATTATTATATCGGTATCATGATGACATACTTTTAAAAGAAATAATTGTGTACACACATGTATATAACTAAATGTTAACAGATTCTGATTTTGTCCGATGTTTTCGCAATGAATTCACCCTCTTCTTCCCTGTTAGGAGATGTGCTAAATCCACCATCACAAGTATTCAATTTTTTCATTTATGTTTCAAGTTATAAATTGAAGTGAAAGTTTCATTAAAAAATGATATCTAGATCTTGAGTTATTTTACAGTTTAAATTTTTTTGGATTTTAGGTTTGTGGGGATGATTTCCATTCTCCAAGTACTTTAGTGATGGAGTTTATGATGGAGATAGGAACATCCAAACAATTTGAACAAGAATTTGTATAACATTTTTCCTAATATTATTGCATTATTTTAAGCATTTTCATTTGAAAACAATATATATATATATATATATATATATATATATATATATATATATATATATACAGTTTATCATGGGGGATGCATTGATGCAAGGCCAAAACAGGACAATGGAGGGGGAACTACATGAGGTATTGCATGAAATTTTCATTTTTTTTCATTGATTTTGTTTTATTGAAGTTTGACATTCTCATTCAATTTTAAAACATTAAATTTTAATGTTTAAATGTTGTGTAGATTCCCCATTCTTTAGATGATAGCACAAGGAGGCTACTAGAAAGTACATTGCAATCAAATTCTCTATTTTATTGATGCACGTGCAACATTTTATTCGATCTAGTATTTTAATAACTTAAACATGTGTCATATTTACTTTTCTATATAACTTGATACTTGTAACAGTTGATACATTTTTATATTTACTTTTATTGTTCATGATATAAATTTTGGACATATTTTACATTTTGGATAGTTGAACTACATTTATTTTTATTGAATGATTTTAAATTTTGGATAGTTGTTACATTTGGCATGTGATCGGTTTTTGTTATATAATGTTAAATTAGATGATCTTATATTATTTTTTGTTTTTTAAACTTGTTGTTTTGTCACTTGTTATTTAAAATGAATCTAGATTGAAATTGCAAATTACAAAACACATGTGGTACATGTTATGCATTTGAACATGTGTGAATGTTATATAATTATAGATGGTTTTACATATTTAAGTTCATGAATATGTAACAAGGATTCAAGTACATTTGCATTTAGTTACATTACATTTTGCATACATGATGACTTGTTGTTATAATATTAACTTAGATTAAATATTAGATTAAATGTTTTGTTTTTAAAGCTCAAGTTGTTTTGTCATTTGTTATTTAAAATGAATCTAGATTGAAATTTCAAATTACAACATATGTGGTACATGTTAAATGCATTTAAGCATGTTTGAATGTTATATTATTAGGACATGTCTATTAAAAGTGATATTTAGGGGTACATTTTGCACACATGATCATGTGTCATTTTAAATAGTTATAGATTGTTTTACATATTGAAGTTCATGAATATGTAACAATGATTGAAGTACATTTTCATTTAGTTACATTAAATTTTGCATACATGGCGACTTGTTCTTATAATGTTAACTTAGATTCAATCTTAGAATAAATGTTTCATTTTTAAAGCCAAGTTGTTTTGTCATTTGTTATTTAAAATGAATCTAGATTGAAATTACAAATTACAAGACACATGTGCTACATGTTAAATTCATTTGAACATGTATGAATGTTCTATAATTAGGACATACATCTATAAATGTTGAAAAGTCAACAATAAATGTGCGTCTAAATTAATTTTCCCTTAATTAAATTAGACAATAAAATGTAATCTTATCTCATAATCACTTGTAATAGTTAACTGAGTGTGATAAACTTAGTTAGCTCATGAATTTCAAGTTGAGGGTATTTTCTGAGGCACGTAAAGTGATTGTATTAGTTATGGAGTTTGAATTGCAACTAGTGCATTAGTTTATGTATGAGAAATCAGTTAACTCGATTAATTGAGTTAAAGTCAGTTGAACTAGTTGTAGTTGTTTGTTGCACTAGTGAGAGATCAAGTGAATTAAATCATATTTAATTCACATGCAATGATATTCCATCCAACTAGTGTTTTACTATTAATAGATACATGCATGTTATTTCCATTGGAGATTCAGTTGAGACAAAGGTTAAAGGGATGTTAACTATTGGTTGTATCTTAGTAGGTTGCCCACATGCAGTAAAACAACCATAGGATTTCCCATGATCATTGCGCAGTTTTCGAGGGCTGAAATTACTAAATAATAGGGATTGCATTCCACATGAATTGTGCAAGCAAGGTAGGCTAATTAGAGGTAAGAAATTGGCTAAGTGTTGGTCGATTTTGTCCGTCTTAGTGTGAGACAGTTGTGAGAGTGCAGGAGACTCTTGTGAGAAGAGTGCATTGTAATTGTTTCATGATTCCTTTATGAATATACAATAGAAGATAGAGGGGTTTTGAGCAGCAAGCTTTCCCCGAGAAAATATCTTTTTTTTGGTTTGATTTGCTTCCTTATTTACTTGTTTTGATTGGTGATCGTATTTATTTTCCGCAATTTATTTGTAGAAGGACTCAGTATCTTGATTTAGCATATCGCATGATCGAATTGAATAAATGGATATAAATATTATTTTTTATAATTTCTACATGGTATTGAATCGCAGGAAATCACTATAATGGAGAAGAAATTGAGTTTGTGACTAAATATCATTTGAATTTGAAAAAGTATTCTTAGTGCGATAGGTGGATTGGGACAAGATGGCTTTCAATAGCTTGAGATTGGAGTATGCACTCAAGGGAAGTTCCAATTATATTGCATGGAAAGACAGGATGGAGGCAATTCTGGAGGATAATGGGTTGAAAGAATTCATTGATAATGACATTCCCAAACCTATTGCAGCAGATGTCGCTCTTCTTGATGCTTGGAAAAATAAGGTTGCAAAGGCGAGGAGGATCTTAATGGAGGGAGTACGAGACCACATTGTCTCAAGTATCCATGGAAAAGTGAAATCATATGCAATGTGGAAGGCTTTGACAGATCTGTTGCAGAGTAGCAGTGATCATAGAAAATTGGCAGTGAAGGAAAAGCTCAGGAAAATCAAAATGGAGAAAGGTGACACCATTCCGAAATATTTAACCAAGTCTTTACAATGTCGAGATGTGCTTGGGAGCGTCGAAATTACTATCGTGGATTATGAATTGGTGAGTATAGCTCTTCTATGCCTTCCCAAGTGTTGGCATAGTTATCAAGACTATGTCAATGGGAGGGAGAAGCTGCCAAATTGGGAATGACTTTGGTCAGATTTTGTGTAAGAAGAATTCAGGTGGAATACCAGGGATGGATCTTCATCTAAGACAGATGATGAATATAATTCCCCCTTGGCTAGTAAGGTGAAGAAGGGGAAAGGCAAGAAATCCTATTCCAAATTTGATTCCAGCAAAGAAGGCAAGAAGCACGACATTACTAGAGTGAAGTGTTTTCACTATCATGAGCATGGACATTATGCCACTAATTTTCCACAAAAGAAGAAGAATAAGAACGCTTCAGAATCTGTAGTTGGTAAGGTTCTGGCCTCACAATTTGAGTTGGACTTGTCTCTCATCGCATGCATGGTGTCAAGTGTGATGGGATCGGTGTGGTACTTGGATAGTGATGCATCTTTCCACATGATGGGAGATAAAGAAATTTTCAATAGCTTGGATGAGAAGTACCTCCAGATGCATATCTAAATGGGTGATGACAGGAGATAAAGTGCTACCAGGATTGGTACAGTTATCTTCCAGAGATAGTTAGGTAAACCCTTCTTATTAAAAGATGTAATGCATGTACCAAGCTTGAAAAAGAATTTAGTTTTAGTCGCAATGTTGGACGATATAGGTTATGATGTGGTTTTTAGTGAAGGGAAAGCTTTCCTTTGACACAAAGCCATAGGACGAGCTAAGAATATTGGGATTCGTATGAAGAATATATATAAACTTGATGTAGATGGTTGCACAACATTGATGGGTAAGGCATAAAAAGTGGTGAGTCTAGATGAGGGTGAGTTATGGCACAGGATATTGGGCCATCTACACCACAAAGCCTTGAATTTCATGCAGCAGATTTCTACAGGTCTTCCCAAGGGTACTCTTGTGCATATAGACACATGAAAGGGGTGTACCATGGGGAAGTATGCAAAGGCCAGTTTTTACGAGAAGGAGAACCGAGCTTTGGAAATCCTTCAGAGAGTTCACTCAAACATGTATGGACCATTCTCTATAGCTTCGAAATAAAATCACAAGTATTATGTGATCTTTTTTGATCATTTTTCTAGAAAGCGTTGGATCTACTTCATGCAGAATAAAGATCAGACGTTCTCAAATTTTTGTGAGTTCAAAGCACTAGTGGATAAATACACGAGGAATCATGTGAAGGCTCTTAGGAGCGACAATGGTGGTGAGTACATCTCTAATGAATTCAATAAATTCTATATCAAAGAAGGAATTCAAAGAGAGTTGACTGCGTCTCATAACCCACAACATAATGGGGTTGCAGAAATAAATAATTGAACAATTGTGGGTGCAGCATGAGTGATGGTGCATGATCACGACCTACCATTTCATATGTGGGTGGAGGTATGCAAAATAGTGGTATTTGTGCATAATCTTAGTCCTCATCAGATACTTGGCATGAGTACACCAGAGGAAGCTTTTTCTAGTAAGAAACCTGATGTTTCATATTTTAAAATTTTTGGTTCATCTGTCTATTTCCATGTGACCAAATATTACAAGAATAAGATCAAACCAACAGCTGATATTGGGATATCTGTGGGGTACATTGATACTCCCCACAACTATCAGGTGTATTTTCCAAATAGCAGGATGAATGTTGTGAGACATGATATAAAATTTGATGAGGAGAAAGCCATGTGATTGTCCCTTGAGAGGGAGCTTGATTTGCATGCAGAGGAGGAACTCTTGGTTCCAAAGAATGAACCTCAAGATGTGGAGCAACCACATGCAAAGGATCATGGAGTGGCAAAAAAAACTCATGCAAAGCCATCCACTACAATTGGTAGAAGGCACACCACAGAAGCTGATAGATTGAGACTTGATGCAACAGAACATGTAGGAGCACCTACTTCACTACGTAGATAGAAACAGTCTCTAGATAGTTTTACTAGATACATGGCTCTTATGAGCAAGTGTATTGTGACATAACCATCCTCCTTTGAGGAATCAGTGTAGCCACCAATTTGGGTTGATGCCATGGTTGAGGAGTATAACTGCATCGCCAAGAACAGTGCATGGGAAGTTGTTCCGAGACCAGTCGAAAAATCAATGGTTGGATCTAGATGGATCTATAAGGTGAAGCAAGTAGCAGATGGGAGTGTGGAGGGGTAAAAGTCTAGATTTGTAGCTTGTGGATTCTCACAAGTTGAAGGGATTGACTATAAGGAGACTTTCACACTAGTTTCGAGATACTTATCGATTAGATCTAAACTTGCACTCTCAGCACAGATGGGGTGGAAGATACATCAAATGTACGCGAAAAATATGTTTCTCAGTGGATTTATTGAGGAAGAAGTGTACATAGAGCATCCATAATTTTTTTAGATCTTTGACAGTGAGTCACATGTATGCAGACTCAAGAGAGCACTATATGGGCTGAAGCAAGCACCTCGTTCTTGGTACACTAGAATTGACATCTATTTCACCAGGTTGGGCTTCACCAAAAGTGAAGTAGATGTAAACATGTACCAGATTGTGGTTGATGGTAAGCTCTTTATTATCGTAGTTGTGTTTATGGTCCAATTTTGACAGGTGATGAGCAGCTGATAACTTCTTGCAAAGAGGATCTTACAAGAGAGTTTGAAATGAAGGACATGGGACTCCTTCACTCTTTCCTTAGTTTTGAAATATAACAGTGGGATGGTGAGCTATTTGTTTCTCAAGTAAATTATGCTAAATAGATTCTGAGTAAGTTTCACATGGAGAGCTGTAAACCCATGGAGGCTCCTTTTCCAGGAAACTGGAGGAATGAGGATGCTACTTCAGGTGAGGTATTGGATGCTACTGTTTATAGGCAGCTAATGGGTTCACTGATGTACTTGGTGAATACTCGATCAAACATTTGCTATGTAGTTAACCAGATGAGTCAAGATATGGTTAAGATGACCAAGCTCTTTTGGAAGGCGGGCAAGCATGTCTTTAGATATCTCAGGGGCACTAGAGAATATGGATTATGGTAGAGACAGATGGAGGGAGTGAAGCTTCAAGGCTTCACTGATGCAGATTGGGCAGAAAGTCCATTAGACAAAAAGTGCACATCAGGAGGGATCTTCAGCATAGGATCGACAACATTTTCTTGGTACAGCAGGAAGCAGTGATCTGTGGCACTCAATTCATGTGAGGCCATCTAGATGATGAATATTATGGTTGGTTTTTTTGGTTCTCAGATGGATTTGACAGTTATACATTGTGATAACCAGACTTTCATTAAACTCTTGGTTAATTCGGTATTCCATGATAGGTCCAATAACATAGACATTTGGTACCACCATCTGAGATATTGTGTTCAGAGGCGCATTATGTTACTTCAGTACGTGCCCACGGAAGATCAGGATGCAAATATTTTGATGAAGGTGCTCTCCAGGAGCAAATTCGAATACCATAGAGGCAGTATCGGGGTGGTAGATAATACATTTCTTGTTGGGAGGGAGTGTTGAAAAGTCAACAAAAAATGTGTGTCTAATTTAATTTCCCCTTAATTAAATTGGACAATAAAATGTAATCTTATCTCATAATCACTTGCAATAGTTAACTGAGTGTGATAAACTCAGTTAGCTCATGAATTTCGAGTTGAGGGTGCTTGGTGAGGCATGCAGAGTGATTTTATTAGTCATTGAGTTTGAATTGCGGTTAGTGCATTAGTTTAATGCAAGAGAAATCAGTTAACTCAATTAATTGAGTTAAATTCAGTTGAACTATTTGTATCTATTTTTTGCACTAGTGATCTACCATGCAACTAATCATTCACTATTAATAGCTGCATGCATGTCAGTTCCAGTGGAGACCGAGTTGAGAAAAATGTTAAAGGGATGTTAACTATCAATTGTATCATAAGTATGTTGCTCGCATGCAGTAAAACAACCATAGGCTTGCCCATGAGCATTGTGCAGCTTTGGAAGGCTGAAATTCCTAAAGAATAGGGATTGCATTCCACATGAATTGCGCAAGAAAAAAAGGTTGATCAGAGGCAGGAAATTGGCTAAGTGTTGTTCGATTATGTCCGGGTCAATGTGAGACACTTGTGAGAGTGCAGGAGACTCTTATGAGAACAGATCATTGTAATTGTTTCATGACTCCTTGGTGAATATACAATAGAAGATAGGGGTTTTGAGCAGCAAAATTTCCCCGGGAAAATATTTGTGTTGTGGTTTGATTTGCTTCTTTATTTACTTTTTGTGATTGGTGGCCATGTTTATTTTCTGAAATTTATTTGTAGAAGGATTTACTATCTTGCTTTAGCATATTGCATGATCGTATTGAATCCATTGATATACATATTGTTTGTATGATTTCTACAATTTAAGTTCATGAATATGTAACAATGATTCAAGTACATAAATGCATTTAGTTACATTACATTTCGCATACATGATGACTTGTTTTTATAATGTTAACGTAGATTCAATCATAGATTAAATGTTTTTTTTAAAGCTCAAGTTGTTTTGTCAATTTTTATTTAAAATGAATCTAGTTTGAAATTGAAAATTACAAAACACGTATGGTACATGTTAAATGCATTTGAACATGCATGAATGTTATATAATTAGGGCATAAATCTATTAAAAGTTATATTTAGGTACATTTTTCACATGATCATGTGTCATTTAAAACAACCATAGATGGTTTCACATATTACAAGTTAAATACATATATATTTAAGTTCATGAATATGTAGAAATGAAAGAAAAATTGCATTTAATTCCTACATTTTTCATTTGAAATCATTATTATAATTTTTTAATATATGATACATATAGATGTACATCTAAAAACAATCATAAAATTCTAGGTTTATGTTAGTGTCAGTATTTGCATACTTCCACCAGGGATAGGTTTCCCATTCTAAATAAAGTTTTCATCATTCCATTAGGTCATGACTTAAATTGTTCCACTGGTGGTTGTCCTGGTCAAATAATCTTTCTTCTACCTTAGAAGATCATATTGGTTGACTCATTACCATGATCCCTTAAGCATAACAACACCTATGGCAATGCTCTATTCACTTAGCAGTGTTTAAAGTCAAAGCCTCATTCAAAATTAGGACAAAAGCACTCCCATTAGGTCACTAGGGTTTTTCATTCCTCAAGGTCATTATTTCATTCCAATGAGGTTAGCATATATATGAGAGGGATTGAAAAAGATCATCATGATGGTTTCATTATACTTTAAAGGTCGTATTTTCATTTTGAAGACTTTTTTATCAAAAATGCCATTTTAATAGAAAAGTCACCCATGTAAATTATTTTAATTATTTCCAAATGTAATTTCATGTTATTATATGTAATTAATAAAACCCCAAAACTTTCAAAGCAATTATGTCAAGCCTCAGTAAGCAAGAAAAATCCAACTCCATGACTTCAACAACCTGCAATGCCAAAAAGTCAAAAAATCATCAGTGACAAAGAAAAATACATCAAACATTAGAAAAAGTGGGTATTTCAACTTAAATGAAAATCCACTTGGCTATAAAGCCTATCAAGCATTTCAAACAAGTTATTGTTGCCCTTTTAATCATAAATAAGTATTCAACAAGGATATTTTTAGAGTTTTTGAGCACTTATGGCAAAAATCCATAGGCGTTGCATGTTCATAAGGTTGGCGTTGCACATTTGAACCGACGTTGTGTCCCTGCCCAATGGCGATGCGCCCTTGCTAGGAGATCTCAGTGAAAATTTCAAAGGCACCGCATGCTCAGACAGTGGTGCTGTAGGTTTGGATAAGCACTGCGCGCTCAAACAATGGCGTTGTGTGCCTACACAGTCAAGTTTTCTGAGGGTTGTACCACTTCAAACAACTTCCAAACTTCTCCTAAAATCCTCCAACGATGTTCTAAACAGTCACTCTTATTGGGGTCACCTTTGATATCGAGTCACTCTTGTTGGGGTAAGGAGTTTCAGTTGATTGAGATTGATGAGGAGGATGAGGATAGAGCCACTAGCGTAGTGATCAGAGGCAAGGAGGCCAATATTAGTGAGATTCAAGCTAATCTTGATAGAGCACAGTACGTTATTGGCTTTCTTGAGCTAGAAAATCATCAGCTAAAGACTAAGAAAACCATCAGTAAAGTCAAGAAAATCAGAGCTCAGAGAGAGGTAGGAAAGGCCAAGGCCTTACTAGAGCAGACCTTGGGTAGATTTGATGAGACTGATGATGAAGAAGATCAGCTTCCGATATGGAGACCGATGATAATTGTGCTAAAGAGGGCTTTAGCTCGGGAAAGGCAGAAAGAGGCCGAAGGCAGAGCAGTTTACTCCAAGTGAGCTACTTTCCATAGAGATTGGCAGAGACAGAGAGTCTTGGCTTGAGAGATCCAATTTTCATTTGGAGGGCCTGTTAGAGAGGGAAAATAAAGACATTGACATTCAGAGGAATATGGTGAAACACTATGCCATGAGAAATAGGATTACAAGGGCCAAGCTCAAATGAGCCCATGCAAAGATTCGGGATTTGACCGAGCCAAAGGAGAAGGAGAAGTTGAACATTCTTGCTAAGTTGTCTCTTCATGCCTCTAACCCCTAAATCAGTAATCAAATTCACAATTTTGTCACATGTGGCATTCTTGTGCAAATTTTGATTTTTGGATAGTTTAGCACACAGAAAATTTGCTAAACGCGCAGCGCCATTGGTTTTTCTCTCTTTCTTGAGGAATCCAATTGAAAAACGGCCACCACCATCATGTTCATAATGATGAGGACATCAACTCTAGAAAGTTTCAAAATATTTGGAGGATAACTGGTCCCTCAAATAGAAAAAAAACCACTAAAACATCATGTTTCTGCCCTATTTTTGACCCCAGTGTTGTGCATTTACCAGTATTAGGAGAATAGGTTTTTAACAGGGTAGATGGACACCATTTTGGAAACTAGGAATATCTAGAAACTCAACTCCGTGACCTTTCTAATGAGATATGATGGAGCTTATTTGGATAGTGGGAAGGCCTCCAAAAGTGGATTACAAAACAGTTCAATTTTTCTGTCATGGCGCTGCGCTTTTACCAGGAATTTTACATTTTCACCAGTTTCATCAAATTTTAAAGTTTCACTTTTGTTTCACTTTTTACTTGGGTAAATGAAAAAATTACCAATGTAAATGTCATATTTTACTTTTACCTAAGATAGATACATTAATTAATTCATTAGTTGAAGTCAAATGTATCAGTTCTTAAAGATAGTAATGAGTCACTTTACTCATCCTAGACTCTGGCTTTCAGTTCATCTTTTGATGTAACAACTCCCTCACCTCATGGATTTGACTCCTTAGGATGAGAGGAAGTGGTTTTGAGGTCTATAAGGTGTATTTTTTTAGTCATTGTAATGGTTGGCATCAGTTTGAGAGACTGTATTGATCATGTATCATCTTGGCTTGGACATTAATGGAAAATTGCAGCTATTTTCTTGGGATCCATGTGGTATGAGTTTTAGACATATTTTCCTCTTTGTTATCAATTTGTTAGAATGTATTGTTAATTCATAAACCATTTCATATCCATAATATACTTGATTTCAATTCTAAAGACATAATCCATATTTATTTATACTCTGTTTTGGGAAATTTAGTATAATGTGTTCATTCTCTTCAGTTTAGGGAAAATACATTCCAAATTATTTCCCTAGCTTCTCACTAGTCTTTTCATCTCATTTAATCCTCTTAATACTAAATCTTTTACTTACCTTGCCCCATCAAAAAGACTACAATTTCATCCAATTGGCCCTGATCTATTCCCCTTGACCTAATCCCTGTTCAGTGAGCCCAACCCTAAAATAAAAATCAAAACCCCCTGTATTCCTTATCTAGCCTAAAATATTATTCATCCAGCCTTCTTGGCTATGATTTTTGTGGAGAGATCCCTCTCTGAATTGGTAGGGATAGATACCAAGTCTAAATTTTGGTTTGAGGTTACCTCGAGATTTCCTCTCTCACCCTGAGGTTCAATCTGAGTGACAACATTTTGGCGACTCCATTAGGAAAGAAAAAGTAAGATCAGACCTTCCCTGGGAAATATCATAAAAGTTTGGATCTGATTACTGATGGTTGAGAGCAGTCAGATGCATATGAAGGCTAAACCATTCACCTGGCGACTCCATTCATTGAAAGATCTAGAAAATCAACACCTTATGGTGACTCCACTACATGAAGATCAGTAGCTTCAAGATTTTTCAAGATGGAAACTCTTGCAAGAAGGTATGCTCCCATGAGCCGAGATCACATTCCAGACCCAAATAAAATTCCTAAGGTAGATTGGCAAAGGAATTTTCCTATGTTCAAAATTGTGAAAGGTAATGATGGTGCTCTTCATCTGGTGAGATTTCACATGCATGGGCACAGATTAAAGATTGATTTTCATGAAGACTGCTTGATGAATATATTCATGCCGCTCTGGAAGATGAAGCTCCATCTTGGTATGAAATTTTTTCCTCCTTCTTGTATTTACTGTTTAAAGGATTTTCATACCATATTCTTTGAAAGGTATAAAGAATCTTGCCCATCCTTAATATTAGTTAAAAACTATTTTAAACATGTTGATAGTTTTAATGAAAATCTTGAGAATTTTTATGGAGATGATGAATTCATGGAGGATGAAATCATGGAAGCCCTATATGAAAATCCATTTCAGCAACATAAATAAATATTAGAGGATACTTATCAAGATGCTCATGAAATTTTGCAGCAGGATGAAGATCTTTGTACAATTGAAAATGATGGAAGAAAAGGTCTTATTTCAGATTTGATTGCAGCAAAAGATGGTATGCAAGAAAATGAGGTTCTAATCTCATATTATGGTAAAGTTAAGCTAGTTGATCCAAATCTAGATTCAAATTGTGATGATGAAGGGTATAGTGCTCTAGATCCCATGAAGGAGAGCTCTATTTTTGAAGTCACCTCGAATGAAGAAAACAGAGTTATAAACCTAAGTGTTCTTAGCCCATCAGAACGAAGTCTTCACGAGGAAGTAATCCATTCCCTTTATGAAAAACAAGATGAGATATTTGTTCAAGTAAGTGAAAAATGTTCTTTGGATGAATCTGTGGTATATGATAAAATGTCAGTTTTGGGTTTCAAGAAAAATCTGAAGTTTTCCCTCTTATGACTAATGAGTGTGATAAAAGACATGACAATCTGGTTGCCATGTCATATGAAGATTATCAACAATATATTCAAATCGCGGCGGACCAGAGCATTGAGGACTGTCATTCAGATTTCTCTTCCCATGTCTCATGGTTTGAATTGTTTTTTCAACAAGAAATCTACCCACCTACTTGTTCAGAATTGTTTGAAGACCAGGAACACACTCTTGCTAAGTTACATTATGAAAAGAGATCGAATTCAAGAGAAAAAGCTACCTTGTTTATTCCAAATCAGCGAGAGGTAAATTTTCTTTATTTTCAAGATCCCTTTGACAGTATTTTGCAAGCATTGGAGAAAATGAATGTTGTCTCTTTTTTTAGCATAAGTCTTGGTTTCAGTTTTTATTGTTATTTGCCTACATGTACATCATTCTTCCTGCTCAAGGAAAGTGAGAGCAGAACTTCAGTAAGTAGCCATCTCCTGGATTGGTTACACTAGAAGGATCACTTCACATGATTGTATATATGTCTTCAGTTGGCCGATGGTTGTCATCAGGATTTCAATCCCTCAATTCTTGGTGATGTACTGCCATCAATAAGTAGGGTAAGTTCAATTTTTAAGTTTTGTTTCAGTCAGTCTTCAGTCGGTTTTGAGTTAGTTTATTTTTTCAAGTTTCTTTTAGTATTCAGTTTGGTTTTTAGCTATTGACTCCATTGCCCAATGAAATAGGCACTTGGTCTACGGTGTTCTTGGCACCTCCAAGGAGATACCATCCCTAGCTGGATCCAATGTTAGTGTTATTATTTGCATACTTCCAGCAGGGATCAAAACACATTTGCATGTGCATCTTAGGTGTCTCATTCTGAATAATTTTTCATCATCCCATTAGGTCATGAATTAAATTGTTCCGTTGGTGGGTTTCCTAGTCAAATAAGCTTCCTTCTCCCTTAGAAGATCATATTGGCCGACTCATTCCCTTGATCCCTCGAGCATAACAACACCTATGGAAATGCTCTGTTCACTTAGCAGTCTTTAAAGTCAAAGCCTCATTTAAAATTAGGACAAAAGCACTCCCATTAGGTCACTAGGATTTTTCATTCCTCAAGGTCATTATTTCATTCCAATGAGGTCAGAATATACATGAGAGGATTGAACAAGATCATCATGATGGTTTCATTATACTTTAAAGGTTGTATTTTTAGTTTGAGGACTTTTTGATGAAAAATGCCATTTCGATAGAAAAGTCACCGATGTAAATTATTTTAATTTTTCCAAATGTAATTTCATGTTATTATATGTAATAAATAAAACCCCAAAAATGTCAAAGCAATTATGTCAAGCCTCAATAAGCAAGAAAAAGCCAACTCCGTGACTTCATCAACCTGCAATGCCAAAAGGTCAAAAAAGCATCAGTGACAAAGAAAAATACATCAAACATTAGAAAAAGTGGGTATTTCAAGTTAAATCAAAATCCACTTGGCTATAAAGCCTATCAAGCATTTCAAAAAAGTTATTGTTGCCCTTTTAATCATCAAGAAGTATTCAGCAAGGAGAATTTTTGAGTTTTTGAGTAGTTCTAGCCAAAATCCACAAGCGTTGCACATTCAGAAGGTTGGAGCTGCATGTTTGAACCGGCGATGCATGCCTGCCCAGTGGCGCTGCACCCTTTCCAAGAGATCTCAGTGAAAATTGCAAAGGCATTGTGCACTCAAACAGTGGCATTGTGTGTTTGGATAAGCGTTGCGTGCCTACACAGTCAAGTTTGCTGAGGGTTATACCACTTCAAACAACTTCCAAACTTATCCTAAAATCCTCCAAGGATGTTCTAAAAAGTCACTCTTGATGGGGTCACCTTTGATATGTCCACCAATGTTATTACAACTGTTATAGGGATCCCTAGTGTGGGATAGAGGTGGTTTAAGCAAGCAAACTTGGATATGAGCTATTATGAACCATACCTCAAACCTAGGTACAAGGATCACAAGAAGTCAATTTTCCCTTTCTCTCATCTCCTTGACCGGTATGTTCCCATGATGAGGATAATCATGAAATACTTCACTTGTGAGGGGAGGTTTTCTTGACTCTACTCATATCATATCCGACTCCTCATGCATTTCACTAGAGTTAAAATGCTACACATACCTTACTATATTTTCTGCATCATTAACAAGATGGCTAACATTATGCAAAAGAGGGATTACAATCATCAAATGCAGATTCTATTTCATCATTCACTCATCAAATGGTGGTCATGCATCAGCTTCAGAAAAAAAACATTTCATGGGATGCATTCATTGCAAATGACGTTTTCACTACCCAACCTAGCCATCATGAGCATGATATCCCTTCATCATCTCATCCTCCCATATCCACTTCTCCATCACATCCCTTTGTTCATACATCACCACCCACTCACATCCATTCACCTCATGTTGATCCTACCTCATCACCTGTAATATTCCTAAATTAGCATACAATTAATGGGAATATTAATTTTGTTTTCAACGCCTAGTTAGATGAATAAATGGGTAAGGAAGCCCATACATATCTTAAACAGGCATAAAATTCATCTTGTTGTGAAAAGGGATCATAATAATAGCTGGATCTAGCACCCTCATGTGTGAACAAGGGAAAATATATGTGGACAAGATCAATTTTGATGAAGTCAACAGCACTGGTATGGATGGAGTAGCTCATCAATAGAGATAGCACAGTGATAGTGGGAGGAATATTCCATGAAGGTGGAAACCTTAATCAGTGGGACCCAAGGTAAGAAGGCTCACACTTGTTTATAGCGAGCGTAAGGTAACCATAGTGAGGCATATTCTTGATGATTGCTTTTATGGTCTTCATGACTATTGTGCATTCTTCAGCTGTTTAGTTGAGATTGCTGTATTGTTTAGCACCAGGTGTTCCCGAGTAGGAATCCCATCTCCTTTCTTGAGAGGCCTCTTGGGGGAGCTTGCACTTAATTTTCCACACTCATGCTTAAGGCCAAGCTTCAGTCTTCAGCTACATCACAGTTTTTGCAGAGGATTATGTTGTGTTGCAGGGTGTTGCAGTGGAGGGTTGAGAAACCAACTTTCGGAGCTAGTTTTTCAAAGGAGGAAGCATTCTTCTCTTTGGGAGATCAGTGAGGAATATTCTGGAGAATATTTCAGATCTTGGAACTAGGCCAACCTATTTCCTATCTTCTACAGCATAGTATCCCTCTTGGACTGTGTTATTTCAGTGAGCATTTGCAGTGAGGGGTTGTATTGTTTGATAGGAGGGGAAGATCTTCAGTGATTGGATCAGATTTTCACCTGAAGGATCTATTGGAGGAGATCCATTATTCATATGTACCATCTATAGTCATATTCATTCAAATCTTGAGTTTCAGTTGCTATTCAATCCTAGGGCTGCATTCCAGCATTTTTGTAGTTTTGCATATTTCAGGAAATCCTTTCCGGGTTGTCTTGAAAATATGTTTGGGTGCTTATATCTTTACTCCCAGCATTGTATGAACCATATATTTTCAGATCTATGTATTGACACTTTCTAGTAGCATTTATACGTAATAAAATTACACTGTCATAGCCTTGGGCATTATTTTTGTAGCAGTGTTCTTCATATTTCATGTACATGTTCTCTTGAGGCTTGTGTTGCCTAACTTGAGTGATTATTTACTCAAGATCTTGTATAAATTTGCTGCTATGACATTAATATGATGGCTATATGATCTTCTTACATTTTATGTGTTTATTTATCACTGTTATTTCCATTATTGTGTTCATATATTGCTACTTCCCCATTTTGGGATATTACAGTGGTATTAAAGCATAATCTTGGCTCAGCCTGTGGATCTCAGCCATTATGATATTAGGAGAATAAGAAGAAGAAGAGAAAGATTCGAATGATGGAGAGAATGAATTTTATCTCATCTCTTTTCAGATCCAGGAAGGGCCTAACCAAGGAGGTCAAGCAAAGAAGAATGGAAAGAAGCAATGGAAATATGCCCTATCCCTTTGAAAAAGGAGACAAAATGCATAGAGATGGAGGACACTTGGATCATGAGATTCTAAGTGAATTCCTTGCTGAATATAAATCTCAACCTATAGCTTTCAAGGAGACTCTAACTCTCCCACAGTTCATTCATCTTGTGGAAGAAAGGAGACCTTGCAGCAATAGAAGAATCAAGGGCAATAGATTTCTATTGTCTACTTTTGATGGGTCATCCACATGTATAGCAAGGGATTGGGGAAGGAATCTAGATGCAATCTTCCTACTACATCTAGTGGTAGAAAGAGAGGTTGTAGAGATTTCAGCATTGCAGCTTGAGGGTGAAGCAAACACTTGGTGGTTCAGCCATTTAATTCATGCAAGGGTGACTACTTTTGCAGAATTTACTCAAAGGGTGATTAAAAAATTTGGCAAGGAGAAATCAGAGGAGGAGAAGCCCTCACCACCACTTGAGGAGACATGTGCCAGTGTTGATACAACTATGGAGGAGAATCCAACAACACTAGTAGTTGGGGGAGCCAACACATCGGAAGGAGGAACCCTTGTAGCCATACAAGAAGTTCCCAAGCTTCACCAAGGCATGCATGAATTTCCACTTTTTGTTATTTTAGCAAATATTATGGAGGGTTGCGGAAATCTGGCTTTGCATGACCAAGGTTCAACACATACTGTTGATTTGGAGTAGCAAACTTGCACTACGTTGTGTAGCCTTGAGTTGTTCAAGGAAGGGATAAGCAATCATCCTCATGTGTCATCATTGAGTTGCACACAACACTTGGGGTTGGGGTGTGGACTTGTGGAGGATAGGATGAGCTTTGTCCTAAACAATCCAATGCAGAAATCTATGTTCAACATTGATTTTGAGCATGAGACAACAAATACACCATTGAGGAGATTAACAGCACTGTCATTAAGCATCCTTGAGGATTTGGGGGCCCAGCTATCATTAGAGAATTCTGATGACCATTACACTTGTATGACATTGGATGAGTATATAATCAATGAGAGACACTTTGTCTTTCATCATTGTGATGGATCTATTAGGATGAGCAATGTACAGGCCTATGAAAAAGTTTTTCCTTCAACATACTTGGATCTTTGTGGATTCAAGATGGTCATTGGTGTGGGGTCTTCTCTAGGAGATCCCCAAGAGGTTTCATTTCAACATCTCATGAAATGCAAAGGAAGAAATCTGATTTGGAATGATGGTAGTCTTCATTGGAGGAGTACCAATATGGAGCATGGTGGGAGACACCCACATGTGGATGAATGGGTGTGGATGTTGAGTAAGAGGTTGGTGAGCCACTTCCATATCTATGACAGAGGGTAGCAGGAGGCATGGCTGCATTGGTTACTCTTGAGAGAGTTTGGCCATCATATGACATATCCATCTTCTAAGGGTATGATGGTGGAGGAAACTTGGTAGGACACTTGCATCATTTAGCAGCAAGGAGGTTGGGTGCATTATGTTTATGTGACATTCTTCATGTCAATCATCATATCTTCACCTCATGATTAGTATGATGGAAGTGTGGGGGAGAAACAAGAGTTATTTTTTCTTTGGCTACTCTTGGGAGAGTATGGGCAGATTTTTCCCCATATTTGGCATGATATTACGGGAGAAAGGGATGGCACAATCAAAGTGCAAAGAGGCTACCCTTTAAAATTTAAGGATAAGGAGGTACTTCCACATAGGAGGAATATTTCCACACATAGTAGCATGATGGTGGATGACTTTGGCATATGGTGTGCCAAAGAAAAGAGTCATGGATTGAAAAGAGCCTTATCACTAAGGCCAACAATGTTGTCACTTGGGAGTATGTTTCTATTGATGGAGTGTTCCAAGGGGAGTATGCATCCCTTCACCCTACAGACTTTCATGAGGAGATTCTCATGGGAGGACTCATCCATGGACCTCACTTTCAACTTACTCACTAAGCAAGGTAAGAAATGTATATATGTAATTATTGATCATTTCATTGAGTATTTACATTATCTCACCACCTATGTACAGTGCATTGCTCCACAAGAGGGCAAGATTATTTCTGATTTTCATGGTCGTTCTAGGACCAACATTTGTGATGGGGGTAATCTTTCTTTGCATAAACTTGGGCAAGTTTTTTTTTATTCTTATTATTCTCAGTTGATATATAATGTTGCTTAATACCACATATTAGATGAGCAAACATGCACAACTAGTAATTGTTGGAGGACAACTTTCCATATGATGTTCTAAAACACCAGTTGGGAAGACTGCATTGTATCCACTAGAAACACCATTGGGACCATCCAAACTTGCATATAACCTTCAAAATTTTTATGTTTTGGATACCATATGGTGATGATGTACCATTCACTTTGTGTGTGATGGATTTGGCCAGCATGATTCATGATGATAGGGAGAGGATCTTTGAAGATCCAGTCTTCTTCTTTCCACTTGAGGGCAACATTATTGCAGCCCAAGATCAGCAGCTACTCTGCACTTATCATAAGCGGAGAGAGATATAGCATGGGGTAGGCTATTTTTTCTACCATGATCAGTTATTCATCCCACCTACATTGCAGGAGCCAAAGGTGGAGGAGGTTTTTCATGAGTTACCATTTTGGAGGGTGGCTCATTTTGTATGGATGATAGCTTGGGGATAGGAGATTCACATGGGGATGATAGATCCCAATATATATCGGATCTCATGCCTCAAGAAGACCTCTAGATAGCACATTTTTTCTTCCATGGGTATTTTACTTCTTCATGATGGTAGCTATTTGGGGTGGTCACCAAAAACTAACTTGCATATTTGGGAGGGGAAACTTGGAGATGTATTGATGAGACAACATCTTGTTCCTTGGAGGAGTTTATCATATGAGGATGCTACAATAGGAGGAGAGGAGGCTTTTCAGTTCTATCCTTTCAGTTGCTTGAGGACAAGAAAAATTTGGGAGGGGAGGAATGTAATATTCCTAAATTAGCGTACAGCTAATGGGAATATTAATTTTGTTTTCAACACCTAGTTAGATGAATAAATGGGTAAGGAAGCCCATACATATCTTAAACAGGCATAAAATACATCTTTTTGTGAAAAGGGATCATAATAGCTAGATCTATAACCCTCATGTGCGAATAGGGGCAAATATATGTGGAGAAGGTCAAGTTTGACCAAGTCAATAGCGCTGGTATGGATGGAGTAGTTCATCAATAGAGACAACACAGTGATAGTGGGAGGAAGATTCCATGAAGGTGGAAACCCTAATGAGTGGGACCCAAGGTAAGAAGGCTCATACTTGTTTATAAGGAGGGCAAGGCAGCCATAGTGAGGCATATTATTGATGATTGATTTTATGGTCTGCATGACTATTGTGCATTCTTTAGTTGTTTAGTTGAGATTGTTGTGTTGTTTAACATTGAGTCTTCCCGAGCAGGAATCCCATCTCCTTTCTTAAGAGGCCTCTTGGGGGAGCTTCCACTTCATTTTCCACACTCAGGCTTAAGGCCAAGCTTCAATCTTCAACTACAACATAGTTTCTATGGAGGATTGTGTTGTGTTGCAAGGTGTTGTAGTGGAGGGTTGAGAAACCCACTTCCGGAGCTAGTTTTTCAGAGGAGGAAGCATTCTTCTCTTTGGGAGCTTAGTGAGGAAGATTCTGGAGCATATTTAAGATCTTGGCACTAGTCCAACCTATTTCCCATATTCTGCAGTGTAGTATCCCTCTTGGACTGCGTTATTTCAGTGAGGGGTTGCAGTGTTTGATCGGAGGGGAAGATCTTCAGTTATTGGATCAGCCTTTCACCTAAAGGATCTATTGGAGGAGATCCATTATTCATATGTATCATCTACAACTATCTTCATCCAGTTCTTGAGTTTTAACCTGGAGAGGGTTTTTCGTGGTTATAAACCCTCATGTTCAAATTCCATTGTGGATTGGTTGTGTTTGATATTATGTTTTTACTGTCCGCGGTTGAATTTTCACACAGAAAATTATCAGTCTAAAGCGGGGCAATTTTGCGATGTTTCTTTTGCTTCCTATTGTGAAGTATTTCTATCAGAACTCTACTCGTTGTAACAAAGGTCTTGGGCGTAGAACAGGGGACTTGGGTTTTTTGGAATCAAACTTCAGGTTAATATGCTCATCTGAAGAATGGCACAGTGAGCCTTAGCATGGAGTTGGGAGTACCAATTTGAAGTGTAGGTAGGGCATTATACAATAGACCAGTTAGATTTCTGGACCCTAATACAAAAGTTTCTTCTTCTTTCAAAACATGTTTCTCCTTTTATGTAACCAATGTGGGTCCTGTTCTTGTTTCAATTAGGGATGGATGAGCATTTGTTATTGCTCTAGATGATCACACTCAATGAGTCCAATAGGTCTCAATGAACTGTTGCCCTCACTGGGGAATACTATTGCAGTGGAATTTGATACTATTTGGATGTTGAATTCCACGATCCTAATGGAAACCAGTACCTTCAACTCCAGTACCTGTTCACAAAAGAGGGTGCCATAGTCATTCATGCGTGCAGAGAGGGTGAATTGTAGGCATTGCAATAGGAGGTGTTGTTGTTGTTGCATTGGCCACTAGATTGTTTGTCTGGTTCTGTTACAAGCGCAGAGTATTGAAAAGGACAAACAAATTTAGTTCAGATATTGTGAAATTGCCTCAGAAATTCACCTACAAAGAGCTCAGCAATGCTATGAAAGACTTTTTTTGAATGTGATTGATAATCGATAATTGCAAGCAAGGGTAATCCCCTTGTGAAACCCAAGTTTCTGAGCATTTTCTAAAACCTGATGACGGAGTCATTGTAATGAACAAGCGCCTAGGTCCATATTACATCCAAATCTACCAAGCACCAAGATCTATAAAAAAAATCCACAGTATGTGCAAACTAAGAAGAAGAGGCAGAAAATGTATTCTGCTTACCTGTTTGAATAGTGGTTGGGGTTTACCACGGAAAAAATTTGACAGAGCCCATGTAGCATTTCATATCATTGAAAGTCTGGCAGTATCATTCAACTGGGCAAGCACCTACCTTGGAGCTCCATGACTAAGGGCAATATCCCTAAATGATGCAGAGTCTCCAGCAATATTTCCCAAAGCCCAAACAGCCTTACATGAACACCAGTTGAACTCAAAGTTGGGTAGTAGTTTTTTAAATCAAATTCCAAAATTACAGACGTATAAAGATAGTTGGGAAGAATAATTTTATGCCTCTAAAATGAACGTGCTACCTATTCTCGAACATTATCATTCCCAGAGGTAAGAAGTTCCACAAATATAGGTAGTGCCCCGTAATCAATCACAACCTTTGGATTCTCAGAGGCTCCAAAAAAACCCAAGTAGGGTCAACCCTACTACAGGAGGAAGGGCCTGCAGTAAGAACTTACCATTTTGCAAGAACTGAGGGCGAATGCTGAGGGCGAATGTTGTTCTGCAAGAGCTAAGGGCGAATGCACGCATAATATCAGACGTTAATTTAGTTTTTTTAAAAATCAGTTTTATGTAGCGCGCATTTGAATTTTAGCATTTCAAATCATTTTTATTTACATTTGATTTTTGCATTTCTAATACAAGTGACAAACAAATTTCTACAATAGGTTGAAATTTTTACTAGATACCCATGAAATACTAATTAAAATGGCTTAAAATGCAAGTGGAACTTCAAAATAAATGTAATTGAAGGTTCTCTCCACTAAATTTTTGCAAAAGTGCGTACATTATTTAAGTTATCTAGGATATTTTTTTGTATTACACAATCAAAATTAAATAATGAAATAGTTGGGTAGTCTTTTTGTTTCAAATTAGGACACAATTTTCAAATGGTGATGAAGTTTCATGTGATGATTAACTGACAATATTCTCCTTTCCTATCCTTGAAAAACTATACAAGGTTCCCTGTTGCCACATGAAACCCTAACTCATGTAGAAGCATAGGACCAGTCCTCCATTTTGCCCGTCATAAGGCATTTTGCACATATTTGACGACTAGAATTTGCGGATTCCCATTTTCCATGAGGTGCTAGGAAGGATAGAAGACTTAATTTTGACGTTTGAAATTTTTTCAAAAACATTCTTACGCCCTTTAATTTCCACTTACCAATAATTTTGCAACACTAGTCCTCTTCACAATTGCAAGGTTGTACTCAAAAAGTAAGGAAAGTTACTTTTTTGGCTCACTCAATGATCCAGGTGGATACTGGTGGCCACCCACCTATTCCACTTGGGGCCCCACCATTGTCTCTTTTATTTTTTCAGTTTCAGCACAACTTACCATTTTTAGCAGTTTTTCGGGTCCTGAACTTCTGGAGCCATTTTGAAGCCCTAAACAACGTTTTTTGGGCATCACGCCTCCAGAAAATATCATTCTGTATCATTCTGTTCTGAAATTATATTTGTGGTGAATGTTGTATTCCTCGGATAGATCTTCCTAATGATGTATCATGTGCATCAAATAGAGATAGTATGCCAAAATTACGTCCCTGGGAAGTTGAAACACCAATTTACCCAAACGGGGCCCATAGTTTTGGCGCTTCATCTCCTAGGGTTAGGTTTTTGGATGTTTAGGGTTCTCCATTGTTTCTCAATAATAAATAGGCCCTCGATCCTCATTGTAACTCAGTTCAGAGGCCTGTAGCCACCACATCTCTCCTCAGAGATAGCTACCAGCGCCCTAGCTAGTTTTATTTCCATTCTGTCTATAAGCAAATTTCAGTTCTTTGATATTAATAAAATGAAGTGTTATTTCCGCTACATCTATGTATTTATGGTTATGTGTTTATTCTGTTGTGTTCCTGCATAAATACGGATCAATGGTATCAGAGCGGTCTGCTTTTTCTCGATCCTTCTTTGCATGTCCCCAACGAGGTCGGGGTATAAGGAGTTAGGGCTCGATCTGGTGGAACCTTTGCAAGATCAGCCTCGCAAACCCCGACGGACGCCCATGGGAAACGAAAATAAATATGAGGGAGCAGGAGATCCTATCAAAATATTTCTCAAGGAGGCCCTCGAAAAGCAAAGGAACGTGATGATGGATAACTTTGCCCAGATCCTTCAACGGCTGCCTGATAATTTATTATTGTGAAATCATAGTTCTAAATTAACTCTTATTCTGTGAGCAATGTAATCTATTAATTGTAAGCAAATTCATTAAAAAAATTCAAACTGATTTTAGCATGAATGATGAAAATTTATATATTAATTGGTTTTTAAGAGTATTTGTATTATGTAGGAGCATTGGAAAGAAAAATCAGGACTTCAGTTTCTGTTTTCCTTATTTTATTGGGCTGAACTGGAGAAAATTGAATATGAATAGTGAGTTAATTGTAAGATCAATGGGCCAAGGCCATACATCAACATTGACCACAGTGGGGAAGTATAAAATCATGGATATTCATGCAAGTATAGTTATTAATGTAAGATCAAAGTTAACGCTTAGCTTCACTAAAGAAATAGAAGGCAAAGATCTAGCATCAACTAAAACTCACGTGAAAAAGTAGATGAAAAATGTACAATCATCCAATGGAGAGGTTGATCCAGGTGGATATTGGTGGCCACCCGCCTATTCCACTTGGGCCCCCACCATTGTCTCTTTCAGTTTTTCAGTTTCGGCATAACTTACTATTTTTAGCATTTTTTCGGGTCCTAAACTTTCAGAGCCGTTTTGAGGCCCTAAAGGACATTTTTTGGGCATCGCGCCTCCAGCGAATATCATTCTGTATCATTCTATTCCAAAATTATATCTGTGGCAAAAGTTGCAGTCCTCGGATAGAGCTTTCTAATGATGTATCATGTGCGTCAAACGGAGATAGTATGCCAAAGTTACGTCCCTGGGAAGTTGAAACACCAATTTACCCAAACGGGGCCCATAGTTTTGGTGCTTCATCTCATAGGGTTATGTTTTTGGATGTTTAGGGTTCTCCATTGTTTCTCAATAATAAATAGGCCCTCGAGCCTCATTGCAACTCAGTTCAGAGGCCTGTAGTCGCCACATCTCTTCTCAAAGATAGCCACCAATGCCCTAGCTAGTTTTATTTCCAAGGCATGGCGGCTAAAGACAACCCGTCAAAGCCACGAGAAATGAATAGCACTGCAAAGCCAAATAAGGACACAGGAAAGTGGTGTGAGTTCCATAAGAGCTCCACTCACAACACAAGTGAGTGTCGGGCCAAGCAGTCGCTAGTGGCCAAGATGAGGGCTTCTGAGTCAGATGCATGCTCCGACTCCGAATCAGAACCTGAAAAGGGGAATGAAAAAGGGAAACAGATTATTGATGTGGAGCCCAATGCCACTATTTCCACTACAAAGATCTAGAAGGAGGAACCAGAAGATCCAGAGGAGGAGGAATGTCTCTTCCACTCCCAGATGTGGGTAAAGGGCTCCCCTGTACAGTTCATTGTCGATAATGGGAGCCAAAAGAACCTCATTTCAGCAGACACCATGAAGTGGTTGGGCTTGCTGACCACAGCTCACCCACATCCATACACCATCGGGTGGCTTCACCAAGGACAAGATCTCTGCGTCAGCCAGTAGTGCCGCCTTCCCTATAGCATCAAGCCCTTCACGGATGAGGTATTATGTGACGTTTCTCCTATTGATGTTTCTGATGTATTATTAGGACAACCATACTTGTGGAAGTGTCATGCTGTGTATGAGTCTTGACCTCGTGCTGTTATTATTACTTTGGGAAATAAGTTGTACAGGATACCAGAGGTACCACCTCCTATGACTATCTCTTTGGTTACTGCAAAACAATGCAGTAAGCTCATTTCCCAAACCAGGAAATTCGTTTTCCTGATGATCCGCCCCCAGGGCAAGAAGAAGACCGTGGCCACGACCTCCAGACAGGGCTCCTCTGCACAACAACAACAAATGGATAAGGTTGTGGAGGAGTACGGGGACATCTTCACCTCACCCACAGGGGTTCCTCTGCACTGTCAGGTCAAGCACCCAATTGATCTGACCCCAGGTGCGCTGCTACCCAATGGACCGATCTATCGGTGCTCTATTCTGGAGAATGATGAAATCAAGAGGCAGATTCAGGAGCTATTGCAGAAAGGTCACATCATACCAAGTTCATCGCCTTGTGGGAGCCCGATCATGTTGGTACAGAAGAAGGATGGGACGTGGAGACTCTGTATTGACTATCGGGCACTGAACAAGATCACTGTCCAGAATAGGTACCCAATCCCATGGATTGATGACCTTCTAGACCAACTCAAAGGTGAAAAATATTTCAGCAAGATCGACCTGAAGTCTGGGTATCACCTGGTACCAATTGAACCCTCTGATGTGTGGAAGACTACCTTCAAAGCCAAGGAAGACATTTTTGAATGGTTGGTCATGCCTTTCGGGTTGACGAATGCTCCCGCAACCTTCATGAGGATGATGGACGACATCTTGCGGCCATTCACCAACTCATTTGTAGTGGTGTACTGGATGACATTTTGATCTTCAGCAAGACTTGGGAAGAGCACTTCATGAGGATGATGGAAGACATCTTGCGGCCATTCACCAACTCATTTATAGTGGTGTACTTGGATGACATTTTGATCTTTAGCAAGACTTGGGAAGAGCACCTTCACCACATCTGACAAGTCCTCCAAACACTGCGGCAACACAAGTTGTGTGCCAATTTGGAGAAGTGCACGTTTGGCATGACCTAGGTTCAATATCTGGGATACATTATTGATGAAAGGGGGGTGCATGTGGATTCAGCCAAGATCCAAGTCATTCTGGATTGGCCAGCCCCAACCACCCTAACAGAGCTTCGTAGCTTTCTGGGTCTTGCTAATTTCTAACGTAGGTTCGTGTTGGGATTCTCTCATATCACTTAGCCCTTGAGCCAAGTCACCAAGGGAGGAGCGAGAGAAAAATTATTTTGGTCGGAACCTCAACAAAAGGCGTTCACAGAATTGAAAAATCGCCTCTGTTCTGCCCCAATGCTCACATTACCAGACTTGCAACATCCATTTGAGATTGAGATAGATGCCTCTAACTATGCTATTGGGGCAGTTCTTACTCAACAGGGACATCCAGTGGCATATCACAGTGATACATTGTCTAAGATAGTTTGCAAGTATCCCACCTATGACAAAGAAATGTATTCCATTGTGCAAGCCTGTCGACAATGGAAGCATTACATTTTGGGGAAGGAAACAATCATCCACACAGACCACCGGCCCCTGCAGTTCATATAGACACAAGGGAAGTTACAGAATGATTTCCATCAGAAGTGGTCCACATATCTGTAACAGTTTCATTTGAACATCAAGTACAAGAAGGGTAGCACCAATAATGCTGCAGACTGCCTCAGTCGACCACCGATCGTGGCGCTCACCACCGTGCTCAACTCTTATGGGCACGAGACTTCTGATTGGCCGCTTCTCTATGAGAGTGACCCAGAATTTGGCCACACTTAGAAGGCACTCTTGGGGGGGTATGCAAGTTCCAAATTTTCACCTCCAAGATGCACTTTTATGTCACCTGGGACACCTTTGTGTTCCTTCAAGCGAGCGTGCCAAGATGATATGGGAAGCACACTACAGTCGAGTTTCTTTTTAAGATATATCATTGGTGATGCTCACATGATTATATAATGAACCATTAAGTTAAACTATGAAATTATTCCTCACAACACACACATATTGATGAATTAATAATTTTTCTCATATAATTTTTTTAATCTATTTTGAAAAAATATATATATATATAATTATTTCTAAGAAGAACAAGAGAGATTTCCTTACCATATCTTCGTAAAACATATAATAGCGACGTTTGGGGGCAATTGCAACATTTGGAGGAAGCCGTCTAGCGATGCTTTGGGGCATAGTGTCGCAATTGCGACACTTTTTCTAAGTGTCGGTATTGCGACACTTTTCTCTAAATGTCAGTATAGCAACGGTTTCCCAAGATCAATGGCCCAAAGTGAACCCGATAACTTACCTTTTCCCCGCACCTTTCCTTTTGATCGTGGTCGTTCGCTCGTTGAATCCAGATCCGACGGCGCTAATACATTTTCGCGCTCATAAAGTAATCGTTTGATGTTTTGGCAAAGCCGTGCGAAATAGGTGGTTTTTCCAAACCACCCGCGCTTATGTGTCGCCACCACGTTGTACTGCGTTCGAAAAGCTAGTTTCCGCTTACCACCATTTACCCTTGCGAATACCACTGGTGGTATTCCCTAAACCTCACCCATTTAACCCGAGTTTAATGTCATTTAACTATGGTTATACCATTGGTTAATACAATAAAATTATATTTTTCATTCAAATTTTCACCTTTTCGCTTTAAACCTGTAAAAACATTGCAGAACCGTTTTTCCTCAAAATCACGTCGTTTGAACCCTGAGAAACTTTGCAGAGCCATTTTCAACATATTAGTACCATTTTTCGACGCCCATTGCCCTGAATTTCCATTACAAAGTACTACATTGTCCTTTGCGAAGCCATTTTCAAAAAATTGAAGACTGAGCACCTCTGCAACGTCTTCAACTCAATTTCGCTGGTTCTCCAGGTAATTTTCTTCGAAGTTTCCCTCTGAGATTTCAAAATTCCTGTCGATTTCAAATAATTACCAAAGTTACTACAAAAAAGTGTCCATTTTTCAGCGGAAACTCTGTCAAAATTTCCCTGAAATCCCTAATTTCCCTTTCTCACAGTTTTTTCCATACCCTGGTCTATTTTTCTGTTGAAATCGATTTTAAATACACGTTCTGAGCTTTAAATTCCTTGCATTTCCTAAAAACCCTGCTCAGAAACTCCATTTTCAGTAGAAATTCGCCAAGAAACCCCTGTTTCTCATAAAGGAACTTAGCAAACCATTTAAGCTTGCTTCGTTCATTATTAAAAATGACCAAGAAATAGGTAACCCCCAAGAATGGAGGCCCAAAATCTCAAAAGAAGTCTTCTGCAAAGATTCCTCAGCCTATGTCCTTCAAAATCGACAAACCAACTCCTGTACTCACGGCTGATTCTACAAAAGTGGTCAGACCAGTCCAGCCTCCAGTCATTTCTCCAGAGAACAGCCCTTTAGTTGATCTGGACTATAGAATACTAGACCCTAATGTAGAATTTAACATGCTTGATGTCTATAATTGGTGCTATGGAAAATTAGTGGAAAAGGGTGACAAAGATATTCCAATTTGGGAATCCAATCTGCCTAGATATATTGTCCCTCTTACTCATTCTGTTCCTGACTTTATCAGATTATGCCAAGCCTATTATATGCCAGAACAAAGATGTATTGTAAACAAAGAAAAAGATACCCTGTTTTACATCACTAAAGAGTCGATAAATTCCATGCTGCAAATGAATCATGACCCCAATTCTACTTCCCTATCAATAGAAGAATTAACCCAACTATATCTTGACTTTGATTTCAATGCTAGATTCAAAATATACCAGAATTTTTGTCCAAATCAAGTTGATATTCCTAAGTTAAATCCTCCTTTCGACACCGTTGATTTCCCAGATGAAACTAGACAGATTGTCTCAATGCTCTCCTTCATACTAGGATACGCCAGTGATGAATTCACTGATGTGGCTATCCTAGGTTTTCTGTCAAATCTAAGCCCTGGTCAATCACCATCCATTCAGTTCAATTTTGCTAGATTTATTGCTGAAATTATGCATTATCAGTTATCCAGATTATCAGAAGAAGGAGTTTTCATATACTCCTCTTATCTACTCCACCTCTTCCTATATTATCAAACAGATAAGTTTCCAATTGAATGTAAGAAAGTGGATGCAGAAGTAAAAGTTCTATCAGTAGTATTTTGGTCATATATTTTAAGGAAATGGAACAAAAAGTATAGTTTTACAGATTTCAATGACTCATTTATAGCCCCTGCTATGTATCTCTTGGAAAAAGAGGAGATCCCTAGGATCAATGATGAGACAAGAAGAATTCTGTAGTTATCAGAGAGCTACAAAACTAGAGATTGGTATTTATATAAAAATCATACAGAAATCAGAGTGTATGGCTCATCCCTGGCCCCATATAATTTACCTAGATTTGTTACTACAAGAATATTTGCTTTAGAATATCTGAGACAACTATTGAATGTAGATGAAATCAACTTCATAGCTTTCAATAAAAAGACCCAATTTAAGCTGAAAAATCAAATTGGGCCATTCATTGTGAATAACAGAGAAGCTGCCAATGAGATAAATGTCAAACTTAAAGAGTATAAGTTCCTATGTAGTTTTACATGGAAGTATGACCCACAAGGTATTTTCAGTGCAATAAGGGTAAAATGTAAGTTGCCTGTTTACTTGCATGATCCTAAGACCCATATTGAAAGATATGTAAATAAAATTGAATGGGAGCGAAACACCCTATCTGATGATGATTCACAGGAAGTACAGGTAATACAGGTAGAAAGTGGTAAAGGAAAACATATTGAACAGACATTATAGGTGGCTTCTACAAGCAAAGATACTGATAATGTACATAAAAGAGACAGAGAAGGAGATAGTTTCATTGCTGAGACTATTGCGGACATAAAATTCAGAACTCCTTATAGTAAAAGAAGCAAGTCAACAGAAGAAGAAAAGGATAAGGCTGTAAATATTGATATAAATGATGAAGCAACAAGAATAGTCACTCAAACATTAAAAGAGCTTCAAAATGTAAAAATTGGAACACAACAAAAAGATACAGTCATGAAGGAAAACCAGGCTACTGTCGATTTGCCTCCTTCTCAGGAAACTGACAATACAGAGTCAGAGATTCAAATAAGATTCAGACAGATTAAAGAGAAGAATGAAGAGCTCAAGAATCAAGCTCATTCTAGATTTCTTAAGGAAAAGCCTGGAAACAAAGACAAGATTCTTTCAGCATTTGATTATTCATCCAATAAATTGGTAATGTCATTCTTGAAGCCTATAGTGGCTGAGCCAAAATTAGTGGTAGATTATTCCAAAACAGATCTTGAACTGGATGTAGATGCCATTCATGAATTAGATCAAATTTAATTTCATAGGAGCAATACTGAAATGCTATATTCCAAAATTGTCAGTAAAACTATGAAATCAATTAGGCTTGAGAAAACAGTGCTCAACCTCCAAAATCAAATGAGGTTGGACAAAGCCTCACTGTATGCTAATAATTTAAGAATAAAAGCACTAGAAGATATATTGATTGAAGCACGGGGTGACCCAGCCAACATTGAAGGGGAAAAAGTCTTAATTAAACAGAAAAATGAGGATATAGTTTCTCTTAGAAAACAATTGAAGTTGCCTCAGAGTGAAAACTCTCAAGCAAAATAAATTCTACAGCAAAAAATAGAGAATTATGATTTAAAGTAGCTTGTACATCAAATGACAGATTAGATAAAATCAATGGAAAGTCAAATAGAAGCTCTAATGAAAGAGAGTGAAGAACTAAGAAAATCACAACCAATGGTCATTCCTACAGTGATCCCCACTGTAAACACTGCTATACCATCTACTTTGGCAGAACACTTGGCACCTAAAGGAGTACTGCCAACTGCAGTGCCAATTACTTCTCTAATCTCTGCCTCTTCTTCTTCATCCTCACAGAGGAGCACACTACAAGACCAAGATAAAGAGATTCTTACTTTAAAAGGCACTATTAAAAATCTAGAAAAATCCAATAATGATGCCTTGATTACTTCTAGAGGACATGAGCAAAGGGCTGATCGACTACAAGAATAGGTAAAGATTCTGCAAGCATAAGTAAATCTTACAGATCAAGTGGCCTTTATAAAAAATCATTTATGGACCAAAATTATTGATGGCATTCATTCTCAATAGCCTTCAATTCGGATAATTTATGAATAGAGGGAGTTACTTCAAGTTGCTAGTGCAGAGATTGACAAGACTAAGAGGGAAATTGACAAAAAACTAGCCCAAGCAATCCAACTCATAGCTTTTTTAAACAGTAAAACCAGGGAAGAGTTGGAAGAATTGAAAATTGCTGATAGAACAGAAACCATTCTTCAAATAAAAAAGGTCCTGAACAAAAGAAACATAATGAGTAATCTAGAGGACCGGGGTAAAGACATGAATTTATCCATCTCAAGATTTTTATCCAAATAAAAAACATTGTCAGAAGCAGGTTTGCCTGATATTCATGCATTGAATGACAAGTCAATGCCTCAGAAATATTATGATCTAAAAATCAGAAATCATGCAAAAGAGCAAGCCAGACAACAACTGCCTCAAGGATCACCAACAGGCAAAATACTTCTTCAGTATTTTGAAAATCTGTTCTTTTTAGATAATTAGATCAAGCAGATGTTCACTATCAAGCTTAACTTTTCCAAGTATACAGAGGCAGATGAAATTTATAGAAAATTGAAGACTATGAAGATCCCCTCTGCAAAAAAGTGGCAAGAATTCACAGATCTGCTGTGAATTTAATGGATAAAAAACAGGAAATTCACTTGGAAATTCATTTTTTACTATTACCTCAAATGGTAAAAATACAGGGTTAAAGTGCACAACAACAATCAGTTCAAATTAGAATAATCAGTTCTATTTTTTCTTGTAAAAAGGTAACAGCTTGCAAACTATTTTGCAGCTGTCCCTCTTTTTAAGTTTTCTTTCCTATTTTTTATTAAAACATTATCTCAATTGCTGAGATATTTTGTAAACATTTTTTTGTATAAATACTTCACAATTCGAAGTATTCAGTGTGAATAAAAATTCTCAAGACAACTATAGTTCGTGCTCTCTACTTGGCATTTTAATGTTTTCTACTTTGTTCGTGCTCTCTACTTGGCCATTGGCCTGTGGGTGATATGGAGTTGTAATCTTGTGCTGAATGTGGTAGTTTTTCAATGTTTCAGCTAATTTATTACCTAAAAATTGTGGTCCTCCATCTGTGATTATGTCCCTTGGGAGACCATAGCGCACAAAGATTTGGAAAAGAAACTGTACTACAGAGTCCTTTGTAGCTTTTGAAACTGTCTCTGCTTCGACCCACTTAGTGACATATTCGGTTGCAACTAGGATGTATGTTTTTTGGTTTGAGGGAGGACTAATAGGGCCAAAAAAATCAAGTGCCCAGCATTCAAATGGTTCAATCACTAGTTGAGGGTTCAAAGGCATTTCATCAGACTGCCCAGGGCGTCCTGCCCTTTGGCAGCTATCACAGGCCTGCACAAATTTTTTGGCATCCTTAAAGATGGTAGGCCAGTAATAGCCTGTTCGTAAAACCTTATGGGAAGTTCTACGGTTCCCAGTTAGATCCCCTTCTTCAATATTCTTATCTGTAGCTTAAGGATTCTTAAGTGCCCTTTTTCTCAGATTCCATCCACTCCATCAAATCAAGCCTATACATAGCCTTAGAAGGTCACCTATCTTGCCCTTAGCACATTTGCATCTCTGAGCCTTATTTCTTAGTTCTGCTTGCCTAGAGAGTTGACTCCATTGCCCAATATTCTGGTAGATCCGTCTGGTTTACCTTGAAATCTCTTTATTCCCACCAATCTTTTAAAATCAAACCCAAATACACAATCATAGCTAGCCTAATATCTATTACTAAAACAAAGCTAAATCATATGGAGAGATCCCTCTCTAGAGTTCAAGAAGGCTAGATCTTGAATTCCCAAAGCGGTTCTTGGTTACCCCTGGTGTTCTTAACTACAAAAATCTCTATCCCACAACCTGAGAATTACTAGGGTGATAACAGGCCTTGGGGGTATTATGATCCTTGGAGGAAACTCCCACAGCTAGAAGAGTTGACAGAGAAAATTGGATCGAGTACAAAGGTGTGGCAGGTGGGTTTTACCTTGTACCAATTGTTATGGTGCATATATGATGTGTATTACAGTTTATCTTATAATTTTGTTGAAGTAGCATACAACAATTTACATAGTGATATGAGAACCACTCTCTAGAGTATACATCTATTTTGTACACATGGCTTTTCAGTTGCTTTTTAAGATATATCATTGGTGATGATCACATGATTATATAATGAACCATTAAGTTGAACTATGAAATTATTCCTCACAACACACACACACATATTGATGAATTAATAATTTTTCTCATATAATTTTTTTAATCTATTTTGAAAAAAATAAATAAATTATATATAATTATTTCTAAGAAGAACAAGAGAGAATTCCTTACCATATCTTCGTAAAACATATAATAGCAAGAAAATTAATCTATTGAAATTTCATTTCCAAACATATTCATGGAGTAAAATGAAGATTAAAAGGAGATATTCATGTATTTACCTATAACATCACCTCATAATTAAGAATGTAAATGTACAATATTGATGATACATAGGTTAGGAGAAAATTAATCTATTGAAATTTCATTTCCAAACATATTCATGGAGTAAAATGAGGATTAAAAAGAGATATTTATGAATTTACTTATAACATCACCTCATAAAAGTGTAAATGTCAAATATTGATAAAATTTATTTATATATGATAAATAATAAACCTTTATCTCACATGTATCATATAATCTTATAAACAAACAATTGCACCGAGGGTGCAATCCTCAAAACTTTTAAACTGTCTAATGTATATGTACCTATTTAAAGTATTCGGGGCCCACATTACAAATTCCCAAAGTGAAATATTTGCGCATATGTTATATATGAGCCAATGGTTTAAATAACTATCGAGCGGTGAAACAAAACTTATAACAAAATATTAATAAAACTATATCATACGTCCGGACTTCAAAAAAAATAAACCTGATTTCAATCACAAATTCGCATTCCAAAATAGTATGTTGATGTCACCCTAATTTGTGACGCGAAAAATTCATAGAATACGCCATATAAAAATTTGGGTCCGTTTTTTGGCTTTTCGTACGGAGGAAAACTGTGACGCGAAAATCAAATTAATTCCGCACTATAATGTTTTGGGTCCGGAATTCCACAATGCAGATGGGCCAAAAAATAACGCGATCGAATCGTCTGCTTCCATGTGGATGGCTAATTTGGTCTGTGGTCTGTGGGACCACGTTATTCTGAATTAAAATCTCCTGCGTTTACTATTAAATTGCTCTATTTCCAAAACAATACAATGCTCTGTTTTTAAGTGTGCAAGGACTGCGATTTCAAAACCAAAATTGATTGTTCATCAGTTTTAGAAAGCGGCTGTTTGACAGAGCCATTCAAATAGATTTAGAAAGCGGCCAGAGGACAGGGTAGTTGAAATTAATATTTCAACATCCCTCATTCACTGAGAATACCCTCCTTGGTGCCTTCTTTGCCGGACTACGATGTGTTCATCAACAGTCGTGAACCCGATGTCTGTTTCTTCGCCAGGCATCTTCACAAAAGTCTTGTTTCCAGAGGATTGCGAGTCTTTCTCAACAGCATAGAATTGCAGGCTGGACAATCCATACCTTTACAAATCAAAGATGCAATTAAAGGAGCCTCTCTCATTATTACTATTTTCTCTCCAAATTATGCGCAATCGCAAAGGTGCCTCCATTAACTACTCCTCATGTTGCTCTATAAGCCGACCATTTTTGCGAAGGCATATAACTGTCGTTTATTGCATATAAGTATTCGACGGAGTGCCTCAGCCATTCATGAATTGTGACATAGACATTGTGTCTGGTGCGGCGTTCAAACGATGCGTCGCAATAGCAGCAGCAGGGGCATAGTGTCGCAATTGAGACGTCTTCCTTCAAATGTCGCAATTGCGACACTTTGTCTAAGTGTCGGTATTGCGACACATTTCTCTAGACGTCGGTATAGCGACGGTTTAGGGCGAGATTGAAAAAATTTGGGGAAATTTCCGACATTTGGTCAAAAGTGTCAGAACCAAGTGTCATAATTTCCGCCAAATGTACTACTGTGATCTTCTTACATTTTATGACTTGATTTATCACTGTTATTTCTATTTTTATGTCTTTTATTGTTGCATTCCCCATTTGGGAATATTACATCACCTTTCTATAACCCTTCACCATCACATCATGATACCAAATCATGAAGAAGTGAAAGGGACATTTAGGCAGCTTACACTAAAATGACTGATATTGAGCCATTTTCCATGACATATAAGAGAGGCCACAGGCATGTGTTTTCTTCACATGGTGTGAAAGGGGCAATTCCTTCTTCATCATCAAAATAGGTAGACAAGGGCAAGGAAAAGGCTACAAAGCCTATCATTGTTGAGTAGGAGGACAAACATGAAAATGAGCAAGAGTTTCAGTTAATTGAGATTGATGAAGAGGATGAGGATAGAGCCACTAGTGTAGTGATCAAAGGCAAGGAGGCCAATATTAGTGAGATTCAAGCTAATCTTGATAGATCACAGTACGTGATTGACTTTCCTGAGCTAGAAAATCATTAGCTGAAGACTAAGCAAACCATCAGTGAAGTCAAGACATTCAGAGCTCAGAGAGAGGTAGGAAAGGCAAAAGCCTTGCTGGAGGAGACCTTAGGTAGATTTTATGAGAGTGATGATGAAAAATATCAACTTTTGATATGGAGACCAAGGACAATTGGGCTAAAGAGGGCTTTAGCTCGGGAAAGGCAGAAAGAGGCCGAATTGGCAGAGCAACTTACTCCAAGTGAGCTGCTTGCCATAGAGATTAGCAGAGACAGAGAGTATTGGCTTGAGAGAGCCAACTTTCATCTGGAGGGCCTACTAGAGAGGGAAAATAAAGACATTAACATTCAAAGGAAGATGGCGAAACACTATGCCATCAGAAACAGGATTAAAAGGGCCAAGCTCAAATGAGACCATGCAAATATTTTGGCTTTGACCGAGCCAAAGGAGAAGGAGAAGTTCAAAATTATTTCTGAGGTGTCTCTTCATGCCTCTAACCCATAAATCAGTAAAAAAATTCACAATTTTGGCACATGTGGCATTCTTGTGCAAATTTTGATTTTTGGACAGTTTAGCACACAAAAAAATTTCTAAACGAGCAGCGCCACTGGTGCTACACTCTTTTTTGAGGAATCAAATTCAAAAATGGACACCAAAATTATGTTCATGATGATGACATCAAATCCAGCAAGTTTCTGAAGATTTGGAGTATAACTGGTCCCTCAAAGAGGAAAACAAGCACTAAAAAATCATGTTTCTGCCCTCTTTTTTTACCCTGGCGCTGCGCGTTTACTAGTCATGGGAGAACAATTTTTTGATAGGGAATATGGACACCGTTTTAGAAACTAGAGGCATATCTGGAAACTCTACTCAGATACCTTTCCAATGAGCTATCATGGCGCTGATTTGGACAACGGGAAGGCCTCTAAAAGTGGCTTAAACAATAGGTCAAGTTTTCTGTCATGGCACTACGCTTTTACCAGGAATTTTACATTTTCACTAGTTTCATCAAATTTTGAAGTTTCACTTCTGTTTCACTTTTTACTTGTGTAAATTAAAAATTTACCAATTTAAATGTCATATTTTAATTTTACCTAAGGTATATACATTAAGTAATTCATTAGCTGAAGTCATATGTATCAGTTCTTAAAGATAGGAATAAGTCACTTTACTCATCCTAGACTTTAGCTTTCAGTTCAGATTTTGATGTAACAACTCCTTCACCTCATGGATTTGACACCTGAGGATGAGAGGAAGTGGTTTTGAGGTCTATAAGGTGTATTTTTTCAGTCATTGTAATGGTTGGTGTCAGTTTGAGAGATTGTATTGATCAAGTATCATCTTGGCTTGGACATTAATGGAAAATTGCAGCTATTTTCTTGGGATCCATGTGGTATGAGTTTTAGACATAGTTTCTTCTCTGTTATCAATTTGTTAGAATGTATTGTTAATTCATAAACCATTTCACATCTATAATACACTTTATTTCAAGTTTAAAGATAGAGTCCATATTTATTTATGCTCTGTTTTGGGAAATTTAGTATAATGTGTTCATTCTCTTTAGTTTAGGGAAAATACATTCCAGATGCTTTCCCTAGCTTCTCACCAGTCCATTCATCTCACTTAATCCTCTTTTCAATGATAAATATTTTACCTACCTTTTCCCATCAGAAATACTTCAATTTCATCCCCTTAACCCTGATTTATTCCCTTTGACCTAATACCCGTTCAGTGAGCCCAACCCTAAAATCAAAATAAAAACCCCCTGTATTCCTTAGCTAGCCTAAAAGCTTTTTCATCCAGCCTTCTTGGCTGTGATTTTTGTGGAGATATCCCTCTCTGACTTGGTAGGGCTAGATACCAAGTCTAAATTTTTGTTTGAGGTTACCTCGGGATTGCCTCTCTCAGCTTGAGGTTCAATCTAAGTGATAAAATTTTGGCGATTCCATTGGGGCAGAAAAAGTAAGATCAAATATTCCCTGGGAAATATCATCAATGTTCGGATCTGATTGTTGATGGTGGACAGTAGTTGGATGCATATGAACGCTGAACCATTCACCTGGCGACTCCATTCACTGAAAGATCCAGAAAATCAACACCTTATGGTGACTCCACTGCATGAAGATCAGTAGCTTCAATATTTTTCAATATGGAAACTGTTGCAAGAAGGTATGCTCCCATGAGCTGAGATCACATTCCAGGTTTCCCAAATAAAATGCTTAAGGTAGATTGGCAAAGGAATTTTCCTATGTTAAAAAATGCGAAAGGTAATGATGTTGCTCTTCATCTAGTGACATTTCACATGAATGTGCGTAGATTAAAGATTTATTTTCCTGAAGACTGCATGATGAATATATTCATGGCCACTCTAGAAGATGAAGCTCCATCTTGGTATGAAAGTTTGCCTCCTGCTTGTATATATTGTTTAAAGGATTTTCATACCATATTCTTTGAAAGGTATAAAGAATCTTGTCCATCCTTAATATTAGTTCAGAACTGCTATAAACATGTTGTTAGTTTTATTGTAAATCTTGAGAATTTTTATGGAGATGAATTCAGGGACGATGAGATCATGGAAGCCTTGTATGAAAATCCATTTCAGTAGCATAAAGAAATCTTAGAGGATACTTATCAAGATGCTCAGAAAATTTTGCAGTAGGCTAATGATCTTTGTACAGTTGAAAATGATGGAAGAAAAGGTCTTATTTCATATATAATGCAGCAAAAGATGGTATGAAAGAAAATGAGGTTCCAATCTCATATTGTGGTAAAGTCAAGCTGGTTGATGTAGATCTAGATTCAAATTGTGATGATGAAGAGTATGTTGTTCCAGATCCCATGAACAAGAGCTCTATTGTTGAAGTCACCTCGAATGAAGAAAAAAGAGTTATAGACCTAAGTGTTCTCAACCCATCAAAACAAATTCTTCACGAGGAAGTAATCCATTCCCTTTATGAAAAACAAGATGAGATATTTGTTCAAGTAAGTGAAAATTTTTCTTTGGATGAATCTGTGCTAGATGATAGAAATTTCATTTTTGGGTTTCAAGAACAATCTAAAGTTTTCCCTCTTATGAATAATGAGTGTGATAAAAAACATGACAATATAGTTGCCATGTCATATGAAGATGATCAACAATATATTCAAATTGCAAAGGACCAGAGCATTGAGGACTGTCATTCAGATTTATCTTCCTATGTCTCATGGTTTGAATTTTTTTTTCAAGAAGAAATCTTCTCACCTACTTGTTCAAAATTTTTTGAAGACCAGTAACACACTCTTGTTGAGGTACATTATGAAAATATATTAGATTTAAGAGAAAAAACTACCTTGTTTATTCCAGATCAGCGAGAGGTAAATTTTCTTTATTTTCAAGATCCCTTTGGCAGTCTTTTACGAGCATTGGAGAAGATGAATTTTGTCTTGTTTTTCAGCATAAGTATTGGTTTCAGTTTTTATTGTGAGTTGCCTACATGTACATCATTCTTCCTGCTCAAGGAAAGTGAGATCAGAACTTCAGTAAGTAGCCATCTCCTAGATTGGTTACACTGGAAGGATCACTTCACATGATTGTATATATGTGTTCAGCTGGCCGGTGGTTGTCATTAGGATTTGAAGCCCTCAATTCTTGGTGATGTACTGCCATTAATAAGTAGGGTAAGTTCAAGTTTTAATTTTTGTTTCAGTCAGTCTTCAGTCGATTTTGAGTCAGTTTATTGTGTCAAGTTTCTTTCAGTATTCATTTTGGTTTTTAGCTATTGTTTCCATTTCCCAATGAAATAAGCACTTGGTCTACGACGTTCTTGGCACCTCCAAGGAGCTATCATCCCCAGCTAGAGACAATGTTAGTGTCAGTATTTGGATACGTCCACCAGAGATCAAAACACATTTGCATGTGCATCTTAGGTGTCCCATTCTGAATAATTTTTTCATCATTCCATTAGGTCATGACTTAAATTGTTCCTCTAGTGGTTGCCCTAGTAAAATAAGCTTCCTTCTCCCTCAAAAGATCAGAAGATTTATTGTTTCGATCGACTTGGTAAAACTTGGCTATCATAAGACCTATAATTCCGGCTAACTCATTCCCATGATCCCTCGAGCATAACAACACCTATGGAAATTCTCTATTCACTACGAGGTTTTTAAAGTCAAAGCCTCATTCAAAATTAGGACAAAAGCACTCCCATTAGGTCACTAGGGTTTTGCATTCCTCACGGTAATTATTTCATTCCAATGAGGTCAGCATATATATGAGAGGGATTTAAAAATATCATCATGATGGTTTCATTATACTTTAAAGGTTGTATTTTCAGTTTGAAGACTTCTTTATCAAAAATTAAATTTCGATAGAAAAGTCACCCATGTAAATTAGTTTAATTTTTTCCAAATGTAATTTCATGTTATTATATGTAATAAATAAAACCCCAAAACTATCAAAGCAATTATGTCAAGCCTCAATAAGCAAGAAAAAGCCAACTCCATGACTTCAACAACCTGCAATGCCAAAAGTTCAAAAAAGCATCAGTGACAAAGAAAAATACATCAAACATTAGAAAAAGTGGGTATTTCAAGTTAAATCAAAATCCACTTGGCTAAAAAGCCTATCAAGCATTTCAAACAAGTTATTGTTTCCATTTTAATCATCAAGAAGTATTCAGCAAGGAGAATTTTTGAGTTTTTGAGTAGTTCTCGACAAAATCCATAGGCGTTGCACATTCAGAAGGTTCGCGCTACGCATTTGAACTGACGATGCGTGCCTGCCCAGTGGCATTGTATCCTTGCCTGGAAATATCAGAGCAAATTGCAAAGTCGTTGCGCGCTCAGATAATAGCACTACATGCCTACACAGTCAAGTTTGTTGAGGGTTGTACCACTTCAAACAACTTCCAAACTTCTCCTAAAATCCTCCAAGGATGTTTTAAATAATCACTCTTGTTGGGGTCATATTTGATATGTCCACCAATGCTATTGCAACTGCTACAAGGATACCTAGTGTGGGAGAGAGGTGGTTTAAACAAGAAATATTGGATATTTTCTATTATGAACCGTACCTCAAACCTCGGTACAAGGATCAGAAGAAGTCAATTATCCCTTTATCTGATCTCCTTGACCGGTATGTTTTCTCTGATCTCCTTGATCGATATGTTCCCATGATGAGGATAATCATGAAATACTTCACTTGTGAGGGGAGGTTTTCTCGACTCTACTCATATCATATCCGACTCCTCATGCATTTCACTAGAGTTAGAATGCTACACATACCTTACTATATTTTCTGTACCATTGAAAATATGGCCTACATTGTTCAAAAGAGGGATTAAAATTTTCAAATGCAGAATCTATTTCATCATTCGCTCATCAAAATGGTGGCCATGCATCATCTTCAGCAGAAAAACATTTCATGGGATGCCTTCATTGCAAATAAGGTTTTCACTACCCCACCTAGCCATCATGAGCAAGATATCCCTTCATCATCTCATCCTACCGTATCCACTTCTCCATCACATCCCACTATTCATACATCATCACCCAGTCACATCCATTCACCTCATGTTGATCCTACCTCATCACCTTTCTATAACCCTTCACCATCACATCATGATACCGTAGCATCAAGCAATGAAAGGGACATTGAGGCAGCTTGCACTAAAATGGCTGATATTGAGCCATTTTCCATGACATATCAGAGAGGCCACAAGCATGTGTTTGCTTCACATGGTGTGAAAGGGGAATTCCTTCTTCATCAATAGAACAGGTAGACAAGGGCAAGGAAAAGGCTACAGAACCTATCGTTGTTGAGTAGGAGGAAAAACATGAAACTGAGAAGGAGTTTGAGTTGATTGAGATTGATCAGGAGGATGAGGATAGAGCCACTAGTGCAGTGATTAGATGAAAGGAGGCCAAGATTAGTTAGCTTCAAGCTAATCTTGATAGAGAATAGTACGTGATTGACTTTCTTGAGCTAGAAAATCAGCAGGTGAAGACTAAGAAAACCATCAGTGAAGTAAAGACAATCAGAGCTCAGAGAGAGGAAGGAAATGCTAAGGCCTTGCTGGAGGAGAACTTGGGCAGATTTGATGAGATTTATGATGAATAAGATCAGCTTCTGAGAAGGAGACCAAGGAAAATTTGGCTAAAGAGGGATTTAGCTCGGGAAAGGCAGAAAGAGGCTAAATTGGCAGAGAAATTTACTCTAAGTGAGTTGCTTGCCATAGAGATTAGCATAGGCAGAGATTCTTGGATTGAGAGAGCCAATTTTCATCTGGAGGGCCTACTAGAGAGAGAAAATAAATACATTGACATTCAGAGGAAGATGGCGAAACACTATGCCATGAGAAATAGGATTACAAGGGCCAAGCTCAAACGAGCCCATGCAAATATTTGGGCTTTGACCGAGCCAAAGGAGAAGGAGAAGTTGAAAATTCTTACTGAGGTGTATCTTCATGCCTCTAACCCCTAAATCATCAAGAAAATTCACAATTTTGGCACATGTGGCATTCTTGTGCAAATTTTGATTTTTGGACAGTTTAACACAGAAAATTTGCTAAATGCGCAGCGCCACTGGCACTGCGCTTTTTTTGGGGGCATCCAATTGAAAAATGGCCACCACCATCATGTTCAGAATGATGAGGACATCAACTCCAACAAGTTTCAGAATATTTGGAGGATAACTGGTCCCTCAAAGAGGCAAAAAACCACTAAAAAATCATGTTTTTTCCCTCTTTTTGACCATGGCACTGCGCGTTTACTAGTCTTGGGAGAACAGGTTTTTGACAGAGTATATGGACACCATTTTGGAAACTAGAAGCATATCGAGAAACTAGACTCATATACCTTTCTAATGAGATATCATGGAGCTGCTTTGGACAATGGGAAGGCCTACAAAAGTGGCTTACAAAACAGGTCAATTTTTCTGTCATGGCGCTGCGCTTTTACCAGGAATTTTACATTTTCACCAGTTTCATTAGATTTTGAAGTTTCACTTTTGTTTCACTTTTTACTTGGGTAAATGAAAAATTTACCAATTTAAATGTCATATTTTACTTTTACCTTAGGTAGATACATTAAGTAAGTCATTAGTTGAAGTCAAATGTATCAGTTCTTAAAGATAGGAATGAGTCACTTTACTCATCCTAGACTCTAGCTTTCAGTTCATCTTTTGATGTAACAACTCCCTCACCTCATGGATTCGACTCCTCAGAATGAGAGGAAGAGGTTTTGAGGTCTATAAGGTGTATGTTTTTATTCATTGTAATGGTTGGCATCAATTTGGGAGATTGTATTGATCAATCATCTTGTCTTGGACATTAATGGAAAATTGCAGCTATTTTATTGGGATCCATGTGGTATGAGTTTTAGACATAGTTTCCTATTTGTTATCAATTTTTTAGAATGTATTGTTAATTCATAAACCATTTAATATCTATAATATACTTGATTTCAAGTTGAAAGAGAAAATCCATATTTATTTATGCTTTGTTTTGGGAAATTTAGTATAATGTGTTCATTCTCTTCAGTTTAGGGAAAATACATTCCATATGTTTTCCCTAGCTTCTCACCAGTATTTTCATCTCATTTAATCCTCTTTTGAATGCTAAATCTTTTACCTACATTTCCCCATCAAAAATACTGGAATTCCATCCCCTTGGCCCTGATCTATTCCCCTTGACCTAATCCCTGTTTAGTGAGCCCAACCCTAAAATTAAAATCAAAACCCCCTGTATTCCTTAGCTAGCCTAAAATATTTTTCATACAGCGTTCTTGGCCATGATTTTTGTGGAGAGATCCCTCTCTGACTTGATAGGGCTAGATACCAACTCTAAAGTTTGGTTTGAGGTTACCTCGGGATTTCCTCTCTCAACCTGACATTCAATCTGACTGATAACAGTGTACATAATGTGTGAAAAAATCATAAAATTTTAAAATTGCATTAAAAAATATCTAATAGACAACATTTTTCATTAATTTACATAGAAAGGCTATTATGGATGTTAGTTGATAGTCAACTGGAAATTACAAAACATGTACCACACATTTTGCATTCAAGAATGAATATTATAATTTTCCTTAGATGTCTAAAACAAGATCATAACTTAAAATTTGCATTATATCAAATATGTTAGATACATACATTTGCAATAATGACATAAAATTAACTCGCTCATACTAGAGATTGTATGGAATCATTTAAGACTGGAGAATCTACATGTATGTGTACATGTATAAATTACTTGTTTTGTGCATGTGCAAAAACAATGTACATGTGCAAACACTTGTACATGATAACATAAAATATACATATAATAATATAAAACTTAAGAATGCACAAAAAAAAGGTTAAAAATTTCTACTTGAGTTCTATAAGTTCTCAAAGATGAATCCAAAGAGAATAAATTGTTGGGCATTTCAATCAAAAAAATTCTAATGGAATTCCACCCTCAATGATCCATTCATGATCAACTTTTGACATTTTTCATTTCTTAATTTTCAATTTTTTCTTTGATTGAAATTTTATCAACTTTATGCATGTTGCACACACCAAGTGACTATATTGACAAATTATGACATCAGGTTCATAGTCTTGAAAGTAAATAAAATCCTGACTTTGATGAGTTTGTTGGAAAAAATAACCTTTTAGTATAATAAACTCTCTGTCATATATAAACCCATTATCATCATAGTTTTCCAATAATTTCATCTTTCGTTTAGTGAAATGCATCAAATAATACTTGACATTTTCTACGTTGTTAGTAGGTGCAACTACAACAAAAACATCTCTTGCACAATAAAACAAGTACATAAATCTAGATCATAATTAACATAAAAAATTGACTTTAAAATTAACATGTGTAATTTATTTTATTATCTATCTCTATATCTCTATCATTTGAAAGAAATTTAAATGTTACCTTCTATAACAAGATCAGAAACTCAATCACCTTCAGATGATACTATAGTATCCTATGATTTCATTTCTTCGAAGTTTTCAACATACATTTTCCCCTTTGTATTTAGTTATGTATGTTGCCAATATTTTACATACATTTTATTTTCACAAACATCATTGGGTTATGTGTCATCTATGCAAACATGAAAAAACAACAATATTTTATTTTATCAAATGTAAACACATTTTGGTACTTCTTTGTCTTAATTAAATGCAATTTTCGATTCTATTTTATTGTTTCAACGTCATTTCCAATCGATATATCTACATCTTGACCCCAATATGCCAAAAAAACCTATATGGAAAATTCAAACAAGAATATAAATATGTTATTTAAAATACAATAAAAAGTAATCATTCTGATAAATAATGTTTATAATTAGAAAATTAGATCATGTATATTAAATTTCTACATCTCTATGTATGAAATTATTTTTTATATATGTACATGTATCTTCGTACTTCCCTTGACTAGTTAGTCACATGACTTAGTGTATCGATGCACCATTGAAAAACTTGTTCAACTGAGACAAGTAAGTGTGCAGAGTGGTCCATTTGATATCTTTGAAGTGCTCATTTTATACATGCCCCTCCACCATCAGGTTCTCCTTTTCCATGAACAGTCTCAAAGAAATTCCAAAAATATTTAATGTGGGCTTTCATATGAAGATGACACAACCAAAAGAATGATCATGAAGATTTGAATTTCCCTCCACCTCCATCTAACCATATCCAATTTTCATTCAATTTTATTCCACGACCTTTCAATGAGTCATAAATCTTATCAAAACATGTTGTACAAAATGTGTATCATGTGTACGATTGTCACGGATATAAAAGTGATATTCCTTAATAACATGTTGATTTTCAATGGTGCTTTCTATATGATCAACATTTTTTTCAGCGTGTCTATATAGAATATGGACAAGCATAGAGACTTGGTTAGAATGATAGCATTCACTCGGTATTTCATTTTGTGGAACAAATATGTAATTATCTGCAAAATAAAATACTGACAAAATGGTATGTCATGGAAAAACTTCAAAATTTGGGCTTGAACTATTAGGTCCCTATATTACTAGTGTATTCCCTTATTGTTGTTACTGTATCCCCCTTGTTTTTATTGTTGTACCCCTGTAGCCCCCATATTTTTATTATTGTGCCCCATAAAAATCCACTATTTTTATTTTTGTACCCTTACATTATTATTGTTAGATTGGCTAGGATTACATTATGACCCCATGGATTCCTATTTATAGAAAGGATGTTTTTTCATTTGTATCATCCAAGAATTATTCATTTATGTAATTTAAAGGAGGTTTCCCCCTCGAAGTGGCTGATTTCTAAGGTGTTGATCTTTAGTTTCTTCTATTTTGGAGCTAGCTTCATAACATTTGGTATGAGAGCTTTGGATTCTAGTGTTTCACTGCTTCAAACAGGTCATCATGGAATTTGCGCTATAAATTTTGTTATACGAAGGTTCAGAAGCTAAACACAAAATCCATTTGTGAATAAATCCTAAGACACTTCTTGTAAAAAATTCAGATCTTGGTTCACAACATTTTTGGAGATATGATCTGTGGAAGTTAGGGTTTTTGCAGGCTCTCGAATTTCATCTCAAAGAGGTAACCTTGGGAAAATTGTCATAACTCTCTCTCTGAGCATCAGATTGGAATTCTGTAAAACGTGATCGAAAGTACACGAAATATAGTTTCATTTGTATAAATTTCAGATCTGAAGTAGGAAACAGTGACATGTGGCACACCGTACAATTTTTTTCTACTGAACAAGTCCATAATTAGGCCATTGTGGGAGATTGGGCATAAATTTTCCTTGAAGAATCCAAATCAAGTCAAACTTGTGACATTGGAAAGAATATTCAAAGGGATACTAAAGGACTGAAGATAAAATCTTGGTGATCCGAAATTACAGAGATACATCAATTTCAATATTGAGCTCCTCAAAAGCAAGAAAAAGGTGTGTATTTTTTTTCAAATTGCATAATTATTGTTTGAAAAATTAGTTTGAAGTGATTCCAAGGGCATATTGAAGCATAGATATTAGTATTGGGTTCTAAAATGCCACCTAAAAATAATTCAACACCCATTAAGCCCTCAGAAGGCTCTACTATGACCCATGAATAGGAAGAAGTGCAACATGATATATCAAAATTACAAGAACAAGTGCAACAACTTTCACTCTCGCAAAGAGCAACAAAAAATGAAATGGAAGTTTTGAAGAAAGGCGTGGAAGCTAAGATAGATGGTTTGAAGAAAGGCGTGGAAGTTAAGATGAATGGTTTGAAGAATGGTATGGAAATTAATATGGATGACATGGCAAAAAAAATTAAAGACAACATGGAAGACATGAATAATGATCTAAAAGCATACATGGAAGGTTTGAAGGAAGGTTTGACAAAGTTGATACAACAAATGGTTCATAATGGAGAAAATATAGTAGAGGAAACTCATGATGAGAACAAAATAAATGTTAATCATGATTTCATAAACTCTAATGTTGGATTGAAGACGCACCATATTCCAATGATCGATATGAAGAAGTTTGATGGCAAGGATCCCATAACGTGGATACTATAGATGGAGCAATATTTTGATCTCAATAATGTGCAAAACACACAAAAGGTATGCATTGCAACTTTATATTTACAACAAAATACATTTTTATGGTATTGATGGCTTTGATCTCGTAAATAAATTGTCACTTGGTCAATTTTTATGGAGGAAATGATAGCACATTATGAGGATACAAAGAGAAACACCTTCTTTAGCCAATTGTTAAATGTCAAACTAAAGGGTTATGTGGTGGAGCACAATGAGGACTTCCAAAAATTGAATATAAGGGTAGCCGATATTCCATATGAACACAGGATTGATGTCTTCATAGGGAATTTAAAGGATAACATCCAACATGAGGTTCGCCTCTGGGAACCTGATTCACTGGAGAAGGCATTCAGGTGGGCAAGAAAAATTGAATGTAAAACTATTGTGACAAGGAATCCTACCACTCACATCTATAAAGATGGAAGTGTCGCTACTCCTAGACTTCCACAACCTACAAGGTTGACACCACAACAATTAGAAGAAAAAAGAGCAAAAGGGCTTTGCTACAGTTGTTATATAAAATACACTAAAGGTCATAAGTGTGTTGAGAAGAAATTATTTTACATAGATTGTGAAGAGGAGGAATAAAGTTAACAAGAAACTTTCGAAGAAGAGGATATACATTAGGAAACAATCCTATAGAAATAAGAAATGAGTCCGACCATATCCTATAATGCATTGTTAGGAATTGCCACTCCTCGAACTCTCAAGATATAAGGACATATCAAGAAGAAAAATTTAATAGTGTTGATTGATTAGGGTAGTACCCATAATTTTATTCATTGTAAGGTAGCCAAGGAATTGAAATGCTTCCTATACCCAACACTAGAGTGTCAAGTGATGGTTGCAAATGGAGGAACTATAAATTGATCTAGAAAATGCGATAATATCAAGCTAACCATGGGGGAATATGTATTGAATAGTCCAATGCTTTCCATTCCAATGGGAGGTGTTGATGTTGTACTAGGAGTACAATGGTTATAATCATTGGGGACAATAGCTTTTAATTTTCAAGAAATTTTCTTGAAATATTTTTCAAAAGGAAAGGAAGTTGAATTATGGGGTATCACAGGGAAGCTAAGAAAGATAATAAGCCCTAATTTCATGACAAAGCTTCTGAAGTAAGAAAAACGAGGCATAATTGCACAATTATGCTCACTAGAAGTTACAACATCAAAATCATCTATTTCTCCATATCTCCAAAAAATCTTGGACAATCATTCCAAGGTGTTTGAAACTCCTAATGGACTCTCACCTATTTTTGATCATGATCATATTATTCATTTGATTCTAGCAAGTGTTCCTCCAAACAACATGCCTTACAGATATCCTTATGTCCAAAAGAGAGAAATTGAACGTATGATTGTAGAAATGTTAGAGGTTGGTATAATTCAACCTAGTCAAAGTTCTTTCTCTGCTCCAATAGTATTGGTGAACAATGTTAAACTCCTGTAATTCAAAGTATTTCAAGGTGACTTATCATTTCTCAGGTATTTCATGCTGAAAATAATATTCCATGGCTGTCATTTATTTCCAAAAAAAGAAGGGAAAATCTTGACTGTCTAGAACATCAAAGGAATCAATTTTCCCTTTTCAGTTAAGTGGAAAGGGGAAAGTGTTGTTGATAAGGTGTAATGGTGATAAAACATCATTTCTGCCCTCATTCATTTCATTTACCCTATTTTTCCCTTCATTTTTCCATTTTTCTAAACTCCCACGCTTCATTTCTTTCAAACCCCTTTTTTAACTATTAAAATTTGATTTTTATAGTTGAAAAAACAGCTTTGCCCACCCAATAACAGCCATATCATTTTCCCATTTAAACTTTCCTTATTCACATCTTCACCCCCACTTTAAGCCATTTGATACATACATATATATCATATATATTATAAACCTCAAAGAAACCTTACCCCATCCTTACCTTTTCGCATCAACACTTCGCAATCTTTATCATTTCACAGCTAAGCTTGCCACCTTATAACTCTACCGATGCAACATAGTGGGACCCTTCCAGCCATGTCACCCTTTCCTCACCACCCATCGTACATTGCAATCGGCATTTTTTTATATTTACATGTTAAACACATCGCAGGTTAATCATTTTAAAGTTGTGATGCGATGTCATCGCATATCGCACCTGATAGAGGCTCTTGTGATGAGAAATAAGTTAAATATTACGATGTATGATAAGTTGAAAGTTGTGATGTGCAATAAGTTAAATTTTGTGATGTGTGATAAGTTAAATATTGCGATGTGCGGTCTTAATGGGCCCCATCCCCATCCTACCACATCACCTGGAGCTCGTCGCACTTCACATTGCGCGATGTTTAACGTTCACCTCCCCGTTGCTCATAACAAAAGTTGTGATCTATAGGCAACGAGCAGGCCCACCTCATTACCATGTCACCTCCGACCATACCATCTTATGTACCCTCCTAGCTAACTACCCTCCACCTCTCCATCCTCCCAGTGCATCTCCCCGCATCTGACGGTTCTTATTCTGTTTCGGCACCCCATCAGCCTTCGAACTTTAACCACGGGGTGGGGGGGGATCCAAAATGGGCAGTATTCCTTACCACTATCCCCACTACATGTCACGCCACCACTAATTCACACCCCCCTTCTCCAATACCACTTACTGCCCTCACCCCCCTCCGAAAACAGTTTTTTTGTTCAAACAAAACCACCATCGTTGTTCCACGTCTGCCAACCAATGCCCGCCACTGTTGCGCCGCGATTACTCCTGCCACCATGGCCTCACATAGCCATTCCACACCATTATTTTCCAAGTTTTTTAATCATTACCATGTGTTTCAAGATGAATGCAGTGGGTTTTCCATTTCCAAGCTCCGTTGCAACAATAATTGGCGCAAAAGAGACAAAGGCAGTTAGAGACAGAATAGCTCTCATTACATCCAACACACTCTGCTCAGCAACCATTTTGTACCAAGCTAGAGCCAAGATGTCAGAGCCTTTGAAGAGGTGGAGCCAAGATGTCAGAGTTGTCATTACCTATTTAGCATCAAACAAAGTCAGATTCTGATAATTTTACAATTAATAACGGACTGGTACAACCACCTTCTTGGCCAGATTTATCTTGTCACCGCCTACATCTTTCCACTTGTCCAATTTATTCTTAAATGTAATTAATGACAATCATTGCAGTAGACAGAGTAACCGACTTAATTCTTTATATAAATATTGCATGCATTAGTAGTATGAAGGAGGCCCGGAAGGGAAAAAACCATTGTAATAGACTCATCTAGTTGTAAACACTCTCTTTTGGATGAATGAAAGATTATGTTGTTTTCTAGATTCTTGTATCATGATCTATGGTGAAGTTCTCCTTTTCTTGTAATTTGTCATCTCTAGTTTTACATATTTTTCTCTTTCCTTACTACGGATAGAAATTTTTGTGTAGGATTTAACATGGGGTACCCTTCTCAGTCTTGAAACAGTACTTTATGTTTTCCTCTGAGACCTGAATGTAGAACTCAGAGATGGTCTGCTCTACATTCATGTTGAACCTTAATATCCTACTCCTTTCCATTTCACAAGCTGTAAATATCCATTTACATGGCTAGCTTTCCTGGCTGCACCTGATATCAATTATTCATCCATTTGAATCTGTTTACACATATTTGACTCCATAGCCCAATGGCCCTCTTCTGCTACCTCAACCACAAATTTTCAAGCAAACCCTTATGCACTAATATCTAGCCTAAAATTCCCCTATAAACAAACCTATATCCAACATAGAGAGCCCTCTCTGAATCTAGGAAGGCTAGGTCCTGATTCCAAAGCGGTTTGATGTTGCCTCTATTGGTTTGTCTCTGCCTTGAAATTACGGAGTGACAACACACAATAAGCATGGACCATGACGGATGTGTCCAAACTATAGGGAGCTCAATAAGCTCACTATTAAAGATAAATTTCCCATTCCTGTGATTGATGAATTATTGGATGAATTAAATGGAGCAATTTATTTTACCAAGTTGGATGTTCGTTCAAGATGTTATCAAATTAGAATGAAGAATGAAGATATTCTAAAAATAGCATTTCGAACTCATGAGGGTCATTATGAAATTTTGGTCATGCCTTTTGGCCTTACTAATGCACCTTTTACATTTCAAGGGTTGATGAATTCCATTTTCAAACCCTTCCTTAGAAAATTTGTGTTAGTATTTTTTGATGATATTCTAATCTAGATTGGGTCTTAGAAGGATCATGTTCAACATGTTGATAGGGTCCTCAAACTATTGGAGGAGAAAAAATTATATGTAAAAACCTCCAAATGTTTCTTTGGAGTAAAAAAGGTGGAATATCTAGGTCATATTATATCTCGAGAGGGTGTTAAGGTAGACCCCTAAAAAAATTAAAGCCATTAAGGAATGGAAATTCCCCACAACCATAAAGCAGTTGCAGGGATTTCTTGGGTTAATAGGGTATTATCGCCTCTAACAACATTATTGAAGAAAGATTCATTTTCATGGACTCCTGAAGCAACTAACGCCTTTGAACATCTTAAAAAGGAAATGTGTCTAGCACCGGTCTTAGTTATGCCATACTTCACAAAAACCTTTTATTGTGGAATGTGATGCCTCAGGAAGTGGAATTGGTGTTGTTTTAATGCAAGAAGGAAGACCCATTTCTTTTGAAAGTCACCCAATCAAAGGAAAGTATTTACATAAATCTATTTATGAGAAGTAAATGTTGGCCATAATACATGCACTAAAGAAATGGCGACCTTACCTAATAGGAAGACACTTCAAGGTAAAAATTGATCAGGATAGTCTTAAATACTTTTTGGAACAAATACTATCTTCCGAAGAGCAGCAAAATGGGTCACAAAGGTGTTTGGTTATGACTTTGAAATCATATACAAAAAATGGAAGCTAAATGTGGTTGCAAATGCAATCTTAAGAAAGGATGAAGAGGTGGAAGCATTTCTTTGTGCCATTTCTATTATCCAACCAGATTGGATAACCGAAGCAAGGGATGAATGGAAGAATGACGAAGAAGTGTGGACACACATTCAAATTTACAGCAAGATTCTAGTACATCTGATACATTTAGTTGGAAAAATTATTCCTTATGGTACAAAGATCACTTATATATTTGTAAGAATTCCCAACTAAAACAAAATGTTTTTTTGGAACTGCACACCTCTCCCTTAGGAGGACACTCAGGTTCTTTAAAAACCTACCACGGGGTGAAGAGAGAATTTTTTTTGGGATGGCCTTAAATCTGATATTCAAAAGTTTGTGGCATAATGTTTGGTTTGCCAAAAAAACAAATTTTAGACAATTAAGACCCCATCCATTCCTATAGCCTTTATCCATTCCAAGTCAACTTTGGGAGGAGGTTTCAATGGATTTTATCACAGGTTTACCTGATTCTGAAGGAAAGAGTGTCATCATGGTGGTAGTTGATAGTCTTACCAAATAAGCACACTTTTGTGCATTATCTCATCCATTTAAAGCAAGTATAGTTGCTATTTCCTTTATGGAAACAATTCAAAATCTACATGCAAACCCAAATATTATTGTAAGCGATAGAGATCCCATTTTTAATGCAAATTTTTGGACGGAATTTTTTACTTGTTTGGGTACTAAACTAGCTCATAGCACATCTTCTCATTGTCAATCTGATGGGAAAACTGAGATAGTGAACAAATGTTTGGAGGGATATATTTGTTTTTTTTTATATGATAAACAAACAAAATGGGTCAAGTGGCTACCTCTGGCTGAATGGCGGTATAATACTTCCTTCCATAGTGCAGCAAAAATGACCCCATTTATGGCACTTTATGGATATCATCCACCTTCCATCACATCATCTTTAAGAAAAAATTCCAAGGTTCAAGCAGTGGAATATCACATCGAACATCAACAACAAGTTCTCCAACTCTTAAATAATAACCTAAATTTGGCACAAAATTGCATGAAACAACACACAGATCAACATCACAGTGAGAGACATTCCGATGCAGGAAATTAGGTATTTTTATGGCTACAATCACACCAAAAAATGTCCCTCAATTAAGCTAAGAAGGACAATAAATTATCGCCAAAGTACTATGGTCCTTACAAGGTGTTGCAAAAGATTTGTACTATGGCATACAAATTAGATCTTCCTGCTTTGTCTCAAGTGCACCCAGTTTTCCATGTTTCATGCTTAAAGAGGGTTACAGGTGACAAACTTCCAATTCAAACAATATTGCCAGAACTTGATGACGAAGGAAAAATCATATTGGAACCTGAAGCAGTCATAGGAACAAGAACTCGACATCCACAAAATCGATCAAGTTCATAGTATCTCATCAAGTGAAAGAACTTACCCACTGAGTATTCCACATGGGAGGATGATACTTTTATACAAAAGCATCCATATCTACTCAAGCATTGAGGACAACATTTTTTTGAAGGAGAGGTGCATGTTAGGTCCCTATATTATTAGTGCAGTCCCTTATTGTTCTTAGTGTAGCCCCCTTATTTTTATTGTTCTACCCCTGTAGCCCCCATATTTTATTATTGTTCCCCATCAAAAGCCACTATTATTATTTTTGTGCCCTTATATTATTATTGTTAGGTCGAGTAGGATTGTATTGTGACCCCATGGACTCCTATATATAGAAAGGAGGTTTTGTAATTTGTGTCATCCAATAATATGTCATTTATGTAATGTAAAGGAGGTTTCCCCCTCGAAGTGGTTGATTTCTAAGGCATTTATCTCTCTTTTCTTTATTTTTGGAGCTGGTTTCATAACTTGAACTGCCACATTTTCATCTTTGAAGAACATATCAATAATGTGCTTAACATGATATCGTATAACATGGTCAGCTTTTTTATCTCCATATGTGTCAATGTCAACATTTTCTAACATCTCATCATCGATATTGATTTCATCTGTACATATGAGAATTAAATGTACAAAACAAGTTTACATATTCAATAAATAATTAAATTAATAAATATGTATAATTTCAATAATACACATTCAACATATATATACATACCTAGTGATTCAATTTCTTCACCTGAATTTATTTCAACATTTTCAACATCTTCAATCATTGGTTCAATATCTATTTCACTTTCTCTATCAAGTTTTTCTATCTCATCATCAATGTTATGAGGAATAACTCTCTCTGTTTACATTGCAAAAAAAAAATTTAAATTAGTTCATCAAATAAAAATTGAGTTTCACAATACACTAATTAAATTTTAAATATCATTTATAATATTTAGATTTACATACCTGCTTCAACTTATAGTTGAGGTTGATTTTCCCTTTCAATATTTGAGTGTTCTTCTCTCCTTTTTTTGCGATATTCTCTCTCATATTATCTACAAGCCTCAAGATCTCTTATTCGATCATATTTTCTATTGAAATTTATTTGATTTCCCATCATAATTTAGTATGAAGCTCGAAAAATTTCCTTTAAAATCCTGCAAAAAAAACTCACTATCAAAATTTAGACAAAAACTCACTTCAAAAAATCATCACAAAAGATTTAATTTCAAAAAAACTCACTTTAAAAATATTTGTACAAAATACATAATTCAACCCAAAACACTTACTTTAAAAATTATGCCAAAAAATGTCTTTTAAAAATGAAGCTGAAAATATTTCCTTCTAAGTCCTGCAAAAAAAATATCACTTTAAAAATTTAGACAAAAACTCACTTTAAAAAATCATTATAAAAGATTTACTTCAACCCAAAACACTTATTCTAAAAAAATGTCACTTTAAAAAATACCTCCAAAATATGTCCTTCGAAAATTAAGCCTAAACAATCTTTGAAAATTCAGCCCAAAAAATGTCCTTCGAAAATTAAGCCCAAAAAATTTCCTTTCTAAATTGAGCCCAAAAAATTCCCTTTGCAAATTCAGCCCAAAAAATTCCCTTTCTAAATTCAGCCCAAAAAATTTCCTTTGCAAATTCAACCGAAAAAAGTTCCTTTCAAAATTCAGCCCAAAAAATTTCCTTTGCAAATTCAACCCTTAAAATTTCCTTTGCAAATTCAGTCCAAATGAAGAAATGTGCGAAAATAATGTTTCCATTTTCAGTGATTTATAGAGTTGCGAAATTTGTTTTTTTGGAGGGGCTTTATTAAATTTTTTCAAGCCAATGGAATTTGCTAGAAAGAGTTTGGCCATACTTTTATCAAAAGTTCGGCCAAAATTTTTTTCATTAAAACTAATAGTAGGGAGCAGCAAAAGAATTTTGGCCAAACTATTACAAAATTTTGGCCGAACTGTTGCAAAAGTTCAGCAGAACTAAAACATCTACAACTACACTGCAGCTCAGCTTTGAACACATTTCTTCAACTTTGGAATGGTTAAACTCTATCAAATTTTATGAATTAACTTTCCGAACCAAGACTAGCATTTGCAAAATTCAATCTACTTTCAGAAGATATAACTTTTATGGAATTCCATAGATATTTACTAATTTTAATTAATTTTGTAATAAAATGGGTGAAAAATTTTTATGAAGGTCATTATGATTCAGTGAAATCAAAATTATACATCTCCCAAAATACACTAAAAAAAAAATTGAAAAATATATTGTGCATTACATTGGTCTGTCATCTGTAATGGATAGTTTTTATATTTTTAGTTTATAACTAATATGTTGACAAACATGACGCGGACCGAAACATATTCAAAATATGTAGTTTTTTCATATTGGTTCAATTCAAAAAATTCTAGTAAAAATGATATGCATTAGTTGGTTTCGAAAATGTAACCATACCGAAGTAGACCCTATCTAGATTGTTGTAACACATTTTTTTTCTCAAAAACACCAATTTTTAAAAGAATACACCAACGCGTCTCAACATGATTTTTTATGAATCCCTTCATTGTTAAAGAAAACACACTCAAATAATTGTTAAGTTGACATATCAAATGTGAATAAATAAAATCTGAAAAATAATTAACAAAAAGCTAATAAATTTTCTAACAAGTTTTATTTTATCATAAAATGAAATTCTAAAGAGAAAATTTGTTTTGTCTTGTAGAAAGCTAAAGAACTTCTAAAAATGATATTTTTTTCTCAAAAAAGGGCAAAAGGTGTAACCCAACTTCACATTTTCAAATGACTACTTGTCATCTACCATTCAACAACTTCAACAATTTTTCTATCTTTACTTGAATATATCCCTCATCTTCTTGGTTTTCATTTCATTATTTTGTTTGGATAGAAAGTATGAGAATATGGTCTAAAACAAATATGGGTTTAAACCACACAAGCATTCTATATAAGAAGATGCATTTACCACACAAGCACTCTACATATTCATTTGAAAGATGTTTAAATCCTAAATAATCTAACCCAAAAAGTTTTGATTAGCTTCCTCGGCATTGCAACCACAATATTCAAAAATATTATGGGTTGTAATTGTTGCAGATCTTTGGTAATTCCTTACTTCAAGATATCTCTCTTCTTGGTTTTCATGTCACTATTTTGTTTGGATATATTTCAGCATGAGAATATGGTAACGGGTTTACCACACAAGCACTCTACATATTCATTTTAAATATATGTTTGTCCTCAATAATCTAATCCAAAATTACTTTTCGATTACACTTCGTACACATCATAGGGGTCCACTATCAACTCACCAAACATAATAACGCATCCTGAACTATGCTTCCTACTACCATGAAGGCATAGTCAACATATAAATTTTTTATGCATGGTATACTCTCGAAGTGGAACGTAGCTCACCATTTAATTAACAATGACACATCTTGAACTACCATGACTAGATGCCTTGATATATGCATTAAATATTTATCTATCTATGATGTAGTTAGGCTAGGATGTGTTGTTACTCATTTTCATTGGCAGTAAACTATTATAGAACTTTGAGATAAATGCAAGGATGGTCCTAGTGTTTTTGAAAACCATGTATGTCATTTCCCCCATAAACTAAGGCATTTGCAATAAATGAATTCAATATTTTATTGAATTTTATTTTTTCAGGGATTAGAAATCCCACTAAACATGGTTGAAAAATGGACATTATGCATTGATGCTTCTTATTATCCCGAGCTAGGGCAAGCATTGATTATATATGTGTTAGGAAATATTGCGATCAAAAAATTCCTCCAAAGGAAAATGAATACACCTGGAAGAAAAACAAACAATGAAGCATGTTATATTTCATTAATAGAAGGCTTAGGAACAACTATGGAGTATTGATCCAATGGAATTGTAGTTTTCACCAATTCTGAACTTGTGTGCAACCAGATGAAAGGTGTGTACCAAGTTAAGAAGGAGAGGTTAAAACATCTTCATGGAAAAGCAAACAATATTGTTAGACAATTTCAATCATTTAGTATAAGACGTTGTCTAAATGTTAATAGGATGTCTAGGGATCTATTGTATGGGGAAATGGAAATTCAAGATTTGTGTGTCAAAGATGAATTAGTGTTAAAAAGTTTCTCTCCATCAAAATTTATTGATGGAAATTATAATATACCTTTGATATATGTGTGTTTTTTAGTTATAAATGTGTTTTTTTAAACGACCATGTGTTTTTTTCAATTATATACCAAGTGTGCCCCCATTATGTAAGCACAACTTGGTGAACTTCATCTTTTAGAAAATTTTGTACTTAATTTTCAAAATGCACACGACTTCAACAAATTTGTGTTTAAATAGTCAAGTGACTTTTACAGATCAATTTATGCTTCAAGTTTTGTGTTTTACATTTGTGTTTAAGTTGTGCTTCAACATTTGTGTAAATTACATCAATTATTTCAAAATAATTTTAAATAGTAATTTTAAAAAGAATTGTAAAAGCCTAACGTAAATTCTTAAACATCATGTATATATGTATCTATATATATCCATATATATCATGGATGATGATTTTCCATGTGATTCTTCGAGACGAACATCAATAGAGTCTCATGCATCTAGGAGAGGGGGTGATCATGGACCGGGGGATGTCCATCATGACCATGGTATTTATATTAAATGTTCAGGATTTTAAATTATATTTGAATATAATCTTATGCGCGTACATGTGTATACATATGGAATTTATTTTTTATCAATTTAGCATGTTAAATTAATTTTTAATAAATTTGATTTTTTTAGGAGTTGGGATGAAAAGAGTATCTACTCAGTCAATGGAGGGCCATGGTTCACGCCATTGTGGTATGATATATATATATATATATATATATATATATATATATATATATATATATATATATATATATATATATATATATATATATATATATACGATTCTACTTTATTTATCATTAAAAAGTGTGTGTGTGTGTGTGTATATATATATATATATATATATATATATATATATATATATAGATGATTCTACTTATTTATCATTTAAAAGTGTGTGTGTATATATATATATATGAATTGATTAAAAAATATTTTTTTTTTATGAAGCTTCGCTCTCGTCGCGTGAGGGTGGTGGTACACATTCTCCTAGTGGCCAATCAATGGGTGGTCATGCTAGTTCTCAACCATCTCCAAGTGGGCATGATGGTGCTCAACCATCTCGAGGTGACCATCAATATCAATCTTATTATCATGATCATCATTTTGTTAAGTTAAATGTAAATTTTCTTATGTTAAAAAGAAATTTGTAAATTTGTTCACATGTTTTTTTATGTATGCATAACTATATATATATTGGTGTAGAGGTGAAAATGTTGCTCGAAAAAGATGAAGGCCAAATCCCTCAAGTCAAGAAGAATTTTGTACACCAACGACAACTTATCCATCTAAAATTATTGATCATTTACCTTAGGAAACAAGCATCCAAAAATTCATATTACAAAAGTGTGATAGTCTTTATTCAAAATTGAGGAAATGTTTTGGGAGTTTGGAGCTCCCTGCAGAGAGTCAGAAAAGCTTATAAGTAGTTATGCACTCTCTAAGCACACTTTTATATGTTTATAAGAATCTTGGGCCAACCACGGATAAATTTGTATAAATGATGAGGCACATAAAGGAAGCAATAATGGGTCCTCATACATGGGTTGATGTTAAAAACAGGGTTGCAAAACAAATGGAAAATCTATGTTTAATTTGAAATAAGGGCTGAAAATAAAGATGTTGAAGGTGAATATTTCAAGCACCCTAATATACTCCACCATTTGTATGATAATCACCTTGTATCCTATGAAACAATTCCATGGAATGATGAAGTTCGCGTTTATTTTACAAAATTATTTTATGCAGAATTATTTTTTGGTACGAAACCCAATTATAATGACCTTCCTTCTGAATTTTTTTTCCTAGGAAAGTTCAGTTATGTGACCATAAGGGTGCTAAGAATGATACTGAGTTACCTCACCCTGAGCCACCTTTGGTAATCTTACCTCTTCATGTGGAAATGTTTCGATCAGAAATGGATGCCACTGCTCAAATTAGTCGACAAGCAAGGGATTCCATGATAGAAAATGTTCAGACTGGACTTGGTGGAATTGATGGTCTAAATTGACAAAGAGCAAGAGATAATGCATGTGCTAATTTTGTATATCAAAAATATGATGAGATAGACAACATGAATTTTGAGGAGCTTAAAACATATGCAAAGGGTTGTCGTAGAAGTTCGCAGGACTTAATTATTCATGAGGAACAGGGTGTGGGATTGGTATATGTTAATGGTTAGGGTGATAATTTAATGTAATTTATAATTTACATATACATGTTTATCTGTATGTGCTATTATAACATAAATGTATCATATGTTCACCATTTTCATTTTACATGGATTTTGAACGAAAATTTTGATAATATCATGGTCCAAGGTTCAGGTTGTGGAAACCAAGATGATATTTTGGGTAATGTTAGTGTTTTTTAATATTTCACGATGTTAATGTAAATTTAGTATTCCATTTTATATCAGTATAAGTCATTTCATTTTACAACTTGGTTTGAATTCAAAAACATTTCTTCAAAGTTTGGGTTTAAAGAACTTTTTGGAAGACATTTTTTTGGAGGTGGCGTGATTTTTCTTGGAGGTTCAAAGTTTGAGTTTAAAGAACTTTTTTGGAAGACATTTTTTGGAGGCGGTGTGATTTTTCTTGGAGGTATGTACGTGTTTTGTGTTGAAATAAATCTTTTGAGCTTCTTTGTTCAAAAACTTTTCTTCAAATTTTGGATTTAAAGAATTTTTTTGGAAGACATTTCTTGGAGGCGGTGTGATTTTTCTTAGAGGTATGTACATGTTTTGTGTTGAAGTACGTGTTTTGGATTGGATTACGTATTTTTTAGAAAAGATTTTTTTAAATTAAATCTTTTGTGATATTGTTTGTAATTGAGTTATTGTCTAATTTTTTAAAGGAAATTTTTTGAACCTCATACCCTATTATCATGGGAAATCGAAGAATTTGTGTGAGAAAATATGATCGAAAAAGAAAGCCCGAGGAACGTAGAGAAGAGACGAGACAATATCGCAAAAGAAAGTTAGAAGCTCTCTCAAATATTGAAGAGGAAAATCAACCTCAAGCAGAAATTGAAGCAGGTATGTAAATGTAAATATTGCATGATCTATTGATATATATTTAAAATTTTCCTAATGTAAAATGTGAAGCTTAATTTTTATTTGATGAACTAGTTTGAAAAATATTTTGTTTGATGTAAATAGACAGAGATATTCCTCAAAATATTGAAGAAGAAAATCAACCTCAAGCAGAAATTGAAGCAAGTATGTAAATGTAAATATTATGATCTATTGATATATTTTTAAAGTTTTCCCAATGTAGAATGTGAAGCTTAATTTTTATTTGATGAACTAGTTTGAAAAATATTTTGTTTAATGTAAACAGACAGAGATACTCCTCAAAGTATTGAAGAAGAAAATCAACCTCAAGCAGAAATTGAATCGGGTATGTAAATGTAAATATTATGATCTATTGATATATTTAAAATTTTCCTAATATTTATTGACATATTTATTAATTTAGTTATTTATTGAATATGTACTATTTTTTCGAATATGTACAAATGAAATCACTATCGATAATGAGATGTTAGAAAATGTCGACACTCGCACATATGGAGATAAAAAACCTGACTATTTTATACGATATCGTGTCGAGAAAATTTTGGAAATGATTTTCAAAACTGAGGTGACAGTTCAAGCTCAAATGTTGAGAAAGACTCACCATCAAGGAAATAAAAGGAAGGAACAACACTATTAAGACCAAAATCAACCAAAGATAAAAAAATGAAAGAAGATAGAGTAAAATATGAGAAAAGCAGAGTCAATTTAAGAGATTCAGAGATAAAGATGTTTCAAATATACGAGAGATTTACAATGGCAATAAGGTTTGCATGGTCCCTCAAGAGAATTTAATTCTGACACATCTATGGTACTATAATCGGGAACCTCGCGAAAACTCGCACAAACATCGAAATTTCGACCGCAAACAGATGTAAATGATGAACTACATGGCAGAGCTATTTCATAGGCAACCATACAAAGATAGACTTAATATTGTTAAAAAATAATATATGCGAAGTATTGAAGAACACATAAGTATTGGAAGAACAATTAGCGTGTTTCACCGACTGCAAGACATGTGATGCGAAGAAGAATAGCACGAAATCAATACGAAGAACATGAAAAACATCTCTTGGAAACCACTCAAATAGAGTTATTCAACAAGTTCAAAGAAGAGAATCGTCAAATTCAAGTTTCACTCAGTGCTTTTGTTCAACAAAACCATGGTATGTAAAACCTATCACCGTACGCGACACTTGTTGTTGTCGTTATCATGTGGAATTTGAGTTATATTATGACACATTCCTTGATTTCGGTAGAACATTATGGAAGGATTCACTTCCTCCTTCCACTATCCGTGAATTCATATCTCAAATTCTATGTGAAAGAGAAAGCGATGAACTATTTTACAAAAAGAAATGTGTTGGTGGTAAAAAATGCGATGATTGTGGAAATTTGATTAAATTTCAAAACAAATATCGTATTGATATAAATGATCAATCATTGTCCAACATGAAAGTGAAATGGAAGAGATATGAATATATCAGTACATCGATTCAAGGTGCAGATAGTGTTAAAAGAATCGAATTACGAGAAGACGAAATTTTTCTGATAGACTTTTTGAGAAAGTTTAAAGCAGAAATTTACAAATACACCAAGCATTCCCATAGAGCTCGATGGCAAGACTTGCAATTCAAAAAATCTCGTGAAGTTTTTCCACCAGGGACCATTTTGTCAATGATTGATTTTGCAGAAAACTACACATTTGTTCCACAAAAATAAATTCAGGGTGAATACTATCACTCTGACCAAGTCTCCATGCTCGTCCATATTCTATATAGACATGCTGAAAAAAATGTCGATCATATAGAAAGCATGAGTGAAAATCGACATATCATTAAAGAATATCACTTTTATATCAGTGACGATCGTACACATGATACATTTTTTGTACAACATTGTTTTGGAAGAATTTATGATTCATTGAAAAATCGTGGAATAACATTCAATGAACATTGGATATGGTCAGACGGATGCGCAGGTCAATTCAAATCTACACGATCATTTTTTTGGTTGTGTCGTCTTCATAAGAAAACCTCCATTAAACATTGTTGGAATTTCTTTGAGACTGGCCATGGAAAAGGAGAACATGACGGTGCAGGAGCATGCATAAAACGAGTACTTCGAAGATATAAAATGAACCACTTTGCACGTCGACTTGCAAACGCTGAAGAAGTTGTTCAATGGTGCAAAAATGCTCTAAGCCATGAGATTAACCCATCACGAGAAGTGCAAAGGTACATTCAATTTAATTTATTTTGGTAATCTAATTTTAAACATTGTACATTTATCATGCAATGATTATTTTTAATTGTATTTTGATATCATATTTACAAATTCTTTTTCTAATTTTCCATATAAAGGTTTTTTTGGCATATTGGAATCGGAGACATAAATAGATCAATTGGAAATGACATTGAAACAATAAAAGGGACTCGAAAATTGCATTCAATTCAAACAAAGTTGTCCACAAATGTGTTTGCATTGGATAAAAGAAAATATTTTTGTTTTTGTGATGTTTGCATAGACAACACAAAATCCAATGACGTCTGTGAAAACAAAATGTATGTGAACGATTGGAAACATACAGAGCTAAATACAAAGGGAAAAATGTTTGTTGCAATGTTTGAAGAAATGGAATCAGATGAAACTAAAATATCATCCGATGGTGATCGAGTTTCCGATCTTGTTAGAGAAGGTAACATTTGAATTACTTTTTAATGATTTAAAGATCTACAAATAAATTTAAATATGCATATATTAAATGTTAAATTTATTTTATTGTGCAGGAGATGTTTTTGCTGTAATTGCACCTATTGACAACGATGAAAATGTGAAGTATTATTTGATGCGTTGCACCGAACGAAAAATGAAATTATTACAAGACTTTAATGATCACGGATTTCAGTATGACAGAGGGTCTATTATACTGAAAGGTTATTTTTTCAAACAAACTCATCAAAGTGGAGACTTTGTTTACTTTGAAGACTATGAACCCGATTCCATAAGTTGTCAATATAGTCACTTGGTGTGTGCAGCACGCATAAAGTTGATAGAAGTTCAATCAAAGAAAAAATCAAAAATTAAGAAATGGAAAATGTCAAAATCCGATCATGAACGGATTATTGAGGATGGAATTCCATTAGAAATTTTTTGAGTGAAGTGTCCAACAATTTATTATCTTTGGATTAAATATTTTTTAGAACTTCCAGTACTCAACTAAAAATTGAGTTGCTTATGTTATTTGTGGTTTCCACATGTTACAAATTGTTTGGGTACAAGCACGTGCTCTAGTATCAACTGAAAGTAGTTTTTCTATACATGTGCATTGATTAAAAATGAACTATATATGTATTGGATATATATATATCCAATATTGGATAAATTAATTGTTCTTGTATATGTTCTCCGACCATATGGTACAAATTATTTCACTTTATTTTGTAAGGTCAGATTCGGTCCCCATATGGCCTAGCCTCCAAGGGACGAGATAACAAGTGGTTGTCCCCACTTGCCCGAATCTCAGCTTTTAAACTTACATGAGTAAAATTTTACTGTTTATGTCAGGCATCTTACATGATGTCCTAGCCAAAGACAGATTCTCTTTGTTTCAAGTTTCCGGTAAAAGTTGTCACCGAATGACCTACTTGAACTCTTGTAGTAAACACCATACCTTATCTCTCTTGCTCTCCAATATTATTAGGTTTAATTATTATAACACAAAAATCGTTCTACATTGTCAATAATTTTTTGCGCTTACACTGAAATCAATGAACACTATTAATCCAATGACTTTACAAGTAATGTACTATCATACATGCAATTATATCAAATTAGAAATCAACATATACAATGAAATCAATGGGGATTGTCTTGTTACAAGTAACATAATTTCAATTTACCATATGTGCAAATGTAGGTTGAAACCATCCAAAACATTAAGTTGTAGATTGAAACCATCCAAAACTTTAAGTTTTAAAACCCTTTTGATTATATATTGTGCAACATTAAAACATTAAACATTTAAAGTTCATTAAATATCACATGCAAAATGTAGATTGAAACCATCCAAAACTCGAGTTTTAAAAACTTCACATGTCATGCCAATTATAATTCAAATATCCAACAAAAACATTCAACAAATTAAATATCACATGCCAAAGTTGATTCAAGTTTCCGGTAAAAGTTGTCACCGAATGACCTACTAGGATATTATAAATACTAACCTTGTAAGATCATTTGGCATTCGGAAAAATTAGAAAGTCTTAGACTGTCAATCAATTTAAAGTATCATTCACCCTAGGGAGTGTAAAATATTCAATGTAGGTTGGTGACGATGCTCACTCGTAGCTTGAAGCAGCGCCAATGACCAATTCTTTAATGAATTCCAATGCACTAGACCAAATTTGGTTCAACCTACTTGGTTTTTCACCCAAGAAATTCCAAGGATGGACTATCTGGACAAACTGCTGAAATTGAAAAGCTTGACATGGAGATATGACAAGGTGAACAAAGACTTCAAGAACTCTTTATGGAAAGGGCTCACTTGAAGGAAAGAAGCACCACGTTGCAGGCTAAAGTCAAGACATTGGAGCAATTAGACAGAATTCGAAAAGGAAAGAGCTTGATCCAATTCAAGCAGACCCAAGATCGGATTGTTCTATGTAGCTTCATGAGAAGAGATATGTGAAAAGGACTGTTAAGCCAAGGGCTAGTTCGAAAGACATATTGGAAGAGGAAATGTTGAAGAAGATTGCAGAAGTAAGGTGCAAGACAAGGAGAAGGAATGATGATGAAAGTTCCTTGGACTTGAGATTCGTGTCTACAACCGTACATGGGAAAAAGTTCTCTGCTTTGATAGACACGGGAGCTACCCATAGCTTCCTAAGTCGAAAGGCAACTTCATCTCTTTGGAAAGATAGACTTAAGAGTCATTGACATGGATGATCATTCTATGGTGTTGGGACGAGACTTCATGGTTGCAGCACAAGCCATACCAATGATGGACCGAGACATTCTCTTAATTCTTGTGATCAATCTTAAACTATTTTCTGAACTTCTATTCTTATTGTCACCCTTATTAGTTTTGTCATCTTTCCGTATCGATTATATTAAAAAAAAAGTATAAATCATAAATCATAAACCATTTAAATATTTAGCTCGAACTCTTGTAGTAAACACCATACCTCAAGTCTCTCTTGCTCTCCAATATTATTAGGTTTAATTATTATAACACAAAAATCGTTCTACATTGTCAATAATTTTTTGCGTTTACACTGAAATCAATGAACACTATTAATCCAATGACTTTACAAGTAATGTACCATCATACATGCAATTATATCAAATCAGAAATCAACACATAGGTAAACCATTTAAATATTTAGCTCGAACTCTTGTAGTAAACACCATACCTAAGTCTCTCTTGCTCTCCAATATTATTAGGTTTAATTATTATAACACAAAAATCGTTCTACATTGTCAGTAATTTTTTGTGCTTACACTGAAATCAATGAACACTATTAATCCAATGACTTTACAAGTAATTTACCATCATACATGCAATTATATCAAATCAGAAATCAACATATACTGTAATGAAATCAATGGGGATTGTCTTGTTACAAGTAACATTTCAATTTACCACATGTGCAAATGTAGGTTCACATTCTATCATTCATGTAGTTTTAAAAACTTCAGATGCCATGCCAATTATAATTCAACTATCTAACAAAACATTTAACATTAAATATCACATGCCATGCCAATTATAATTCAACTATCCAACAAAAACATTTAACATATGTCCAAAAATATGTCCAAAAATATGTCCAAAAAACTTATTGTAATAAAATATGTCCAAAAATTGTAAATCTCACTCGAGTAATTAGGTTTAATTATTATAACACAAAAATCGTTCTACATTATCAATAATTTTTTGCGCTTACACTAAAATCAATGAACACTGTTAATCCAATGACTTTACAAGTAATGTACCATCATACATGCAATTATATCAAATCAGAAATCAACACATAGGTAAACCATTTAAATATTTAGCTCGAACTCTTGTAGTAAACACCATACCTCAAGTCTCTCTTGCTCTCCAATATTATTAGGTTTAATTATTATAACACAAAAATCGTTCTACATCGTCAATAATTTTTTGCGCTTACACTGAAATCAATGAACACTATTAATCCAATGACTTTACAAGTAATGTACCATCATACATGCAATTATATCAAATCAGAAATCAACATATACTGTAATGAAATCAGTGGGGATTGTCTTGTTACAAGTAACATTTCAATTTACCACATGTGCAAATGTAGGTTCACATTCTATCATTCATGTAGTTTTAAAAACTTCAGATTCCATGCCAATTATAATTCAACTAGATCCAACAAAAACATTTAACATTAAATATCACATGCCATGCCAATTATAATTCAACTATCCAACAAAAACATTTAACATATGTCCAAAAATATGTCCAAAAAACTTATTGTAATAAAATATGTCCAAAAATTGTAAATCTCACTCAAGTATCGAACTGTATCAAGTTTAACAAATTTTAAAACCATCTAAATTTTGAAATCAAATCAAATCTACTGTAAATCTTGTCCATCAAATGGAGGATCTAGCCTCTGGGTCCCGGTTAGCTCCCTATCCTATAAATAGGAAACCTACATACACAATGCACATGTATTTGAACATTAAAATTTGAAGTTTCAAAAATGAATGAGAATATATATATCTAGAACTTCATGTAAAAAACAAAATATAACAAAAAAATCACGCAATACCTCGTAAGGTTGCCTCTCCATTTGATGAACAGGTTCTGCCATAGAAACATCTGCAGTGGTAACCTATACAATATACATGTACAGTTAAATATAAATATATATATATACATAAATAATTTATATAAATTAAAAACTTTCAAATGAAAATGCACGTGTACATATATAAACTTATTTGAACAATAATATTTAAAAAAAAAACTAAAAACAAGTTCTTCAAATGCTGTGGATGTTCCTATCTCCGTTGCTAAAGTCCTCAGATTAAAAAAATCTTCTATACAAACCTAAATTCAAAAAATTTTAAATAACTCAAAATATAGATCTCTCTCTATATATCTCAATTTTTAATGGAACTTTTTGAGGTAACATAAATTTTGAACTTGTGAAAAATTGTCCACACTTGTACATATCCCAATGAAGTAGAAGGTATATCTCCTAAGGAAGAAGAAGGTACCACCATCCCAAAAACATCAGACGGAATCGGTACCTGTTAAAACATTTTATCGAATTATATATATACATACATGTACATGTGTGGCAACAATTATTTATTTTAGAGTCACTTAAAAAACACTAACATACATGTGCCAACATATCATGATGGGCAAACCCATCTGCATCGTTTGAGCCATAGGTCCCGAACGTAATATTAACATTTTCATCACGCATCATGCCTGAGAACTGCAAATGGTGTTTTAACATATAATCATACATTTTTGTTAGATTAATGTACACATACAAATAAATGTATACATGTGTACATACACATGTATTTATTACAAATTGTACACATGTATATGTAAATATAATTTCAAACCCCAAGGTCACTAACACATACCGTTCCGGTGCCCTCTTCCTCACGAAAAATTAGGTCTTGCAGACCATTGCGACAATTTATTGCGTATGTTCGGAGATCTTCAACATTCATGTTGTAAATCTCCTCATCTATATGATAAACAAAATTGGCACGTGCATTTTCACGTGCTCTTTGTCGATTTAAGCCAATATCGACTCCACTCAATCCGCTATGAACATTTTCGATCATAACATCTCTTGCTTCACGACTTATTTGAGAAGTTGCATCCATCTCTGATCGCAGGGTTTCGACTCGAGACGGTCGACTCACCAATGGCAGCTCAGGGCGAGGCAACTCCACATCTCGCTTAGCGCCCTTACGTTGATATAATCAACCTCTCCCCGGGCCAAAAAATTCTGAAGGAAGGTCATTGTAGTCGAGTTTCATACCCAAAAAAAATTCTGCATAAAACATTTGTGCAAAATAAAGAGGAACCTCATCGTTCCATGGAAGCCTTCCAAAGGCCGCAAGATGTTGATCATACAAATATTTTGCTTTGTCTGGGTGCTTGAAATACTGCACCTTCAACATTTTTCTTTTTGGCCCTTCCTTATAATTAAACATTGACTTAGCATCATCTCTTGAAACTTTTTGTTTTATGTCCTGCCATTTATCGAGACCTATCACTGTTTCTTTTCTCTTTCTCATCAGTTCTACAAACGAATCAGTCGTTGGCCCCAAATTTCTGTACACATTTACCATTTCACCCAATGAATGTGTAACTATTTCAAGGCTTTGTCTACTCTCAGCAGGTAGAGACAAAGCCATGAGATCTCTTTGCAATTTTTCATGAAGGCTTTCACACCTTTGTAAGGTGCATTCCGCCATGTTGGTTTCCCATGGTATATCAGTAATCTCAGCCGGATAAGTTGTGTTGGGTTGACAGCCTTCTTCTTGAATGTAGCGAGCTGCCCTGTGTCTATTTTGACCACTAGCTCGTACGTTTTCGACCTCTGCATCAATATATATAAAATTTCGTTATTAGAAAAAAAACGTGTAAAAAAATTTGTACAAATTTAATGAAAAAATATTGAAATTGATGGCAACCTTGATGTTGTTGGTTAACATCTTCTCCAACATGACCCTCCTGAGAACTAGACCCGGAATGACGCTGCTGAGAACCAGACCCACAGTGACCCTATTGAGAACCAGCAGCCGTTGATTGGCCTTCGAGGGAATAAATATCACCCCCTTCCCACAACCTGCTACCACTCATACCTCGACCAGTTGAACCTTGGCCACGCTCCATGGATGGAGTAGACACCCTTCTCCTCTTACGTCCTAAAAATTAAAATATGAAACTTATTAACAACTAATTTCACTCACAAAGTTAATAAAAAAATCAATTCCATATGTGCACACATGTATGGAGATTTAAGATTATATTTAAATACCGTGAACATCCTCCGATCCTTGAGCCTCCATATGGGATTCGGCTGATCTTCGTCTTTCATCCTCCATGATATATATCTATTGGTCGACATTCACAAAATAGATTTCAAAAAATCAATACCTCAGAGTAAAATCCAGTTTGGGGCTATTAAATCCAATATGTTCTATATTTCTTACATTTCAGCCCTCCTATTTTTCTTTCCAACCAAGGTTTATAAAATAACATGAGAAGCAACATGAGACTTAGAACAATCATTTTCATTATCTATATGGAAGGCAAGAAGGATTATATCCCCTTAAGCTTAAGCTTATGTAGTTTGTCAATTTTTATCATATATTTTTTGGTAAGTGTAAATGTTTTTTAATCTATAGTACAAGTCATGAGTTCCCCAATTTTACCTTATGTAAAGCATGATTCTAGGATTACTAAAATTTGTACTTAGTTTTTTAAGAATATATCAAATAAATTTTTTGAGAAGCAAATATGGTTTTTTCCTTAGAATTTGGCACTTAGAATTTCCATAACGCTTATAACCCCATCCTTACAATTTTTATAATTTCCATGATGAGACATTTGAATTTCCTTCCCCATATTTCTTGTTAATGATTATAACCTTAAAATGGCTAATATTGGTTTTTCATCATCATCTAAAAATGACTTGGCAGATGAAAATTTACCATGTCAATCATCATCACTTCACACCATCTCATACATGACCCCTTCTACATATTATATGCATGAATTTTTGGAATGTCATCATCTCTACCTATCCCATGAATTATTGTGACAACAAGTGAATAAAATACAATTTATAAGCAAAAGATAGTTTCTATTTTGTCCTCCTCCATCCGCCCCATAGCTAGTGATTTCTCAATTTTCCACTTCCAACTTTCTATTCTCGAAATTCATTAGCAGCTAATTTTATCGATAGCCACACCACTATACATATAATTATCATATACACTACTACATTAATGAACTCTACGTTGTTTGTTATTATAAAGTCCAATAACAAACAATGTTAATTGAGTTTAGTAGTGTATATAACAATTTCTTTGACTTCCAAGTGTGTTGTGACTATTAGTAGAATTAACTACCAAAATGAATTTCCAAAATAAAATGTTGGAAGAGAAAAAATAGGCAATCACTAGATATGGAGTGCGTCGAGGAGGACAAACTTATAATAATCCCTTCCTTATCAAATTTCCTTTATTCACCTAATGTCACAATCAATCATGGTCTAGATAGAAGAGATAACCTACCATAAATTCAATCATATAATGTGTAGAAGGGTCATATGTAGATGGTGTGAAACGATGATTACAAACATGATAATTTTTCATCTACTAGGTCATTTTGAGATGATGATTACAAACTAGTGCTAGCCCATTAAAGGTTATAATCATTGGTGCCTAATGTGGGGTGGACAATTTAAATCAAGTTCGTATCAAAGTACAATTTAGCTCATTTTAGTCAAGGTTAGTTAGAAGAATTAGCTATTGGTTTCTACCTTCAATTTCCTCTGAAAATGAATGTGTACGTGCTTTTGAGATACATTAGAGACATTAGAGGAACAAGGTCCAAATTTTTGATGAAAATGTGCTATGAAAGTAAAGGGTTTTAAAGGCAAGCATGTACAAGGCATAGTTGAGCCAAAATGTTCTTCAAGAAGGGCCTAATTATTTGGGTCTTGGTTATGGAAAACATGGAAAATGCTCCAAAGCCAAGGAGGCTTGTGAGGTTTGTGTTCATGATGAATGGAACATGTACATAGTTTACCTTAAATTTGTTGTGTTTTACGGATATTAAAATGAAGAACTTCTATTTAGATCCATTCCAGAGATTGACTATAGGGGCATTTATTAGATATGTCACCTTTCATAAAAGATGAGATCCAGAGGCTACCTGGCCCTTTACAGACTCTGCCTATAGAACTTGTAGAAGTAAACACTAGAGGCATTAACAATATCAAAGAACGTTTTCATGCTCAGACATGGGAATGTGTCTCTTTCCCTACGTAAAAAAATAGTTCTTGAGGTAGTTAATCTTCATAGACATGTCATCAAGCAAGTCAATGTGATCATCCCTCCTTCCCTCCCTTGTAAAATAATTATGTTTTGCGGGTCAGAAAGCCAAAATATGGAGACAATTATCACCAAATCCAACGTATGATTATGCATGATGGAGAATCTCTAGCGCTTTCCCTTGTTAATATATTTAATAATCTCAATATTTATTTAAAAGTATCAATAGTATTTCGACGACATCACATTGTTCAAATCTCATGGTCGAAATACTATTGATACTTTTAAATAAATATTGAGATTATTAAATATATTAACAAGGGAAAGCGCTAGAGATTTTCCATCATGCATAATCGTACGTTGATGCTTATAGAGTGAAAAAACTGAAAGAATCAACTTGTAGGGTCATTTTAATGGGGGGTGGAGAATTCAGGTCTTTGAAAATTCAAAGTATGGTGCATGTTGCATGAAGCAAGATGTTGAAAGTAGAGTTATGTTAGACACACGTAAATGCAACAAATATGGAAATTTTTACATGAGCTCTATTATTTGACTTAAGAGTCAGTTGTTTGAAAAGGCATGTTTTGTCAACTTGTGTTTGGTTGATGGTTTTGTACACCAATATGTAAGAGTACATGGACATATTCACATGATGTGAATTTTTTTTCTTTGAAGGAGAAAAATGACGTGTTTTCAGTTTGATGGTTTTGTTTGTGACAAGACGTCACAAGATTTTGCAAAGGTCCACTCTTTAGCGAGAGCCTCATGATTACAACCTATCCATGAGAATCAAATGGGAGTGCATCCTTATTTTGAAAACAAGTAGGATTCTAAGCTACCTAGGACTCAAACCATCATTTTTAAATTTGAAATATAATGGTGTTGTTTCAATTCCTGAATCCACAACCCTAACACATGAAATCACTAATCTAATTACACATGAAATAAATAGTTATTTTCTCCAAAAATTAAAATATAACTAAAAACTAAATTCAACATAGTTGAAAGAAAAATAAGCACCATTGAAATGGTTTGCTGACAAATGGTTAGATTTCTTATCCAATTAAGGCCTAGCATGTATTTTGATGTTTCATGAATTTCTTTGCAAATTCAAAGTATGGTGCATGTTGCATGAAGCAAGATGCTGAAAGTACATGAGCTCTATTATTTGACTTAAGAGTCAGTTGTTTGAAGAGGCATGTTTTGTCAACTTGTGTTTGGTTGATGGTTTTGTACACCAATATGTAAGAGTACATGGACATATTCACATGATGTGATTTTTTTTTTCTTTGAAGGAGAAAAATGATGTGTTTTCAGTTTGATGGTTTTGTTTGTGACAAGACGTCACAAGATTTTGCGAAGGTCCACTCTTTAGCGAGAGCCTCATGATTACAACCTATCCATGAGAATCAAATGGGAGTGCATCCTTATTTTGAAAACAAGTAGGATTCTAAGCTACCTAGGACTCAAACCATCATTTTTAAATTTGAAATATAATGGTGTTGTTTCAATGCCCGAATCCACAACCCTAACACATGAAATCACAAATCTAATTACACATGAAATAAATAGTTATTTTCTCCAACATTAAAAATATAACTAAAAACTAAATTCAACATAGTTGAAAGAAAAAGAAGCGCCATTGAAATGGTTTGCTGACAAATGGTTAAAGATTTCTTATCCAATTAAGGCCTAGCATATATTTTGATGTTTCATGAATTTCTTTGCAAATTCAAAGTATGGTGCATGTTGCATGAAGCAAGATTTTGAAAGTAGAGTTATGTTAGACACACTTAAATGCAACAAATATGGAAATTTGTACATGAGCTCTATTATTTGACTTAAGAGTCAGTTGTTTGAAGAGGCATGTTTTGTCAACTTTTGTTTGGTTGATGGTTTTGTACACCAATATGTAAGAGTACATGGACATATTCACATGATGTGAATTTTTTTTTTCTTTGAAGGAGAAAAATGATGTGTTTTCATTTTGATGGTTTTGTTTGTGACAAGACATCACAAGATTTTGCGAAGGTCCACTCTTTAGTGAGAGCCTCATGATTACAACCTATTTGTGAGAATCAAATGGGAGTGCATCCTTATTTTGAAAACAAGTAGGATTCTAAGCTACCTAGGACTCAAACCATAATTTTTAAATTTGAAATATAATGGTGTTGTTTCAATGCCTGAATCCACAACCCTAACACATGAAATCACTAATCTAATTACACATGAAATAAATAGTTATTTTCTCCAAAATTAAAAATATAACTAAAAACTAAATTCAACATAGTTGAAAGAAAAGAAGCGCCATTGAAATGGTTTGCTGACAAATGGTTAGATTTCTTATCCAATTAAGGCCTAGCATGTATTTTGATGTTTCATTAATTTCTTTGCAAATTCAAAGTATGGTGCATGTTGCATGAAGCAAGATGTTGAAAGTACACGAGCTCTATTATTTGACTTGAGAGTCAGTTGTTTGAAGAGGCATGTTTTGTCAACTTGTGTTTGGTTGATGGTTTTGTACACCAATATGTAAGAGTACATGGACATATTCACATGATGTGAATTTTTTTTTTCTTTGAAGAAGAAAAATGATGTGTTTTCAGTTTGATGGTTTTGTTTGTGACAAGACGTCACAAGATTTTGCGAAGGTCCACTCTTGAGCGAGAGCCTCATGATTACAACCTATCCGTGAGAATCAAATGGGAGTGCATCCTTATTTTGAGAACAAGTAGGATTCTAAGCTACCTAGGACTCAAACCATCATTTTTAAATTTGAAATATAATGGTGTTGTTTCAATGCCTGAATCCACAACCCTAACACATGAAATCACTAATCTAATTACACATGAAATAAATAGCTATTTTCTCCAAAATTAAAAATATAACTAAAAACTAAATTCAACATAGTTGAAAGAAAAAGAAGCGCCATTGAAATGGTTTGCTGACAAATGGTTAAAGATTTCTTATCCAATTAAGGCCTAGCATGTATTTTGATGTTTCATGAATTTCTTTGAAAATTCAAAGTATGGTGCATGTTGCATGAAGCAAGATGTTGAAAGTACATGAGCTCTATTATTTGACTTAAGAGTCAGTTGTTTGAAGAGGCATGTTTTGTCAACTTGTGTTTGGTTGATGGTTTTGTACACCAATATGTAAGAGTACATGGACATATTCACATGATGTGAATTTTTTTCTTCTTTGAAGGAGAAAAATGATGTGTTTTCAGTTTGATGGTTTTGTTTGTGACAAGACGTCACAAGATTTTGCGAAGGTCCACTCTTGAGCGAGAGCCTCATGATTACAACCTATCCGTGAGAATCAAATGGGAGTGCATCCTTATTTTGAAAACAAGTAGAATTCTAAGCTACCTAGGACTCAAACCATCATTTTTAAATTTGAAATATAATGGTGCTGTTTCAATGCCTGAATCCACAACCCTAACACATGAAATCACTAATCTAATTACACATGAAATAAATAGTTATTTTCTCCAACATTAAAAATATAACTAAAAACTAAATTCAACATAGTTGAAAGAAAAAGAAGCGCCATTGAAATGGTTTGCTGAAAAATGGTTAAAGATTTCTTATCCAATTAAGGCCTAGCATGTATTTTGATGTTTCATGAATTTCTTTGCAAATTCAAAGTATGGTGCATGTTGCATGAAGCAAGATGTTGAAAGTAGAGTTATGATAGACACACTTAAATGAAACAAATATGGAAATTTGTACATGAGCTCTATTATTTGACTTAAAAGTCAATTGTTTGAAGAGGCATGTTTTGTCAACTTGTGTTTGGTTGATGGTTTTGTATAGCAATATGTCAGAGTACATGGACATATTCACATGATGTGAATTTTTTTTTCTTTGAAGGAGAAAAATGATGTGTTTTCAGTTTGATGGTTTTGTTTGTGACAAGACGTCACAAGATTTTGTGAAGGTCCACTCTTGAGCGAGAGCCTCATGATTACAACCTATTTGTGAGAATCAAATGGGAGTGCATCCTTATTTTGAAAACAAGTAGGATTCTAAGCTACCTAGGACTCAAACATTCAATAAATTCAAAAAAAAAAAATATTACTTAAAATATGAATTTGGATGTGAAATAATCATAGCTAAATGTGAAAACAAAAATTATATATATTTGTTTTAACTCCAATGTACTATAAGGTTTAAATCTATGATACTATGGGAAATAGAGATCTATCCAAAAAGTATTTCTTTCAATATCAGTATAAATATACATAAAGTCTTGAATATTCTGCAATTTAATGAAACAATAATTAATAATCCATCTTTGAAACCATCTAAATAATAAGGAAATAACACATGTGGAAACCAACAAGCACCATCAATTAACCAACCAACCAAATCCCCACTGATGGCAAGGGTTAGGTTGTTACATTTTATCTACATATAACCCAAATGATTTGGTTGTCCTTTGTGCTACTTCTTAGAAAAACTGCAAGATGAAAGTTACGGAAATTCACGATTGTGAAATTCTAGGTGTCCAAGAGGTGTAAGAAAAAGGAATAAAATAAAATAAAATAAAAATAATTTAGCTCCCAAGGTCTCCAACGAGGAACCAAAGCATATTTCTTTGTCCTTAGAAAAGCTACAACATGAAAGCACGAGAAATTCACAATTACAAGATTCTAGGTGTCCAAGAGCTTAAAGGATAAAAAATAATGTAAAAAACTGAAAACTTGAACTCGTAAGGTGTACAACAAGGAAACAAAGTATATTTCTCAAGGCCATTTTGTACTTAGAAGAGAAGCAAGATGAAAATAGAGAAGATTCACAATTGCAAGATTGTAGGTGTCCAAGAGCTTAAACAAAAAACTCAAGTTCTGAAGGTCTACAGAAGGTATGAGAGGCTTAATATTAAGCAAAAATAACCACCAAATATCTTCCTTGAGAAAACAAAATAAAGGAAATAAAGAGTCCCCAAATAACTAAAACATTGTTGTTTTGTGGAACCAAGATATAGTCAACAATATATGTGCTACACAAAAACAAATGTAAACACAATGGAAAACTAAAACATATCTCGCTATCAAATTCGTGAATTCTTATTTTAAGATGGTAGAACTTAAGTCTCAATTGTAATTGGATTCTTTCTAAAGTGTAATTCCAAGCTCATTAAGCATACTAGGTGACCAAATTTTTAAGTAACTTGAGATTCACAACAAGAGATACACAACATGCACCACAATACACAATGTGCCCTTGTAGATAAGGATTTAGACAAATATACTTCAACAAAGATGGAATCAACCTTCAAAAAGAATGATACAATGGAAGCAATATATCAATACTAGTGTCCTTTTTCATTCCTTAATAGCTATGATGACCAGAAACTTGAAATGCTAGAGATTTTAGCACTCGAGAATGGAAAGGACCAAAAAATTATTGACCGCAATTGTTTGGTGACCTTCAACTTTATGGAAAATGTAGGACTACAGGGAAGTTCTCTTTGAACATGAAATATGTAATTTCATTCCAATTACCGATAAATAATATGTTTTATTTCTGAAATTATATATATATATATATATATATATATATATATATTGATTGATGTCCAATGAATGACCACAAGGTTGGTCAATAGGATTCAAAAGTAAGACAAGGGAAAAGCAGAGTAAGACATGAGAAGAGTAAGAAAACGCTAGAGCAGAGTAGAGTAAGACATGAGAAGAGTAAGAAAACGCTAGAGCAGAGTAGAGTAAGACATGAGAAGAGTAATAAAACGCTAGAGCAGAGTAGAGTAAGACATGAGAAGAGTAAGAAAACGCTAGAGCAGAGTAGAGTAATAGAAGAGAAGAGTAAGAAAAGGCTAGAGCAGCGCATTTTTATAGAAATTCAATCCATTGTCCTTAACATGCATGATCAGAATATTTTTCTCATACAACAACTATAATGTTATCATTTCCTATACCAAAGATTAATTATACACTGAAAAATACCATCTCAAATTGAAAATTATGCATATGTAGCATGTCGAGAGAGATAGAAGCATAGGAGGGCTTTTGTATTGACATATTTTGGTCAACCTATAGAGCATGTACATGCTACAGTGTGACATAAACTTCAGATAGCCTTTTGTTGAAGTTCTAGGAAATGGCTCTACTTATTTGCACTATGTAGCTTTTAAAGTTGCAGGGAGGAAAAAATTACCCGCATTTGACATCAAGTGAATGGAAACCTTTTTTTTCAGTAAGAACAGATAATGTATTACACAGCACAGGAACAGAACAGATAATGTATTACACAACACAGGAACAAAATAGATAATGTATTACACAGCACAGATAATGTATTAATGTATTAGTTGGTTTGGAATTGACTACCATATTAACACGCTACATGGCAAAGGTGAAAGGGTCTTGCAAACTGTACCACAACCATGAGATATTTTTTTATAAAGTTTAGTGTCTATTGAAGTTGGATCTCTACTGTGCATTGCAAGTTGAGACCAGGCCATTGCCACACAAGCACTACACCAGATTATCCTTATAAAATTCCAAACTCCACAAAACTCTTGCAGTGAAAATCGAATCACTATGTGTCGTGGGAATTCAGCAGATCAGGCTTGATGTTCACGATGCACCTATTCACTTTTCTAGCATCCAAATTATGCTTCATAATAAGAATAATAGCATCAGTGCATTACTGGTAAACATCATTGTTTAGTAGCTTTTGCGCTGATTCTAGGTCCGATTCAAATTTATCTACTGTCAATTCCTCAGGTATGGATCTAAGGTGTGCATGAAAGAATGCACCCATTACTGAGTCAAAATATGGAGCAAAGTAGGCTTATGTCAAAATATAAAGTTCTGCGCTGGGAAAGAGGCAATGTCAAGTTTTCATTTGAGTTGGAGCCGAAGTTGCTTTCAATTTTATGCTCTGTTTATAGATGAACAGAGCATCATTTTTTTTGGTGTTAGTTTACAGGCCAATGGCAGTCCAATTGTGACACTGGTAGGTTCTATGAATTATGCAGTCAGTGTGCATCTATTGTTTGATTTTTGAAACTTCAGGGAATACAGGCAATGGAAGTCATAGTCTTAAAAAAATTTACAAAATAATCTACAGAATTTACAGAATAATTTACAGAATAATCTAAAAAATTTACAGAATTTACATTTTGATAAGATTAAAATTACAATTTACATAAAAAACTAAACATACATATCAATAAAACAAATTTGTAATACCCGATTACGCAACCGTGGGACGAGGACGACCGTGGCGGCAACGAGAAACAGCGACAGCACCAGCGCGGCGACAAGGACGACCGTGGCGGCGATGAGAAACAGCGACAACACCAACGCGGCGACGAGAAACAGCTACAGCACCTGCGATGGAGAAAACGCGGGAGAAACAGCGACATGAGAAAGCGCGGCAACAATAAACCACATAACTTCGCGGGCGATTTATTTATAGAAAATAGTTCGGCCGAACTATTTTAAATGTAAAAGTTCGGCCGAACCCCATGTTCGGCCGAACTTTTATATAAGTTCGGCCGAACTTTAGTTGCTGGTTTTCCAATCTCCGACAACAATTTTGTTTGCCCGCGCCGTCAGTAGGCTGTCAGGCTAAACGGAAGCACGAGTTCGGCCGAACGTTAAAAAAAAGTTCAGCCGAACTATTTAATAGTTCGGCCGAACTCGATAAAATGTTTGGCCGAACTATTTCCGAAAAAAATTGTCAACCCGCAATTCTCACAAAAGTGTAACCCAGGTTCACGTTTCCGCCCGCATATGTATATAATTAAATGTTAACATATTCTGCTTCCGTCCATTGTTTTAGAAATGGCGCGACTCTCTTCTCCCTGTTAGGAGATGTACCAAATAATCCACTGTCACAAGTATTCAATTTTTCACTTATGTTTCAAATTATAAATTGAAGTGCAAGTTTCATTAAAAAATGAGATAAATCTTAAGTTATTTTGCAATTTTAAATTTTGGGAATTTTAGGTTTGTGGAGATGATTTATGTTCTCTAAGAACTTTGGAGATGGAGTCGACGATGGGGATAGGAACATCCAAACAATTTTAAGGAGTCGTCCAACATTTTTTTTAATAAATTTCATGAGTTTATGCATTTTCATTTGTAAAATTCTAAAATTTTGATATATTTACTTGTACATGTATATTGTATAGTTTATCAAGGAGGTTGTGATGCAGGGAGAACATGATACAGGGACAATGGAGGGGGAACTACATGACGTATTGCATGAAATTTTAATTATTTTTTTTCATTTTGTTTTTTGATGAAACTACATTCTCATTTAATTTAAATTTCATTAAATTTTAATTTTAATGTACATAAATTTCTTATACATGTATATATATTAAATTAAAAATGTTGTGCAGGTCCCCCATTCCTCAGACAAGAGCACAAGGAGGTTGCTGGAAAATATATTTCAACGAAATTCTCTAAATTGATGCAACATTTTACTTAACAGTGTTTTTATAGTACATGTTATATTTACTTTTCTATAACTTGATGCAACAATTTATTTGACAAAATTTTTATATAGTATGAATGTTATATTTACTTGTATTGAATGATATAAATTTTGGACATATTTTAAATCTAGAACTCTTTAAATTATGATTTAGTATGTATGCTAAATTTGGATTTTATGTGTACATTTTGCATGATGCATGGTTTGATGCTTAAAACATGGCTTTACATATTTAAGTTCACGAATATGTAGTAATGATTCAAGTAAATTTTCATTTAGTCCAGTACATTTTTCATGATCATGTTGTTATAATGTTATTAGATGATTCTTATGTTTTGTATAAAGTTGTTTTGTCACTTATTATTTAAAATGAATCTATTGAAATTGAAAATTACAAAACATATGTGGTGCACTATGCTTTTGAACATGAATCTTAAATAATTAGGTGTATATGTCTATTAAATGTAATATATAGTTAGGTGCATTTTGCATGAACATGTCATGAAAGACTCATAGATGGTTTTACGTATTTTAAGTTCATGAATATGTACAACAATGGTTCAAGTAAATTGGCATTTAGTTGGCACATTTTGCATGATCATGTTGTTATAATGTTAGTAGATGATTATTATGCCTTGTTTAAATTTGTTTTGTCATTCAAGTTATTTAAAATAAATCTATTGAAATTTCAAATTACAAAACACATGTGATACATTATGCATTTGAACATGAATCTTATAATTAGGTGTAGATGTCTATTAAAGATGATAGTTAACTTTTAATATAAAGTTGTAAATTAACATGCATAAACATACTATAAAATTGCATTATAAAAAACGACCATACAATTTGCATGATGTGAATGTGGTTTGATGCTTTTAAAGCTTAAATACATATTTAAGTTCATGAATATGTAGCAATGAAAGTAAGTTTGCATTTAATTCGTACATTTTTCATTTCAAATCATTCTTATAATGTTAATATCTAGTACATAGATGTCTAAAAACAATCATAAAATTTTAGGTACATAAATTTCTAAAACAATCATCAAATTTTAAAACTACATTAAAAAATATGGTATACAACATTTTGCATTAATGTACATAGAAAGGCTATTATGGATGCAAGTTGCTAGTTAACTTTTAATATAAAGTTGTTTGAATATACACAAACAAGTACTAGATAAAATTGCATTATAAAACATGGCCCACAATTTGCATTCAATGTATGTTTTGATGCTTTTAAAGGTTTCACATATTTCAGTTCATGAATATGTAACAATGAAAGTAAAATTGCATTTAGTTGATACATTTTACTTTCAATCATTATATTATAATTTGTTAGTATCTGATACTTAGGTTTCGTTAAAGTTTTGTCGATTTATTTAAAATTTGAATCTAGTAAAACTGGAAATTACAAAACATGGTACACATTTTGCATTTGAATGATGTATAAAATAATCATAACTCAAAATTGCATTATCAAATATGCTAGATACATACGTTTTGCATTCATGACATAAAAGTAAATAATGTATTAAAATTTGCAAATTTCATGTATGAAATCGTTTAAGACCAGAGAATGTGTGTATGTATATAAATTACTTGTTGTGTGCATGCAAACATAATATCAATAGAATCAAATCCTCAATACACTTGTACATAATAGGAAATATAAATATAATTTTGTATCTCAATACATCATTAAGAATGTACAACTTAAGAGTGCACAAAAAAAAGGCCAACAATTTGTATTTGAACTCTAAGTTCTCAAAGATGAATCCAAGGAGAAGAAATTGTTGGCTAGTTCAATTAAAAAAACATATAATGGAATTCCATCATCAATGATCCATTCATGGTCATCTTTTGACATTTTACATTTCTTAACTTTCAAATTTTTCCTTGATTTAACTTCTAGCAACTTTATGTGTGTTACACACACCAAGTGACTATATTGACAACTTATGACATTAGGTTGATAGTCATGAAAGTAAACAATACTCTCACTTTGATGAGTTTGTTGGAAAAAATAACCTTTCAGTATAATATACCCTCTTTCATATATAAAACCGTTATCATCATATTCTTCCAATAATTTCATCTTTCATCCAGTGCACCGCATCAAATAATACTTGACATTTTCTAGGTTGTTAGCATGTGAAACTACATCAAAAACATCTCTTGCACAATAAAACAAGTATAAATTCAGATCATAATTAACATGAAAAAATAAATTTAAAATTAGCATGGACTTGAGTTTATTATCTATTTCGAGATCTCTAGAATTTGAAAGTAATTGAAATGTTACCTTCTCTAACAAGTTTATAAACTCGATCACCTTCAAATGATACTATAGTCTCCTCTGATTCCATCTCTTCGAAGTTTTAAATTGACATTTTCCCCTTTGCATTTATTTTTGTATGTTTCCAAAATTTTACATACATATTTGTTTCAAAAATATCATTGGATTGTGTGTCCTCTATCATGCAAACATGAAAAAACACAAGAATATTTTCTTTTATCAAATACAAACACATTTCGGTACTCCTTTGTTTTAGTTGAATGTATTTTTCGAGTCCCTTTTACTGTTTCAGTGTTGTTTGCAATCGATCTATCTACATCTTGGACTCCAATATGCCAAAAAAAAACTATATGGAAAATTCAAACAAGAATATAAATATGTTATTTAAAATACAATATATATATGATAAAAGATAATCATTGTGATAAATAATGTTTAAAATTATAAAATTAATAAAAATTAGATCATATATTAAAGTTCTATATATATGAAAGTTAATTTGTATATATGTACATTTACCTTCGTACTTCCCTTGATGGGTTAGTCTCATGGCTTAATGTAGTGATGCATAATTGAACAACTTGTTCAACTCAAACAAGTCAGTCTGCAGAGTGGTCCATTTGATATCTTTGAAATGCTCGTTTTATACATGCCCCTGCACCATCATGTTTTCCTTTTCATGATCAGCCTCAAATAATTTTCAATAAATTTTAATTCAGGTTTTCATATGAAGATGACACAACCAAAATAATGATCGTGAAGATTTGAATTGACCTGCACATCCATCTGACCATATCCAATGTTCATTGAATTTTATTCCACGACCGTTCAATGAGTCATAAATATTATCAAATCAATGTTGTACAAAACGTGTATCATGTGTACGATCATCGTTGATATAAAAGTGATGTTATTTAATAACATGTCAATTTTCACTAGTGCTTTCTATATGATCAATTTTTTGTTCAACGTGTCTATATAGAATATGGACAAGCATAGAGACTTGGTCATAATGATAGTATTCACTCTATATTTCATTTTGTGCAACAAATTTGTAATTCTCTACAAAATGAACTATTGATAAAATGGTCCCTAGTGGAAAATTTTCAACGGATTTTTTGAATTGCAAGTCCTTCCATCAAGCTCTATGGGAATGCTTCGTGTATTTATCAATTTATGCCTCAAACTTCTTCAAAAAATCTATCACAAAAATTTATTCTTCTAGTAAATCAGTCCTTTTAGTACTTGTAGTACTACTTGAACCAATCGATGTATGAATATATTCATATCTCTTCCATTTCACTTTTATGTTGGGAAATTATTGATCATTTATATCAATAGGATAATTGTTGTGAAATAAAGTCAAATTTCCACAATGATCACATTTTTTACCACCAACACATTTCTTTTGGTAAAATAATTCATGAATTTCTCTTACACATAGAATTTGGGATATGAAATCATGGATAGTGGGAGGAGGTGCATTTTTCCAAAGTGTTTTACCAAAATTAAGGAATGTGTCATAATATAACTGAAATTCCACATGATAACGAAAACAGCAAGTGTTGTGGACAGCGATAGGTTTAACATAACATGGTTTTTGTTGCACAAAAGAACTGACTGAGACATTAATTCCATGATTATCTTCTTTGAACTTATTGAAAAACTTTATCTGAGTGGTGTCCAAGATATGTTTTGCATCTTCTTTGTACTGATTTCATGTTATTCTTCGTCACATCACATTCCTTTCTTTTAGTGAAACATGTGAATTTTTCATCCAATATTCATATATTATTTTTTAACATCTTCTACAAGTCTATCTTTGTATGTTTTCCTACAAATAACAATCTAAAAAGCGATCTTATCATTTAGATCTATTTGCAATCGAAATTTTTTATGTTTGTGAAATGTTTTACGTGAGGTCCCTAACACTTTTTCCATATATTTTACCAAACGATTTTCTTTAGCACTTGATGAAACCACGACCATTTGTATTTCTCTGCGTGCATCTAAATCACTTTTCTTTCTAGATCTTCCAATTGATTTTAGAGCACTATTTATATTTCGTATCACATTTTCCTTCATTTTTTTATCTTTCATTGATTTTCAAATACCCAATAGAGTCATAGCTTCTTTTAATTTCTTTGATGTTAAGAGACTTCTCAAAATTTGGGCTTGAACTGCCATATTTTCATCTTTCTAGAAAATATCAATAATGTGCTTAACATGATATCGTATAACATAGTCATCTTTTTTATCTCCATATGTGTCAGTGTCAACATTTTCTAACATCTCATCATTGATATTGATTTCATCTGTACATATGAGAATTAAATGTACAAAATTGGTATAAATATTCAATAAATAATTAAATTAAAAAATAGAGTTTCAACGAAATTGAAATTAATATTTATATGTATACTTTCAATAATACACATGACATATATATACATACCTGGTGATTCAATTTCTTCACTTGAATTTCTTTCAACATCTTCAACAACATCATCGATCATTGGTACATTATCTTTTTCACTTTTTCTTTCAACATTTTCAATCTCATCATCAATGTTATGAGGAATATCTCTCTTTGTTTACATTGCAAAATATTTTTCAAATTAGTTCATCATATAAAAATTAAGTTTCACAATACACTAGTTAAATTTTAAATATCATTTATAATATTTACAATTACATACCTGCTTACACTTCTAGTTGAAGTTGATTTTCCCTTTCAATAATTGAACTTTCATCTCTCTTTTTTTTGTAATATTATTTCCCATATTTGCTATGACCCTCAAGGCTTCTCGTTTGATCATATTTTATCTTGCAGTTTCTTTTATTTCCCATGATAATTTAGTATGAAGCTCAAAACATTTCCTTCAAAATCCTACAAAAAAAACTCACTATCAAAATTTAGACAAAAGCTCACTTTAAAAATTCATAACAAAAGGCTTAATTTTTTGTTTAAAAGTACTTTACAAATTCAACTCAAAAGACTTACTTCAACCCAAAAGACTTTAAAAAAGTAACTTTAAAAAGTCCGCTAAAAAATGTCTTTTAAAAATGAAACTCAAAAAATTTTCTTCAGTATCTTGTGAAAAGAACTCACTTTAAAAATTTAGACAAAAGCTCACTTTAAAAATTAATCACAAATGCCTTAATTTAAAAAAAAAATCACTTTAAAAATTCTTCACAAAAGACATAGTCTAGACCAAAACACTTCGATTAAAAAAAAATCACGTTAAAAATTCCAACAAAAAAATGTCTTTTAAAAATGAAGCTCAAAAAATCTCCTTCAAAATCCTGCAAAAAAAAAAAACTTGCTTTCAAAATTTAGACAAAAACTCACTTTAAAAAATCATCACAAAAAACTTAATTTAAAAATTAAAAAAAATCACTTTAAAATTTTAGCACAAAACATTTACTTCACCCCAAAGCACTTACTTTCAAAAGAAATTACTTTAAAAAGTCCACCAAAAAAAAAGTCTTTTAAAAATGAACCTCAAAAAATTTCCTTTAAAAATTCAGCCCAAAAGATTTAGATTGAAAATTCATCCCAATGAAAAAATGTGCGAAAATAATGTTGAATCTTTTAACTCTTGGCAATATCCTATGGTCATCTTAAATTTAATCCTTCCCACTACAACATATGATGTGAATTAACTCCAGAAAAAGAATTATTTTTCTTCATGATGAAGGTCATCTTATGTCTACTCTAAGAGAGTCCTCAGAAAAATATTATGCTCCTAATAAATATATTTATGTTATTAATAACTTTGAAGGTGATTCATAGTTGGGGCACAGATGCAGCCCATTGTTATCATTACAAAATGCAGAAACAAAGGAACCTTATTGTGTGTAGGATTGTGAGATGATTGAAAATGTAATTGATAAAAGAAATTCAATTCTGGAAGAAAATAACCCCCTATCAAGATGAGAGTATGTGGTGATCCACCTAGGGATCATGGCAATGATCATTAGCTTAGAGGATATAGAAAGTGGGTCGGATTCCCAGTGCCACCACATGCTCGGAGTTAAGCGGGAGAGGAGAAGGGGATGGTGGCTGTCATAGGTAAGGCAACGTGTGGTTAATTGCACTCTCTAGGTGGTGTGTGCTCCATTCTACATGCAGGCTCCAGTTGAGTGTTTTTTGGTTCATTACACCCTGTGGGAGATTGTCGTTACCTCGCACGGGTTCAGAAAACTGAAGAGCTGGAAGATCCAAGCGAGAGACGACATCGCATTCTATTATGTATCCTTGGCTTACTGGGAAAAGGGAATGGAAGATTCACATGTTTTCATGAGGCAAGATGGAAAGGGCAAGAGGAGAATTATGCTCTGGTTGTGTAGACTATCAGTTTATTTGTTTATACCTATCTTCGCTACAAAGTTGTCTATGTTCTATGAAATATTGTTATTAAAAATGGGAATGTACAATTTTCAATGCTCTTTGTTTGAATTTGGTATGTTCTGCACCTTTCTCCATCTCAAGGTGCCACCATGGAAAACCAAAGAGATCACATGATAATTGCGTCTTCATAATCAATGGGAATTTGACTCCACTGAGGGTTGGATGGTTGAGTCTATCATAAATCCTATGATGCAACTCGAAAATAGAGGAAATAAGTGGTCAATGAACCTGGGAAAAATAAGGACTGAGTGTTAAGAGGAAGGGAAATAGTGCCCAGAACCGCACTTCACACCATGCAAAAAATAATTACTGATCAGTGGTTGTGTTGGCTCAATACAGGTCTTCCTAAACTGTATGCACTGACTCCTGCATGGAGGGTTTCTTATCTGTTGTGGGAGAGCTCGGTCCTTAAGGTGAAGCATGCTCGGTTGAAAGTGGGTATGGGAAAGCTTCAAGGTAATGGCAAGAGGGGGCGAGGGGGTCACAGAGGCACCCAAGCAGAGGCATAGGAGAAAGGGAAAGGGGCTTCTAGCAACATCCACTGGAAGAGAGGTAGAAGTTCTGATGTGGAGAACATGCATACCATACTACATGCATTCAACGTTCGAATTCCAGCATAAGTCAACACTATGATAGCAGCATGGGAAGCGAATTTGAAAAAAGAAGAAGATCTGGAACCATCTACTGAGGAATGGGAAAATTTGGCTACAGACCCTGGGAACACCTGGGGGCAGCTTACCATGTTCAAATAGAAAATACAACTATATTGGATGATGAAACATGGAATCCATCACCGAAATTTAGGTAGAAGAAGGGCATTCGTAGGAAGATATGAACTCCAAGGAAATTCAGAAAGGGTTGCAATCTATTTAGCTTGAGTTGCACCAACAGTATGCCTAGTTGCGTAAAATTGAGAGACAATTATAGAACATGCACCAATTCAAAATTCTAGGTTCGAGCACTAAATATCTAGTGCCAATAGAGTCGCCTGAAGACTAGCTACCAGCACGATGAGTTCAATGTTCTTTTGTTATGATTTTGTTCTTGGGTTGGATGGACAAATCAAACTTTCCATGTTTTGGATGGGATATAAAGCAGTTTGGTGGCCAACAGACCTGGTTTGTTTTGGGCAGGTTGAGGCCATCGAAAAATATATATTTATAATCTGCTTCTATGATAAATAGAAAAGAAGTGATTTTTCTTACAAAAAAATAATTTTGGAAGAAAATAGGCCAAATGTTTACAATGAAGAGTTGCTTCAAGAGTCCTGTGAAGAGGTTGTGCAAGAGGATGTGGATGCTTTGAACTAGAGAGAAGATGACGTGTTGACTAAAACAATGTCTCATGCATGTGACCATAAGTTTGGCACACCACTTGTAGATTTCATGTCATTACAACGTGGAAATTCAGCTTATAAACTTGAAACTCCTATAAAGCAGGCTAAGTCTTCAATAGTGAAAGCAGATAAATATTCCTTGGTGCAAGCAGAAAAGGATGCAATGAGTTACCATATGAAACCTGTGCAATCCAAGATTACATGGTTTGTAACTCAACACAAAAGGCAACATGAAGAAGTATCTTCACTCAGTGAGGAACCAACGTTGAAAAATTGTTCATTTTGTTGTGAAGGAAAGACTAATTCTATGAATAAGGAAAACAACAAATTTTCTAGGTTAGAATCTTTTTCGGGAAAGGATGTATGTGATGTGCGGAATTTGACTTCTAAATGTGAATGGCAAAATGAATTTAAAGCAATACAAAATTCAAGGGAAGATATGTACCCTCATGTTGAAAGTTATGAATAGTTGTCAAAAGAAAAAAGAGGAAGTTTACAGGTTGAAGAGGATAAATATGTTGGTTTGGAAAATAATTTATTAGATGGGAAACCATTGACCTCAATGAACAGTTGAAAACTAGAAATGAAGGTGGATCATCCAAGGATGGGGCACCTATTTCAAAAAAAAGAAAAAAGGAAGCAGATGCATACCATCATTTATACCTCCTGGGTTGGCAGCTACAATTAATAAAGAAGAAGATGATGTGAATAAAAAAAAGAGGAGGAGAAACCAAAGGAGCGATAAAAGCAAAAAAAAACATGTAATATAGATCCCCAAACAACTAATTTTTATGTAGGAAATCTTTCACCTCATGTGGATGAGAATTTTCTCCTGCGAACATTTGGTTGTTTTGGCCCTATTGGCAGTGTTAAAATAATGTGGCCAAGAACAGAAGAAGAGAAAAGGAGGAAATAGAACAGTGGTTTTGTTGCTTTTATGAAGATAGCAGATGGTGAGGCAGCGAAGGATGAAATGCAAGGGGTCATTTTTTATGAGTATGAACTAAATATTGGCTGGGGCGAATCTGTTACACGTCCTTCTGAGGCTCTCCCAGCACCACCACCAGGTCAAATGATTGTATGGAAGAAAGAGGGAAGTGGTAAGGCACAAAGGTTTCCTAGGCGTTGTAGAAGGGCCAAAATGAACTTTTAGAATATGCCAGAAAATATTATTTCGAATCACATGTCAGAATGAAACGTTACTCGGCAGATAAACATCAGCATTATGTGTTGTGGGTTGTGCATTACATACATGTTGAAAGAGACATACGAGAGAACTATTATACTATAGATGATAGGGATTCATAGGACACTATCAAAATGACAGATGCAAAATGACAAATTAACAGAGAACAAAGCGGCAAAGACGAAGTTATCTCAATGTCTTATAGACAGTCTGGTGATATTAGCATTATCAACGTTAGCATCGTTACTGTACACACAATATGGGATCAAAGGCATATCAGCGTTATGGTAGTGATAGAATATGGAGAGTTGCGTTAGAAATTTAAATCAATACATTATTAATGTGTCGTTGAATGGTATTAGTTGAATTTGGGAAATATGTGAAACTATTGGACACATCATTGAATTTGGAAATGTTCGTAAACGAAATGTTATATATACGGTGGAAATTTTATTTCTGGTGCAATGGTGTCAGCATTAGTAATCATGCAGTGGTATCAATGTTATTAATGGTGTAGTGGCACGGTGCAGAATGGTGCAATGAGTGTGGCCCATATGCAATCTATCAATGATAATGGTGTATTTGTATTGACAACTTGGTTGTGAAATCTTCTCCACTTGTAATTTTTCTACATCACATTCATGGATAGGAAAAGTAGTTTCATAAATGTGAATTTCACAAACAAATGATCGCCTAGCCTTTGGTGAGGGTTTCTCATATAAAAATATGCTCGATGGAGATAAGGGATCAACTTAGTGTGATGCTTAGTTTCGAACTTAACTATTTGTGGGTAGTTATGGGCACATCCTATTCCACATTTATCCAGTGAAGAATTTAATTGTTGTTTATATACAGGGTACATATTCTTTGAGGAATGAATACTGGAAATAACTTGATCTCTACCATCCATGCTAGAAATCAAGGTATTTGAAGGTGGCACAGGAACATTACTTTCACATTTGCAAGGCATCGGTTGTGGTTGTGAAATTTCCCCTCTGGAGAAATATTTTCTATCCTCTTTCCAATATTTCTTAAGTAGTTTTTTATGTTGCTTTTTCAGAAAATCCTTCAGAGACATGTTCCTGATGGAGTATTATTTACAGAATTACACTTTCTCTCTCTACGACTTGATATCTTCTCTTAAAATTCAAACAAATTAGTTACAATTGAAAATGACGAAATCTCATTGAATGGAAATAAAATGAACAGACAATCAGAGCAAGATGAAACTATGTCAATAGATACCAGATTCTCAAATAATCAGCAACAACCACCCGCACTTTCGGCTTGTGCTAAAGATATGGTTTATCTTGGTGCCATTGATAAACTGGAGGTATCAAATCATCAAAGTTTGCTTTCATTATTAGTGTTGTTGATGACGAAGTATGAAAATGGAAGTGATCAAGGCGTAGATGTTGAGTCCAATCATTGCAGCATTGTGGATTTGATCTGGAATCTATTGGAGAAGTTTGCAAAACTTCACCAGGGATGCATGAATGAAATTGAAAATCTTTCCCCAAGTATTATGCATCGTTTTACACCAATTATTTCTTCACGTCGAGCACACCTATCAAGTCAAAATTGAATCAAAATTGTACCATATGCAATGTTTGATTTAATATGGGCTTGAATATATGATAAGTAGAGAATGGGGTATATGACATGATGCCCTTTTTCGAAAACTATATGAAGATGGTCACCTCACATTGCTAATTAAAGTCACATGGGACCGCATGCAATGTACTTGTTTTCGTATTCACATCATTAAATCAAATTTTTACCCAAATATACTTGTTTTAAATTTCGAATCGCATAGAGACGTCTCATTACTTCCTATAAATAAATAAGACTACTAACAGTTTTGTTCAAAATTGCCTTTGATCTTTGGGCATTATTGCGAGCGTATTCCGCTCTCCAAGCATATATTTTTAACATTTTTTGTACGCATCCACAATTTTTCTTTTGATAATATGCCTCAACGAAGCTTTGAAGGTTCGATGGCTTCCTTGTCAAGTTATGGATTGCAGATTGGTTTGCACTACTCAATAACAAGATGGTAGGTGATCTAAAAAATATTCAGACGGTAAGACATTACATGATTGAAATATGGAAGGTTGTTGGTATGAAGCTTAATAGGGTGCAGTTCTTGTGGTCGTCAGAGGAGATAAATGCAAGAGCACATGAATATTGGTCACTCGTCATGGACGTTGCTCGACATAGTATTCTTCCAAGGATTTTAAGGTGTTGCCAAATAATGGGTCGAAGTGAGCAAGATGAATTAGCTACTTCTCAAATGTTTTATCCATCCATGCAATGCACAGATATATTATTTTTTCCCTCCAAATATTGTTGAAGGAAATATGTGCTTGGAGTACATTAAATGCATTAGTTTCCCATGGTTTGGAAAGCTTGAGGTGATCCACAATGAAAAAATTGGTGGAAACAAGACCTACTCTACTATGGAAAAGTTGGTTATGGACTATGAAGCATAAACATTGCATCCAACTAATGTCAAATCTGCTCTCTCAAAGTCTTTGAACCGAATATTGCAGCTAGTGCAAGATCATTTCAAAAATAATGCGGAGGCGGAAGGATTTCTCAAGAAAGTGTAGATAAATAATGTATTGGAGGATGTTATTAAGAATGAAGGAAAGATTGATGGATTAATGATGCTTATGGATGCAATAAAATAACTCTTCTTGTTGATCTTGTTTTTGTGACTATATGGCTCCAGCATCAAACCTATATGTTCTTATTCTTGGTAGTATTTTAGTAGGGTTTGGTGTTGGTATAGCATCAATCACTGATCTAGTATATATTGTCGAATTTTCACCTTCTGAAATAAGAGGAGGACTCATGTTTGTAAATGTTCTAATGATAACTAGTGGACAGTTTTCATCAGGGACTAGCATTGAATTCTTGGTGCAGCTAGGTTACCTGTTGCGCTAAAGTTTGTATTGATGTTGTTCTTGCCATAGTCTCCACAATGGCTATTTGTAAAGAACAAGCAAGTTCAATTTGTTGTAGTTATTGAAAATTATATGAATCAAACCACTTGAAGGGTGAAATTGAAGAGCTCTCTGTTGCAATTGAATAATAAATTCAGAAGGTTCAGTCCATGGAAAGAATAGGATACTTTACCTTGTTTATCAAATAATAAATAAGGCTTGTTTTAATTTCTAGAGTTGTTGTACAGGCATCTCAACAATTAACTAGCATCAATACTATTATGTATTACAGTCCCACTATTGTTGAGATGGTTGGTTTTGTTTCAAATAAAATGTCTTTGTTTCTATCCCTAATGTTTGTTGGAATGAATTTAATTGGCTACATTATTGTCATATATTTTATATATCAATGTGGAAGAAGATCACTAGTTCTAACCAGTTCATTTTGTCAGATGTTGGATGTGGCTTTTTCACTTCCATTGGAAAGGAGATGCTTCCCGAAACACTATTGTTGAGGCATATTGTTCATTGATATGATGAAGGATTTCCAAGTAGCCATAGATGGCTTTTTGTTCTTGGATTGGTTTTGTATATAGCTTTCTTCTTCACTAGAATGGGATCTATTCCTTGGGCACTCTAATAAAATTTATGGTATTTTTTGCTACAAAATGCCTCACATATTTAATGTCTCATGTATTTAATTATCTATATCTTAATATCCTCTCACATCAATGTGCAATGTATTTTTTAATTGGAGAGAATTATTTGGCATTTATTCTTTTATATATACAATTATAATTCCTTACAAAGTGTCCTCCCAAAAACATTCTTGCAATATTCTCTACAATGCATTCATCCCATGAATTCTTGAAATACTTTTGAAATTGTTCTTGCAACCATGTTCTATTGCACTTACGTAATGTTAATACATTTTGAAATATATTTGGAGAAAAATTTATAAATCATATGGAGGAGCACTCAGATTTGAGCTTTGTTCAGACTGGAGCAATGTTCTATGGTATCCTAATTTGTTGTTTGAATATGCATTCATTCAATGAGTGGGTAAATATTGTTTGTACAATACAATAAATTATAGGCTATAAAGCATTAATACAATGATGACAACTACACTAAGGACTCTTTCACAGGCTACTAGTCATTGGTAACCTCCTTGTTTTTGATGTCAAAGGGGGAGGTAATCAGAGGAAGGAAGGCACTTCTCAGAATGAAAGGGAGTGGAAAAATGTGTTGACATCAATGCAATATTGTCATTGATGGCGAAGGAGCATTACAGGATCAACAAAGGTATATAGGAGCAACAACAATCAAAGGAGCAACAACATATGCAGCAGTGAGGGGACAAAGGAGCAGTAGATACATTTGTGGTTTGGCAGAACATTGATGTTGGCATGTTGATTGAGTTGAATTGTAGTGATGAAAAGGTAAGACTGCAAGGAAAAGACAAATATTTTTGTGATGCATATTTTTATTTGATATTGACATTTAGCTGATGCAATTAATCATTACAAGTGGTTGAAATTAATGTTGGAATATTTATTTATTTTTGTGATCTAATATTCAAGATATGAAGGATTTGGGAACGAATGAGTGGAAGGCAAAGAGTTAAGACTATTCACTTCATATTCCTATGTGGGATACAAACAACCAGCAAAATATCTTTATAAAATATGTTATTTTGGAAAGAATAGAGGGTTAGAGAGTTGGAGAATATGGGAGAGTTGATTGAGATGTTATCCATTAATTACCTAGCACATATGGAGCTTATGTGAAGCCGATTTAAAGGGTAGAAGAGGCAGAAATGAAGATGGAGAGATGCATCATTTATGACTAGGTAAACCATCACATTGTTGTTTCTTATTTGCATCAGGGATTGTAGTCTCATGTCAAGTTTTGGCTTGATAAATGTTTAATTGGATTTGGTTCAGGTAGGAGCCTCATGTGGGTTGGAGCCTACAGAAAAAATTGGGGATTTGGAGCTTCCTTGCATGTTGTAGCTTGAAGAAATTTGAGGTCGCAATCTCTTGTAGGTTGGATCCTATAGAAAATCAGATGTAATAAGGAGTAAAAGATTTCCTTTGCATCACAACAATAATAAAATCATGGTTTTCTCCCTTATGGGTTTCCACTTATATTAGGTGTCCATATGCAGTATTATTATGTGTTGATGTGATGTATTAGTCTGATTATTACTTGTTGTTCACATATTCAATTTGTTGATCATTACTTGTTAAGATGCTCATGTAATGATTTAGATAATAATTTTAATGAAAAGAATTTTAATGTTCATGAAAGGACTAAAATGATTCACCCTCCCTCTCAGTTTAGTCAAGATTTCATCAAAGTTTACTTTCAAGTTGTTATTTGATAACAGGTTGTCTATATACTTGACCAATTTCATGTGTCAGAGAATGAAATCATGTTGTTCCAAATAAAATGGCAAGGATTAGACATCACACCTCATATTATTTGTTTTCACAAGTTATCTACAACCTGAGTTTTTTAGCATGTAACTTAGTTGGCATGATTGTGCCTAAGCTTCTTTGAAGGTTGAATACTAAGTTACTAAGGTTTTCTTTTCTATGGCAATGTTTTATTTTCTTTGTTTATATAGGTCATACGGCCATTATAGTCCAACTGAAGAAAACGTGTTCGAGTTTCTTGCTTTTATGGAGGAAAATGGAATCGACATTGCTGATGTTGAGGTATATGTTGCATAAATCTTTTATAGACTACTTTAGCTTATATTCTAGTATTCATCATCTTTCGTCTTGTACATTTCATTGTATGTTATTTTGTTTTCGTGAGAGGAACTTAATATTTATGGTAAGAAGTAGGAATTGAAGAAAGAGGAGAACAATAGCACTGGAGCGACAAATGCAAAAAGAGAGAGAGAAGAAAAACGATCTAGTGATACCCTTAGAGCCAATATATGCATAAGACACACACATAGAGACTGATGGTCAAGTATTCAAATTTGGTGAATTCACTTGCAATGCCTTGGAAACACAATTATATTGTTATGAAGTGATAAAACAATATTTTATGTGTAAATTGCAGTCTCACCAATATTAAGTTGGAAACTCATATTGTAATACTTATATTTTATATAATATAATTTATGTGGTTGAAATTATTTATAGTTGCACTTTATATTATTTAGTATTGTAATTAGCATATGTAACTTTGTGTTTACATATTAGATGAACATGCACATTGTATGACATTTTTTATGATTTAGTTGTAAAATCATACTAATTAATTTATGTTCATTAATAACATAAAATCAATCTAAAACTACTAAATAGTAGTTTATATTGATTAATGATGAACACAAATAAAATTAATATACGACTAAATTAGTTGTTTATAAAGATTATTAAATAAAGTAAATTAAATTAATATAAACTACTAAATCATTCATTTATATACCAAAAAAAGGTAAATGACTACTACAAATGATAAATTTGTGATTACAAATTATGACTAAATCTTGCATATATACGACTATTAGTATATAACTTATGGTATCTTATGACACAACCATAATTTAGTCATATTTCATTGGTCATTAATTGGTTTCAAATGATGACTAAAATTTGCATATATATGACTATTAGTAGCTAATTTACAGTATCTTACAACACGACAAACATTTTGGGCATATTTCTTTGGCCCTTATTTCGTTTTCTCGGGTGATCATATAGTAATATATTTTTTTGTATATTTCATTATTAATTGTGGCAATTAATGACTAAATCGATGAATAAATTAATGACCAAAATTATGACTAAATATACTACTGGACGATAAAGTTGAGACAACCAATTATTGACTAACCTAAAAATGACTAAAAGTTGGTCGTGTTATAAGATACTTTAAATTAGCTACTATTAGTCACCAACTAAAAGTTAATCCTATATATGCAAATTTTAGTCGATTTTTAGTAACTAATTAGCCATTTTGTACTATTGATTTTTGATGGAATTTAGTCATTCTTGCAATGAAGTTTAGTCATTATAATGACAAAAGGAGGTCTCACTAAATGTTATTTCAGGTAAAGTCATACAATCAATTTTTTTACAATTGTTAAAATTTCGATGATAGTTACGGACACGTGTCATCGAAGAAAAAAGGTGTTTCTTGACTCAAGTGCTTGTTTAAATTTTGATGCCAATAATAGTCATTCCACATCACCATAATACCAACAAAAAGATGGTTTCCTGGTGATCTAAATTTGAATGTTGGTTTTTCTATGCTAATTTCATTTTCAGATATAAAACTTATTTATTGATCTTATGCTTGATGTACATGTTCCCTTGTTGCTTATGTGTGTCAAAGAGATAATTAAAATTGAATTTTATGTGTATTTGAAATTATAAATCATGAACTTAAATGAATTAATAGCTGCAACATAAATAACAGCAAACCATAACAAGTAATCCATTAAAACAAAGTTTTGATGAAAGAGTTCACCCCTCCTGGGCTACATCTCGTTGGTCCAGCTCCATAGCTTGGGCCTCTGTATTAGCTCAATTGTGCTCAAAATGATGTTTTCATGCATCAAATTCTCTTGGAACCTATTACAATGAGTTTAAAATTTCAAAATATATCAAAAATTACTATTTATTTACTCACTTTGGTTACCAGATGCTTTGGGTATGGCATTCCCTCCTGATGGCCCTAGGCTTCAAAATTCTTCAAGAAAAAAAAACTTTGTAGATGAGGTACTCTACCTCTAAAACCTATTCCAATATGTTCATGGCATGCCAATTAGCCAATAATGACTCTTCCTGAGCTCAATTTGGTCGAAAATTGACTCAGTTGTGGAAAAAATCAATTATCCTGCAATTTTGCCTCCGAATCTGGAGAGAAATCCAATTAGCTCCACTAATTTTGGAGTTCCACTGTAATTGGAAGACTCTTCCAACTTTGTCACCAGATTAACCGTGGGTTAATTAATAGATAAGTGTCGTTTAAATTTTAATTAACTTGTATTTAGTGCTAAGCACGTCTTATATTTCGGAACACTCAACATTGGTCACGGGCCATGGTCTCATAGTGAGGGGGATGGCCCCTTCCTTCTGCCATCGGCATCTGCATCACCCTTCTCATACCAAATTGGAGCATTGAATTTCAAGGACTAAGGCCCATGGCCTAACGGTAAAGCGCGTTGTGTGTTGCGGTTGAGGTCACAAGTTCGAACCCGGACCTCGACCCCCATTACTTATTTTTGCAACGCGATATATATGTTAAGCCAAACCTTATAATATGCATCCGCATTAAATTTAACGCTTCCACCATGTGAACTATACATATTATCCTCCATTAAACCATATGGGATTTAATATTCGCCATAATATATATGTTATACATATGCTCCTCTGTTAAACCATATGACATTTAATATTCACCATAATATATATGACATAATATATGTTGATGCACCGTAAAATATATATTCAAACCTTGGAACTTTTCATAGTTTAAATATGCCAATGTTTAAATAAAATTTGAAATGGGTTTTAATAATATATGTGGATATTAATAAATATATTAAGTTTGAAAATATATATATATATATATATATATATGACATTAAAAAATCATATAAAGTAGTTAGTATATATATATATATATATATATATATATATATATATATATATATATATATATATAATTCAACCTTAATACATAAAAAAATAATAATTTCCAACACATAATATCATGAACCCAAATTCAACCTTAGGAGGTTATTGGAAAATTTTTACCTTCACAAACCAAACTGGCGAATCTCATAGTGACACTTGTCACGGTCCCATTGGACAAAAACTGACGAAGATTCCCTGAAGGCTGAATGGGCTTCCATGTCATCAGCCTATACCTGTTCTGCAACCTTTTTTAATAAAAATTTTCTTGTTCTGAATGGCGATCAGCAAACCATAACTCCTTCATCCAAACTCGGTTTTCAACGAAACCACGTTGGATTCCTTGCCACGGGATAGTCGTTGTCGTTCTGGGTTCATTGAATTCTAAGCACTTTCATTTTTGAGCTAAAATACTGAGCCTTTGACACCTGGTGTTGCAATTTTGGAAAAAATGTGCTTCAAACAACTAAAAAAATTGAACATCCTTTAATGAAATTTTCATATTTTCCATGCTTTCTATTCAACGATTGAACGATTTCAACCATCATAAGACTGGCAAAAGTGAGCATCAATTGATAGATGCCAATATCATACATCCTTCAACAAAATTTACATACCCACCATGTTTTTTTTTACATCTTGAGGGTTTTATGTCATCATAATTCCATCAAGAGATGTATTCGAAAAACCGACAAACTAGAGTATTTTTAAAAGAAATAGAAATTATCCAGATGACCCATGTTAAGGTCCTCTAGCATCCAACTAGACTTATTCTTCCTCTTAGTAATATCCATCACAATGGTTACGATCAAAATGATCACATAGCTCCCCATGGTGATAAATGTCATCCACAGGGCACTACTGAAGCTTCGAAGTACTTTAGGAGCTTGGCCATTGAAAAAACATAATTTCTCAACCAAAATAAATTCCTCTTAACCAAAAATAAGGGTATATTGAGGAATTTTCAAGAAAATTGCTAGATAATATTTTCCATGAGATTTGTCTACAATTCTCAATTGGTGCAGTTCAACTACACTAGTTGAAACCATGGAGATAAAAATCAGTATAAACCCAACACCCATCCTATGAAATTTGGTGAAATCATTTTGGTTCGCAGGAATTTTATTGCACAAGGAACTATATCCTTCTTGTATGTCACTATACAAGTTGGAATACAAAGAATGGTAAACCTTGACATCCCTACATGTGGAATATGAATCCACTTATATTAGTTCTCATTGCAGTAACCTAATCTGCGAATAAATATGTCATTTTTGGTGAAAATATTTGGGTGGATAATTGTGCATATCCAAATGGGTAACATACACAATATGCACTTCACTTCCTCTACTTGAGAGACATTGTAGATCGTCCATGAATTTTTCAGTTCATCTCGGGTTATGTCATCCTTTGTTTGTGTTGTTGCCTTGTCAATAAACCTAAAAACCCAATGAATGAACATTTTAATAGTACAAAAAGAATTTTATATAATCTTAAAGACTCTTGAAAAATCAAATCAGATTAACATGTTGGAAAGGGAAAATTCAATAGTGATTAATAACCTAAATTATTCATTGTACGATATATTCTTTCTGCCCCCAATTTTTGACTCCTTATTTGGCATCTCATAAAGCTTGTCACTCTGTGATGGAACCCTTACATTCCATTTCCTTATTACTGCAATAAAAACTTGAGAAAAATGAGGTATGGGACTACCCCCAGGTCTAAAATGTTTGTAAGAAGGTGTTCCCACTAGAAATATAATGAGAGCCAATGTAGCTGACACAATGGTCATCGATAAACCTAGAATCCAATTTCCAAAGTCTTCAAAGTAGGGAAGAGACAATTGAGATCAAGAGCTAAGTAGAGCCAACTAAAGTAGGTTACCTTCGAAAGCTCTTTAATGGAATATTTTTCATCAAATTGATATACTCTAAATGTTACAATATTGGGCTAGTAGCCACCATATCCCATAATTATTGTAAAAAGTGATATATTAATCAATTCAATTTCTGGAAATGAGGGTTTTTCACACCTTAAATTCACATTTCCACATCTAGTTGGTTTCAGTAAGAACATAGATGTTAATAAATGAAAAATAATGAGACCTTGTTCACAAATAGAACCAAGTGGAATTGATATGATGTGATGAGAATGATAATAATATTACAAAAATTAGTTATAAGTAATAAATAATATTACAATGATATGAGACCTTTTGTTCTGTGAGTATGACGATATGTTCTTAACATTTTTGTACCAGTAATTTGTTAAAAATTGGTTACACATATGTCTATTATAGAATATAATATACTTTCCATAATTTTAAATTCTAGTTGTTTTATTTCATATTGAAGGAACAATGAGAACAACTTTGAAAGTATAATAAAATAATTAGGTTAAATATCCAATAAACATGGGAAGTAAAATTGGAATTTTTTTTCAAATATTTTGGGTTTACTTTGGATGCAAGGAAAATGGAATGCATCCAATACAATTTACAAATATTCCACATAATTATATTGGGTAAAAAGGATAATTAAAGAGAAAATCCAAAGGAATCAAAACTTAATGGCCAAAATCCAATTTAAAAATGTTCCACATAATGCTATTGGATACAAAGGATAATTATAAAGAACAACATCCCAAGATTAGATTTCATAAAGTGACATTGAGAGCCCAACACAAAGTCACATGATATAAATGATAATAACTAGAAAAATCCAATAATTTACAAATTTGAACACGAGTTGTCTACTTATAGGCATTTTTGTAAGAAATTGTCAATATTTAAATATAACTCATTGCAAAATGAAGGCTTAATTCCATATACCAGGAACTGATTGTTAAGGATGAATAATGGAAAACTAAAATATGATGATACCTATATTAGGGATAAAGGAATAGATTAGATATAGAAATTATCATTACAAATCTAAGATTAGTACAACTTGAGACAACATATATCAGAAAATATAGAATGATATTAATTTTAGAGATGACGATCATATTTAGCACTTAGACATGTTAATTATGATTTGCATATAATAAAGAGACTAATAAAAGTAGATCAGTAAAGTTATGTAATAATAAGGCATCTCATGTATTAAGTAGTGTAGTTAGGTATTTGGAAGTTACATACTCCTCTCCTACTACTATGTAATGAGAATATGCATAATCTAATGAATCAAAACAATCAATCCACTCTCTTTCTCATTCTTATGTGTGGATCCTTGCCCATGCTTTTGTATTAAAACTCACGTGGTATCAAATGAAGGTGAACATATGAAGGGATGATGTCAAAGAAGCAAGTGAAAGAGCCAAGGAATTTTTGTGACCAAAGAAACAACATAGGTTCTTCTCACACACATTTAACAAAAGATAATAAAAGAAAAGAGGAGGCAAGTTGAATCAAAAATATATGAAGACGATGGTAGTTGGTGTGGTTTTTTTAAATTGGGCCTCCAGAAATAGTGTATGTTGTGTGGAACGTTAGATTTGAATAAATCCAAATCCACCACCATGAAAAGTCAAAATGTTGTGTGACGGATAGCCACTAGTCACTTTCAAAGAGGCTAGAATCAGGGGTTAAACAAAACTATCTCCTAGAACATGAGGAATTTATCAATTTAGGCCATGGTTGAAATCAAAGGTAATATGAGTCAAATAAGCCATCAGAAAAGGTCATTTCCCCCCTTTTGATCCATTGAAATACCACCAAAGTTGATTGATGTGTGAGGAGTAAATAGGGTCCCCACCACGAGAATAAGCCATTATTCTAATTTAATTATTCACAAATTAGGAAACCAGAAGAGAAAAACCCATGGAATAAGCCACCTACCCATGTGAAATATTATACCTATGGAATGAATCATCAAACTATGTCATAGATTATGCCCATAAAGTGTTATCCTATGAAACATTTTACAAGAAAACATTTACAAGACATCCTATGAAACCAACGTTCTCCATTTAAAAAACCAAATGTATAGTCTAAGGATTCCAGAAAGTGACTCAACATAAGTCATCTCACAATACACAAAAATATAAGATACCAGGTTATTGTTTTGGGTGTAATCCTGGATAACAAGAATCTTGCATTTATAACCTTCAACAATCTACCTTGATCTTCTCAAGTATTTGTCAGCTATTTACTCAAAAAATAATTTGGTTAGGTCAAGACTAAAGGGAATAATGGAGATGACTATTACCTTTATCTTACCTCCAACATGTGCTCTATGCAAAGAGAACTTAGATATTGATCTTGGCCACCATTGTTGTCAACTACTTTAGGGATTTCTTTTACCATGTCACAAGTGGTATCGAAAGTGGTTTGGAGATGATTATACTTTGTTGATATAATTTTTGTATATAACATGATGGATTCTCAACTTTCTAATAGAACCCCCATTTCTAATATATTATATTTATCATCATGAGAGCACCAATCAAACCTTAATTAGTTCATTTTCTACTGGTCAAAACCATCTTATACTCAACCATAATGAATGGGACCATAATATATCCTTAATATCACCAAGATAAAATCATACTTTATCATTAATAGGGTAGTATCCATCCTTTTATAGCTCCATTCATTAGTCATATAAATGATTGATTCAGTGGAAATACTTCTATGTAGATTTGACCCATTTTCAGAGTGGTATTGGGAATTGGTGTGTGTGGTTTTTCTAAGTCTCAAAAGAGGTCGATGAGGTGGTATCAGGAATTCACTATAAGAAAAAAGGACATTGGTGAGCATCATGATTTTGACATACCTTTAAACTCTGTCACCAATGTCACATATGGTGACAGTCCTTAAAAAAACGTCGTTGTAAGTGTATATAATGATGGTCCTTTAAGGTTTGTCACCAAAGCCATTTTCAATGACACTTTGGTGAGGGTCATTAAAGGCCCATCACTAATTCTCTCTTTGGTAGTGATGAACTTTTAATGACCCTCACTAATGCTCTTTTAGTTACTCTTGGTGACGGTCAAAAAAAATTTCATCATCATTAATCATTCCAATGATTTTTTATGACACTATGTGTCTGTTAATATATTTTTTGTCAAAAGATAATGATTTAAGACCATTATTATGGATTATTTTTTATAATATGTCCAAGGCCATAGTTGTTAGAGTCACTCAAATTTTTAAGAAGTAATTAGTGTTTATCATTTCCCTCAAGTAATAACTAGTCAAAGAGATTTTTCCTATATTAGGGGAATTTTGAGGTCTAAAATGGGCCTCCTAAGGAAATTATAAAATAATAGTGGAAATAATAAAGTAATATTGGATGACATCAACAAATTTTAGAGGGAAAAATGAAAAAACTACTTTTTCAACTCATATTTTCAACTTATCTCCCAAATTTTTTACTCACATTTCGAGCGAGAGTACTCATTCGATGCAAAAGTTAATTCCTCATCCAAGGAGTACCCATGTTGCATACTTTCGATGGACCCTGCTACACGAAAAATGAGAAATACATGAAAAACGTGATTTCAATCACGTTTTTTCATGTATTTCTCATTTTTCACATATTAGGGCCCATCGAAAGTATGCAACATGGGTACTCCTTGGATGAGGAATTGAAGTTTGCATCCAATGAGTAATCCCACTCGAAATTTGAGTAAAAACTTTGGGAGCTAAGTTGAAAATACGAGTTGAAAAAGTAGTTTTATTATTTTATTATTTTTTAATATTTTTACCCTTTTACTTGAAAATGGTGAATCATCCCCCATTGTTGAAATCATCATCTTGAATCCTATTGGTTCTTATAAAGTTTATTTTGGTTGTTCATTTTTCTTAGGAGTCCCATTTTAGACCTCAAAATTCTCCTAATGTTCGACACATGATTCATATCTATTAAGTTTATAATCTAGAAAATTCCCTTCAAATAAAGTTCCACTAGTGTGTGTAGGAAATATATTATTTAACACATAATTAATTCTCTCAATTCTATTAATGAGAAATACCTAACACTCCTCAACAATCTGGGCACACCTTAAATTAATGCTTCGTCACACACTAACATTTCTTAGCACATTGCATGTCTTGGAACATCTTTGTACCTAGAACATCTTGTCATGACACTAACGCCCAAGCACATGGTGGCATGTGCTAGCACAAAATAGAATTCTCCTATCATGTGTTGGCATGCATCTTGTCCCTAGCATGCCCTGGAGCACCTTGGTTAAATGCATTGACATACGTTGGCACACAATGCCACTTGGCATGTATTGGGACCTATTATTAGTGTGCCTAGCATGCCCCTTTTGAAAACTATAAAGTCCTGACTTATTAACCCTCTTATTGGTTCTTCCTTTTGTTGCTTTGATACTTCTTGACACATATTGACATACCCTGGCACCCTCCACATCCTTAGCACCTAGCATGTATTGGCATATCTTGGCACTATTTGGCCCATATGATTAGCACACCCTGGAACTCCCAAGCACACTTTATGACTTCTTGACATGCCTTGATATTCCCTATGATGTCTTACCAATGCTTAGCATACCTTGTGACTCCCTCCTTGGCATGACAACTAGCACTCAATAACACTAGTCCCTAGCACACGTTCCTGATATTCATTAACTTACATGAATTTTGACCTAGTGCTCCCTTAATGTTTTGTCCTAGTACTCCTTAACACTCCTCAACGTGCATTAGCACTCTCTAGCACACCTTAGCACTCTTCAGCATGCCCTTCCACTTCATAGTATGCATAACACTCCCTCACACATATTGGCACTTGGCACGTGTTGGCGCTTGGAAATTCTTCGTATGTATGGAATGCGTTGAGATGCCTTGGTATGATTTGGAATGGTTTAATATTAAACTTATTTGAGATCAACTATTGGAAAGTATATGAGAAGAAATAAAGGAAGACATGACACTTAGAATGCACTAAGACTTTACACATGGCACCTATTGGCACCCAGTGTTGGTGTGCCCAACATGCCCCTCTTGGAAAAGGTAAATTGATGACTTATTAACCCTATTATGTGTTCAATTCCTTGTAGTTTAACTTGTTTCTCCCTTTTTTTCCCTTGACAGTCCCTGGCACGCATTGACACACCCTTGCACATATTGGCATGGATTATCACTTGGAAAATATTACCACGTTTGACATGCCTTCGCACTATCTAGCACATCTTAACATTCCCTAGCATGCCTTGGAACTCATGTTCTCACAGCTAGCCTTTACATTTTTTCACGACTTGGGAACCCAATCAAGTCCTTGGCTACTACAATTCATGTGACAATATTGGCCTGCTTCAACCAAAAAAACTTGACCAATTTCACCTACTACAAGTATATTGTGCCTTGTTCACCTAAGAACTACCTATAACTCATCTTATGTCACTCATGTCCAAGCTCAACTTGTCCCACTTAACTAGTGTCCATGACAAGGATCACATGATCTAGCCATGGCCATAAAACAACTAAGCAACATACCTTACATAGGAAATATTTCACATGTATGTTCAATTCATATAAGCAGTAGAACATTAACTAAGAGTTTTCAAGAACCACAAGATGCACAAGGCACATAAGACACAATCCAACACAAGACGAGTGCCCTAAAACTTATACACAACAATGTACAATATGCAATTATCTAGAATATTTTAAAACATGAGCATGTGGCCAAAGTGTGCCACATATCATATAAAAAAAATAGCTAAAGGAAAAACAATGTTGTGCCTAGCACAAAGTGATCTCCCTTTGTCTAAAACTGCTATGTCAATCCCCATATAACAATCGTAGGCCTGCCTCCTGTAAATCCTATTCTGAACTTCTCCTAACACACTTCATCCTTAGCACACTTGAATTCCCTAACACTCCCTGGCACACACTCTTATTCATTCCTTTCCATGCATTTTGACCTAGTTATCCCTTGATATGCCCCAACACTCCCTAATACTCTTCATCATGCATTGACATTGTCCGACATGTGTTAGCATGCCTTTTCATTCCTAATTTGAATGCCCTAACGCTCCCTAGCTATCATGCCCTCACAACAACCCTTGCTTAATTTGCAACTTGGGAACCCAACTAAACCCTCACTTGACTACAAGATCTTGACCAAGTTACAGTTACTACAACTAGACTATGTTGTTGAATTGTGTAGCTTCAAAGGTACTCCACAACCTAGTGAGATGGGTTTGTGTGAATTCGGTCACAAAAGGCTTTGTGGGAAAAGAAGCCAACCAAAGGGATTTCGGACCCAAGATGCAGTTTAAAATCTTAAATAAAACTAAAAAGGAAAATTAATATTTCTTAAGGTCTAAGTGCACAAAATCCATAAGTTCTAGAGGGTTCCTAAGATGTAGTCATAAAGTAGGTCAAGTAAGAGGGTTGAGTAAGGTTTTCTAAAGGGAGGTCATGATCATCCTCCAAGAGAAATATCATCATGTGAGGGTTCACAAGAATGTTGCATACTTTAATGGTCGGTTCGAGCTAGGAAGTAGGATGGAATATTGTTGTTTCTCTTTTGTCAGATCGAGCTTAAGAGAGGTTTCTCATGAGAATCTGGGCATGTGATTTCAATGGTGTATTTTTGTGAAAGCCGCATCAAATTCTGAAATGTTGAAATTTGGAACAAGAAACAGTGAAATTAGAAACCAAAAAGGACAAAAAAAAATTCACCCACACTGGTGAGGAATTTTGATGCACCAAGAGTGAGAAATGTGGGGTGTCTAATTTATTTTTCCCTTAAATAAATTCGACAATAAATTGTAATTTCATCTGATAACAACTTGTGTCAGTTAACTAAGTCATGATGACTGAGTGAGCTCCATAAATTCAAGTTCAGGGTGTAAGATGAGGCATGTAGAGGGATTCTAATATTTTTGGGGTCCATTTATAGTTGATGCATTAGTGGGGTGCAGGTCTGAATTAGTTAACTCAATTAAATGAGTTAAAATCAATATAACTAGCTCTAACTGAGTGATGAGCTAGTGAGAGGTCGACAAGTGAATTAAATTAGATTTAATTCAGAGCGAGTGACCAATTAGAGAACTGATCATGCGCTATTAATAGTTTCATGCATGTCAGTTCCGAGGAAGACCCAGTTGAGACAGAGGTTAAAGGGAACATAACTGTCAGTTGTATTTATAAAAAATTGCCCATGTGAAATTATAAAGTCATTGGGATGCCATGATAGATTTTGCAATCAAGGAAGACTAATTTTCCTAATTAATAGGGAGATAATTCCCTAGGAATTTCATGAGCAAGGCAGGTCGAAGGAAGGCTGAGAATTGGCTAAGTACTAGACTGAGTTTTCCTAGATCAGCGGGAGACAATTGGCAAAGTGTTGGATAATATCATGAGAGATTAAGCATTGTATTGTTTCATGATTCCTTGACTTAATAAAAAATAGAGATAGAGGGGTTTTGAGCAGTTTCTTTCCCTAGATACATCTTTTGTTTTCTGATTGATAATTTATTTCTCTTAATTATATGTGATTGTGCAATCGTGTTTTGTTTCCACAAACCGTAGGAAGGATTCAATATTCTTTTTAGTAAATTACAAGATCAGATTGAATCTCATTGGTTAGATTTCTACATGGTATCAGAGCAAGAATTTTTTGGGTGGCGAGTTTGTTGAGAATATATGAAGATTTTGGTGTTAAAAAAAAAGCATATTTGGATTCCTTGTGAAACACTACCCAAATGGAAAAAAAAAAATCGATTGAATAGGAGCTCGGATGAGGGATATGTCGCCGATTTAAAATCAACCCTTTTTTAGAAACTTTTGTAACAGCGAGATAATTACAATGTGTGCGAGTCAATAACCTATATGCACTTGAGGTACCAGATGTATGCAAAGCTTTGAGGATAAAATAAGAGGTTAGAGACTTGGTGGTTGAGAGGGAGCACAAACTACCTCTCAACATGCAGCCTCAGAAACAGTCTCAGAAGGTTGTGGATTAGCCACAATTGGAGAAGCAGAGAGGAGATCGAGTGAAAGTGTCCACTCAAGTAGATACCTCCATGAGGGGGGGAATTTTGAGCCAGATGGGTAGAGGGATCACATGAAGCCATACCTCTAGGTGAAAGGTGGGGTGATGTGTAGACATAATCCCAAGATGAGAAATTTGGGCAGGGTCCATTGAGATGGTGTGTCTCATGGATCGAACCTGGCTATGAGGATTCCACAGTACAATAGTAGCGGGAAGGATCAATTATATTGATGCATTCAGATGTCAGGAAGACACAAATCATAGTGACATATGTCAGATACTGGAGTGCAAATCAGAGTTGGAAACAGTGTAAAGGTCACGGATGCAGATGTCAGCAGCAGTGTAGAGAGTCCAGTAGACATGCGCAGTAGCTAGCAATAGTCAGAAGACTTTGATGACAAATGAATTATACCGATTCAGTTGTTCAGAGGATATTAAGTTTCAAGAATTGAAGGTGCAAACAACACTAGAGAAGTGTTGCATGCAGAATTCCAAAGGTACCAAATCGGAATAGATTGAATTCCTTTCTTGTTGAGAGGGAGTGTTGAAATTTGCAACAAGAAACAGTGAAATTGGCAACCAGAAAGGAAAAAAATAAAATTCACCCACACTAGTGAGGAATTTTGATGTACCAGGAGTGAGGAATGTGAGGCATCTAATTTATTTTTCCCTTAAATAATTTGGACAATAAATTGTAATTTCAACTCATAACAATTGTTGTCAGTTAACTAAGTCATGATGACTAAGTTAGCTCAAGAAATTCGAGTTTAGGTGATCGAGGTGGATATTGGTGGCCACCCTCCTTTTCCACTTGGGCCCTCACCATTGTCTCCTTCATTTTTTTCAGTTTCCTTAATTATATCACAGTTTACTATTTTTGTCATTTTTTTGGGTCTTGAACTTCTGGAGCCGCTTTGAGGCCCCAAACTACATTTTTTGGATATTAAAGGTTTGACGATTTCATAAGATCATATTATTAGTTGTATTCCTCGAAGATATATTTCTAACGAGGTATCATGTCTGTCAAATGGAAATCATATGACCAAGTTATGACCTCGGGAAGTTGGCTGCCCAACTAACCACTACGGGGCCCATAAACTCCTAGTGTTATATCTCCTCTGGTTAGGGTTTTCTCTTATTTTTAAATAATAAAAAGGCCCTTGAGCCTTATTGTAACATAGTTCAGAGGAATTTAGCTGCCACATCTCTTCTCAGAGTACCATCGCTCGAGCTAGTTTGTTTTCCATTCTGTCTGTAAGCTTTTTTCTCATTATTTGATATTAATGAAATGAAGTGTTATTCCTGTTACATCTCTACGTTTATGTTTATTTATGTATTTTATTGCGTTCTTTCATATTCTCGGATCATCAGGGTACAAGATGAGGCATGTAAATGGATTCTAATATTTTGGGGGTTTAGTTGCAGTTAATGCATTAGTGGGGTGTAGGTGTGAATTAGTTAACTCAATTAATTGAGTTAAAATCAGTTTAAGTAGTTTTAACTGAGTTATGAGCTAGTGAGAAGTCTAGTGAATTAAATTATATTTAATTCACAACAAGTGATAAATTAGATAACTGATAATTCTCTATTAATAGCTACATGCATTTCAGTTTCGAGGAAGACCCAGTTGAGACAAAGGTTAAAGGGAACGTAACTATCAGTTGTATTTATACAAAATTTCCCATGTGAAACTATAAATTCATTGGGATGCCATGATGTTTTATGGAATCAAGGAAGGATGATTTTCTAATTAAGAGGGAGCTAATTCCCTAAGAATTGTGTGAGCAAGGCAGGCTGAAGGAAGGTTGAGAATTGGCTAAGTACTAGATCGATTTTGCCTAGATCAGTAGGAGACAATTGGTAGAGTGTTGGAGAATCTCATGAGACATTAAGCATTGTATTGTTTCATGATTCCTTGACTTAATACACAATAGAGATAGAGGGGTTTTGAGTAGTTGTTTTCCCCATATACATCTTGTGTTGTGTGATCGTGGTTTGTTTCCGCAAATTGTAGGAAGGATTCAATATCTTGTTTTAGTACATTACAAGATCAGATTGAATCTCGTTGGTTAGATTTTCTAAATGAAATAGAAGAGGGTTGATATCATCTTGTATTGTGGTGGTTAGTAGGCCGCAAGGTATGTGATAAAGACCAACATAAATGGATGAGGGCTCGCATTGCAATTTAGAGTCAGAATAGAAGTAGAGGAAGGCGTACTATTTACTGAAGTAACCCTAGTTTGAGGGTTGACATTGAGATCTAAAGTTCATGTCAAGATTCGGTCAAATAAATTCCTAAAATCTATGGATCCATATGAGCTAGGTCGAGTCTCTTATGGAGGCAAGATTCATGGTTTTTTCTATGGCTGGATAGGGTTTTTTCTACAAAAATTAGAAGTAAATAAGTATAATGCCCTCGTTAGGACAATTTCCTAGCCTATTTAGTTCATAAGGTGTTCCCTTAATACTGTGACAATTTTGCGTAGAAGAAGATTCATTGTGACCCTTAAAGTGAGGGTTACTTTTGCAATATAGACCATAGATCTGGAAGATTGTTTGCAGATTCAGTATGTGTGGAGATAGCAGATCTAAAATAGGTTGGAACCTAAGCAGAAGATTGAGCATGCAGAAGAAATGTGCCATATGAAGAATGGATTGACATGCAGAGGAGTTGATTTTGGTGGACTATCCGTAGAGTTTTAGACAGAGATCTGAAGAAACCTATAAAAAATTAGTCAATGGACTGTTAGTGGTTGATTTGTGACCCTAGTTCATTCATCTATAGATTGTTAGAAGGATGATAAGAGGAGTAGTTCAATTTTGTTCATAGATTGGACAAGAAAGATCAAATTGTCGATACACAAGAACAATGATTTTGAGAGGACTCAAACCATTGTTAGGTGGAAGATTTGAAGAGCCCTAGATGAAGACAATATTGTGGGCCCTATATCAGTAAAAATAGTTGACTGTGGTTGGGCAGGTTGATGGTAGTCCAAGTACAGTTGGAGGGTTGTTAGGTGACTGTCAAAGAAGAGCCTTAAATCTTGTACTTGTGAAGGACAACAAGGTTGGTAGAAGGGCTAGTGTATAGGGCCTAATGATTTGTATAATTTGAATGACTAAAGTAGCAGTCAAGTGGGCCAGCCAACTAGCCCTAGTTGACTATATTGTAGAGGATTGATTCAGTGAGAAGAAGAGAAACCTCCATAGCCCTAGACTTCTCATCTCGGAGCTGTAGTATGGAAAAAGTGGGCATACCAAATAGTTGTTCACAAATGGAGTTTTGAACAACTTGTTACCATTCAAACTATTAGTGGACCTAAAAGGGGTTCGTAAGAGGGAAACTGCTAAGACAAAGGCAACGGTGGAGGCTTAGCCCATTGTCACCACAGCTAAGGCTCCTTGCTCTTCACGTACTTTCACCGATGGGAGGAGTCTCGGTAGTTTAGGAAGTCACTTGTAGAGCATAGGTCAATGAATAGGTGGGAAGTGACCTTAGAAACCCTTTCCCTAAGATAGAATAAAGAGTGGGACTTGCTTGCCTTCTAAGCAAGGGACTTGATCTTCTAGGGAGAGAGAAGGAGGATTGAAGGGTTGAGGGAGGAGAATAATACTTATGAAGGAATTTCTCAATCCCTAAAATCCTTTGGGAACTTGGATTCCCAAATGGTCCTTGATGAAAGGCCTTTGACACCAAATGGGACAAAATGGAGCCAAGTGGACCTAGCCTAGGTTCGGGGATGGAATTTAGCAACCAATGATGTTCCTATCCTAGACAAGGTGAGGGGAAAGGATCAGGAAAGAGTTTTTACTTCAATAGCTCAAATTGATCCTGTTAAGTTCTACCCTTGGGAACACCTAGGCAAAACTTGATCCTATAGCTAGGGCTTGACGTATCCGAAGATTCCACTTTCAGAATTGGCCCAAATTTTGAGGAGAGTGAGGGGACCCACCAACACAGTTGCCTCTAGGAGATCAAATTTTTCCTCCGGATAGATTCTTGGGAAATTGATGTCATCGGTGACCTAATGGGTTTAGACATAGGGAAAAATGGAAAATTATGAAAAAAAGGTGTGGAAATCATCACCTTTTTTGAGGGACTAGTGCATAATTCACTTGGGGATATGGAGTCATGGATGATAATGAATAAGAAATAGGTTTCTTGATCAAGGAGGCCCATAAAGTCAACTTTTTCCAATGTTATAGGAAAAATAAAAGTGACCTTCAAGCATTTATACTTCATACAAATGGTGCAATATTATTGAGATAAAATTATCTCTAGGAAATTCCATTCATCTAACAATGGCCTGTACATTAAATAAGCTAAATAAACACATAATTCCACATTTCCATCATGCAACAATTAGCCCTAGTTATTGTGAAATTCAATAGTATGCAGCAACAAGAAGCATAAATTTAAATTTGCACTCACAATGTTAGATATTATATCCAACTAGCTTCACATTTGTAAAAACAAAGCTCCAAGATAAAAATATCCCAAATCCATACATCAAAAATGCATCCATCATCCAAAATAGTCCTCCAAGGAAAAATGCAAATTTCACTAAAGATAAAGAGATCCCAAGTCAAGTGATGATACAAATGAATCCAACTAACTCCTATTTATACACTGAGTAGGAGTTGATCATGTTGGGAAAAATACTAAGAGGGGGGGGGTGAATCGGTATTTAGTGCAGACAATAAAACTTTGATATTTCTTTCTTAAAAAACCATACGCTACTTTCCTGAAGCAAACCCGCGTATATACGTAGATATCCTTTACAGAACTCATGTATATACAGTGATCTAATTATGCATTTAATTCTTGACTTAGATCATTGCATTACTCATCTATCAGATATTTAGAAATAGTAAACAAGTGCAAGAAGAACAGAATAATCATCACACATAAGCAACCACACATGAACACCAGGATTTTTAGGTGGAAACCCAATTCGGGAGAAAACCACCGCTGCCATCGTCTCAGTCTTCAATTTTTTTTATTATTAAGAAAACTTCTTACAACATGTACTGGTGCAGACTCATACCAGTACGCAGGCACCCACCTGCAAAAGGCTACAACCTTCTCTTGTTTACCAGCCTCTCCTGGAAGGGAGCAACAACCCCCTACTCTCGTTTACCAGCCTCACCTGGAAGGGAGCTACTACCCCCTGATATTAGCACCAGCCTCTACTGGCAGAAAGCTTCTACTTTCAGACTGAAGATTTCAACCCTCAGATCCACTACAGACCACGTTTCATCAATTTTCAAACTGGATCAAACAGCTCCAACACAACCCTTCGCTTATCAACAAACATACTTAGCCCAATGCTTCAAACAAAACTGTGAAACCACTGTAACCAAAATATCAGAGTTAACCCAGCCTTCAGAATCAATATGCAGAAACACATTCAACCTTGAGCAACCATTAGATCAAATATCATACGTGCTTTTATTCAATAAGACCCACGTATATACGCGCTTTTCATAAAGCTAACTCGCGTATACATCTGTGCATTCACCAGAATAACCCTAACTGTCCATACACGACTTTGTTGAAACAGATCCGCGTTTACACGCACTTTTCACGAACTGAACCTGCGTATAGATCTATAAAAGATAAACTTTGCACAACAGATCAGATCTATGAACTTACCCAGATTTCTTCAAGTTCTTCAGCAGATTTGCGCCAGGTCTTCATCACTTCTTTTCAGATCATCCAAGAGATTCACCATTTCTAAATCTAGAGATCTTTAACCTTCACCATGTTCATAGATGCATCATAGATTCAGATCTATCAATTAAGAGCAGAGTTCAACCATGTAGATATACTTCAGAGTGAAGTATTCATTAAAGCCCAGACATATGCACACCCTTTGCACAATGAATTTCTTCTCCTTATATAGATTTAGCCTTTTTCAATACCATGAGTCAAAACCACATTACTTCCGATGGTTTTCCTGGACGGGATCAAATAGACAATCCAGCGCTCAATACAATGCGTCAATACCATGGTAATGCCCCATGGTATTCTAATTTTGGAGCGCAAAATACCATACGCGACTTGGCACGTACTTTTCCACGTGCATACGCTACTTCTCCTAGAAAAACCCGCGTATGCCTTGAGACACACACTTTCCATCATTTTTCTAGCACATACTGGAATTCCTTTCATCATTACATCTGAGTTGTTCTGTAGACACATCAGATCACATCAGATTTATATCATTACCAAGTCCATCAAGTCAAGAATAACTTCATCAAGTAGGTTGCCATCAAGGACAACACATTGCATCATATTGCCAACAATCTCCCCCTTTGGACTTGATGGCAACCACGATGGTGTTTGATCACAACAGATAGATACATTAAGCATAACGATATTCTCCCCCTATTCAAACACCATGTCACTCTCCCCCTTTGACATCAAGGGCAAAGGGCGGATCAAAACCAACACAAGGTTTTCCTCCTCATGTAGAAAGAAGAGCGCTATAGATCTGATGTGCATTGAAGTTACCATGCTCCCCCTGAGTTCATGCTGAATGTTCAAACATATTTTTCAATGAAGTACATGACTCTATGACCTTCCTATCACCAAGGACTCATACTTACATCAAAGATCCAACCAAGTGGATTTACATATGAGACTCAAATACCCAACCGAGAGGGTTTACATATTTTGACTCAAGTTCCCAACCAAGTGGGTTTACACATTTGATCAAGTCCTTACATGACTGAATATTACAATTTTACACCATAGGTCTCAACATGACCTTTTCATCAAATTACAAATATGACTTTTCATGACCAAAACCAGAAAGACCTCAAGAGAGAGATCATATTACAGAACCAACATAATGCCAACAATGCATTATACTCAGCAAGGTTAATGCTCCCCCTGAAGTTGTGCATCCAATGCATCCTTTCCGTATGACCAAGGCTCCCCCTTTGCTTGTGCATCCTGAACATTTTCAACATCCAATCATCAAGGTATTTTCACCCGAAGGAGAATGAAACAGAAATATAAGAGCTGAAATACCACCAGAGACTGCAAATCACATCAGAGATACCAAACAGCACCACGGCTTGTGCTGAAGAAATGCTGACCCTGAAAAAAAAAATGCCAGCAACCACTCATACGCGGTTTTTTGTGTAGGAACTCGCGTATATACGCGATTTTATTTCAGGAAAACCGCGTATCAAATTTAATCTTCTGAATTTAAACAGATTTGTTCTTCTGACTGGCAGAGACTACTCCCAGCTTCTGTCTTAGATATTCGAACGCTTCTCTGGGCAGAGGTTTGGTAAAGATATCAGCAACTTGTTCTTTGGAGGGAACATACTCCAACTTCACATTTTGTTCAAGCACTTGTTCACGTAAGAAGTGATACTTGATGGGAATGTGCTTGGTCTTCGAATGCATAACAGAATTCTTTGAGATACTGATGGCACTTGTATTATCACACATAATGGAGATAGGAGGTGTACATTTGATTTGAAAATCTTGTAAGGTTTGCATCATCCAAAGGAGTTGAGTGCAACAAGATGCGGCAGCCACATATTCTGCTTCTGCTGTAGATAAGGCAATAGAATTTTGCTTCTTGCTGAACCAAGATACTAACCGGGGTCCCATATAGAATGCACCACCACTAGTGTTTTTCCGATCATCAACATTTCCAGCCCAATCTGCATCAGTGTAAGCATGAAGAGTAAGATCAGCATTCTTTGGATACCATAGTCCAAAGTCTTGATTTCCTTGCAGATATCTGAATATTATTTTGACAGCCTGAAGGTGAGACTCTTTTGGATTAGCTTGGAATCGTCCAATAATCCCAACTGCATGCATAATGTCCGGTCTAGTCCCAGTGAGATAAAGTAGGCTTCCTATCATTGATCTGTATTCTGGTTGGTTCACCGCAGGAGAATCATCATGAGAACTGAGATTACATTCATTTATCATTGGTGTACTTACAGGTTTGCATTCTTCCATGCCATACTTCTTCAGAATTTGCTTAAGATATTTTTCTTGTGATAAGAATATACCATTTGTAGTTTGATGCACTTGCAAGCCAAGAAAGAATGTTAGTTCTCCAAGTAAGGACATCTCAAATTCTTGCTGCATGACAGAAGCAAATTTCTGACTCATAGATTCTTCATTACTCCCAAAAATGATATCATCAACATATACAACCACAATCAATAGTTTATCATTTTCAACTTTTGTGTATAAGTTTCTATCAGCAGACCCCTTTGAAAATCCTTGTTGATGAAGATATTTGTCAAGAAGATAATACCATGCCCTTGGAGCTTGTTTGAGACCATATATAGCCTTTTTAAGTCTACACACAATATTTTCATCATTTCCCAAAATGAATCCTTCCGGTTGTTCTATATACACTTCTTCTTCTAGATCACCATTGAGAAAAGCAGATTTAACATCCATTTGATAAACTTTGATTTGTTGAAAACTTGAAAAAGGAAGAAACATTCTTATGGCTTCAAGTCTAGCTACATGAGCAAAAGTTTCTTCAAAGTCTATACCTTCTTGTTGAGTATACCCCTTGCAAACCAGTCTAGCTTTGTTTCTTATAACATCCCCATTCTCATTTAACTTGTTCTTGAATATCCATTTAGTTCGAATGACATTTTTATCATGTGGTCTTGGTACCAATTCCCATGTTTGATTCTTTTCAATTTGATCAAGCTCTTCATTCATGGCTTGAATCCAACATTCATCTTTGCTAGCTTGATTGACATTGTGTGGTTCAATTGTGGATAAAAATGCCAGATAGCTAGAAGATCCCACAAGAGTCCTCCTTGTTTGTACACCTGATTCCTTGTCTCCCAAAATTTGAGATTCAGGATGATTCTTTTGAACATATCTGGATGGAGCCTTTTAAGATAAATCATCTTCAGGTTCTTCATTTGATCCACTGTTTATATCATTTCTATTTGATGTAGAAGGACAAAATTCACCATCATCTTCTTCTTTTGTTTTTTTTTCTTCTTTAGGAGCTGCAGGAGACTCATCAATAACAACATCAATACATTCAACAATATTTCGAAGCCTTTTATTGTAACATTTGTATGCTTTGCTTGTAGATGAGTAACCAAGAAATATCCCTTCATCTGATCTAGGTTCAAACTTGCCAAGCTTTTCATAATTATTTTTGATAAATCATTTACTTCCAAAAACTCTAAAATGCTTCACAGAGGGAGAATTACCATACCAGAGTTCATATGGAGTTTTGTCACTATTTACCCGAATATGAGCCTTGTTGAGAATTTTTGCTGCTGTATGTGCTGCTTCTCCCCATAAAGTGTCAGGTGTTCCAGAATCATCAAGCATAGCTCTAGCCATTTGTTGAATTGTTCTATTCATTCTTTCTGCTACGCCATTTTGTTGTGGAGTGCCAGCTACAGAGAACTGCCTTTTTATGCCATGTTTTTCACAAAATTCAAGGAATTCATTTGATGTATATTCTCCTCCTTGATTAGATCTAAGACACTTGATTTTTAGATCTAATTCATTTTCCACCAATGCTTTGAAGATCTGAAAATTTTCAAATGCTTCATCTTTGTGTTTAATCAACCCGATCCAACACATTCTAGAGAAATCATCAATAAATAAGATATAGTATTCTTCCCCATGTGGTGAATTTTTCCTCATAGGTCCACATATGTCAGTATGAATGAGTTCAAGAGGCTTACTTGATGATCCTTCTTTGGCATTAAATTGTACTCTGGTCTGCTTACCGAATTGGCAAGATTTGCATATGATACTCTCTGGTAGAGTAATATTGGGAAGACCACGAACAGCTTGAAGTCTGCTTGCTTTGTTGATTTGAGAGAAGCTCATATGCCCCAGCCTTCTATGCCATAGCCAATTTTCTGAAGATTTTCTCAATTAACATTGATCTTTGCAGTTCTTCAATACATACAGGTTGCTTGGAGTTCTTTTCCCTTTTATAATAGTTTTACCTGTATCAAGATCACGAACCACACATTCTTTTGAACTAAAGACAACTTCAGTTCCTTGATCACACATTTTACTTACACTTAACAGGTTATGCCTTAATCCATCCACATACATGACATCATTAGCCTTCACCTTTTCTTTTAGAAACACAGACCCTTTTCCTTTAATTACAGCAGGAGTGTCATTTCCAAATGTAACTTTCTTTTCCTTTTCTAGAGCATTATATGCAAGAAGTTTTCTTTTGTCACCTGTCATGTGTCTTGAGCACCCACTATCAATGTACCATTGATTTTCTTCACCTTCTGCAAATAACACTATCCCACAATTTTCAACCTGTAATTCCTTCTTTTTCCATACTTTGGAACTTGAAGGAAAATGTTGTTTTGGCTGGACTTTGCTCCTGCATTCAGATTCTTCATGGCCAAAGTTATTACAATAAGCACATTCAACTTCATTTTGAAGAGGAGAAAAGTTGTTATAGGTGTTCTTCTTTGGTTCAATATCCATCCTTTTCTTTCTTGCTTCTCTTGTCATGATGGTTTTATATGCAACACATTGAACAAGCTTTATGACCAAAATTGTGACATGAGAAACATTGTCCATTGAAGTAGAAATTTCTTCGATCATGAAATCTTCTATTTGAATTTACCTGTTGGTTGTTGCTTCTTTGAGAGATACCCCTGTTAGTGTTCCTTGAATTGTGATGATCCTGCTTTACCTGTAAAGATTCTTTATTCCCTTGCTGAGTGACTGAATGTAGTAAACCAGTTGTAGCTGCTTTTATATAATTTGGTGCTGAAGCATGAGAAGATTCTCCGGTATATCCAAGACCTGTCTTTATAAGAGGAGAATGTTGAACCTTGATAATCTCATCTAAGGTTTCAGATCCTTTAGAAAATCTAAGATTCAGAGTCTTTACTTTCTCAAGTTCTTTTCTTAGACTTACTACTTCACATTCTAATTTCTCATTGTGTTTCTTTGCTTCTTCATTCTGACTTTTCAGAGTCTCTATGATTATTTTACTTTCTTCCAAGCATATTTTGAGTTGATTTTTTTTATCAAGAAAATCATTGTCAACTAGAGCATCCATAAAAGCATCCTTGTCGTCTCTAGAATTATTTTCAAATGCCATGAGAAGTCTAAGATCTTCTTCACACTCTTCCTCACTATCAGATAACCCATCACTGTCTTCATTTGTATAGTAACTTTTCTTAGTGCTAGATCGGTTCTTATTCCTTCTTGCTACTTCTTTCCCTTTAGTAGATGTTTCTTTATAAGGACACTTTGCAGCATAATGACCAACTCTTCCACAATCAAAACATTTGAAAGGAAGCTTACCTTTGAATCTTCTGGTTCCTAGTTGGCGTCTTCTCACAAAGTTTGCCTCATCTTCTTCTGAGATATATATTGATCCTTCTGGCTTTTGAACTTCTTTACCTTTTGTAGAAGCTTTAAAAACGGCTTCTTTGAATTCAGATGGTCCTCCTCTCCTCATTTCATATGCAGTCAATATGCCATGAAGTTGCACCACAGTAAGAGTTTGAAGATCCTGTTTTTCTTCAAGAGCAGAGACTTTTGATTCAAATTTTGTTGTTAGCGATCTTAATATTTTCTCAACCAAAGTAGATTCTGTGATCGTTTCTCCCAGATTTATCATACGATTTACAACATCATCAAGACGTAAAAAGAAACTGGCAATATTCTCATCACTATGCATTTTTAAATTTTCATATTCAATTCTAAGAGTTTGAAGTTTTCCAGTTTTTACCTTTGCATCACCTTCATAACTTAGAATTATTTTGTCCCATATCTCCTTTGCTATATTCAGCTGCATAACTTTGACAAATTCTGATTCAGTTAGACTTCCCGTTAGAGCATTGACTGCCTTTGCATTTATTTCATAATTCTTCTTTTCAGTCGGATTTGTTGGTATTGAAGCTAGATATTGATATCCTTGATCAACAATGGCCCATACATCTGCTCCCATAGACTGAAGATATGATCTCATCCTTATTTTCCAAAAGATTAAATTGCTTCCATTAAAGAGTGGAGGCTTGATAGATGATGTTCCATCTTGATTGCTCATCTTGCTTGATCTTCCTTCTAGCGGTTAAGCTTTTTCAGAAGGACCTGCTCTGATACCAATTGTTGGGAAAAATACTGAGAGGGGGGGTGAATCAGTATTTAATGCAGACAATAAAACTTTGATATTTCTTTCTTAAAAACCATACGCAACTTTCTTGAATCAAACCCGCGTATATACGCGGATACCCTTTACCGAACTTGCTTATATCCAGTGATCTAATTATGCTTTTAGTTCTTGACTTAGATCATTGCATTACTCATTCATCATATATTTAGAAAACAGTAAACAAGTGCAGGAAGAACAGAATAATCATCACACATAAGCAACCACACATGAACACCGTGATTTTTAGGTGGAAACCCAACGAGAAAATCCACCGCCTACGTCAGTTCCGCCTTTCAATTTTTTATTATTAAGAAAACTTATTACAAAATGTACTTCCGGTGCGTACTGTTCCCAAAGACGCTATGCACCCACCTACGAAGGCTACAACCTTATCTCGCTTACCAGTACCCTCTCCCCGGAAGGGAGCAACAACCCCCGTTTTCTCATTTACCAAATTTCACCTCGGAAGGAGCTACTACCCCTCGATATTAAGACCAGCCTCACCGGCGTGTGCTTCTACTTTCGGGGATCGAAGGTCATAACAAATAAAATAGTAACGACCACGCTTAATTTCAACATCGGATCAAACAACAAACACAACCCTTCACTTATCAACAAACATACTTAGCCCAATGCTTCAAACAGAACTGTGAAACCACTGTAACCGGAATATCAGAGTTAACCCAGACTTCAGAATCAATATGCAGAAACACATTCAACCTTGAGAAACCATTAGATCAGATATCATATGCGCTTTTAATCAATGAGACCCACGTATATATGCGCTTTTCATAAAGCTAACTCGCGTATACATCTGTGCATTTACCAGAAAAACCCTAACTGTCCATACGCGACTTTGTTGAAACAGATCCGCGTTTACACGCGCTTTTCACGAACTGAACCTGCGTATAGATCTATAAAAGATAAACTTTGCACAACAGATCAGATCTATGAACTTACCCAGATTTCTTCAATTTCTTCAGCAGATTTGTGCCAGGTCTTCATCACTTCTTTTCAGATCATCCAAGAGATTCACCATTTCTAAATCTAGAGATCTTTAACCTTCACCATGTTCATAAATGCATCATAGATTCAGATCTATCAATTAAGAGCAGAGTTCAACCATGCAGATATAATTCAGAGTGAAGTATTCATTAAAGCCCAGACATATGCACACCCTTTGCACAATGAATTTCTTCTCCTTATATAGATTTAGCCTTTTTCAATACCATGAGTCAAAACCACATTACTTCCGATGGTTTTCCTGGACGAGATCAAATAGACAATCCAGTGCTCAATACAATGGGTCAATACCATGGTAATGCCCCATGGTATTCTAATTTTGGAGCGCAAAATACCATACGCGACTTGGCACGTAATTTTTCGCGTGCATACGCTACTTCTCCTAGACAAACCCGCGTATGCCTTGAGACACACACTTTCCATCATTGTTCTAGCACATACTGGAATTCCTTTCATCATTACATCTGAGTTGCTCTGTAGACACATCAGATCACATCATATTTATATCATTACCAAGTCCATCAAGTCAAGAATAACTTCATCAAGTAGGTTGCCATCAAGGACAACACATTGCATCATATTTCCAATAGATCGAATTAGCTTATGGGCCTACATTGGCCCCTAAACATAAAATAATATGTAAGTAACCCTAAATTTTGGTGACAATCCCATGAAAATAACTTATACATGGAATAATAAGCCTCATAAGAGGTCAATTGATGTCCTATTGGCTTCTAGGAGGCATACTTGGGTCCATGAGTGCCATAATGATGCACGGCACACATCAAAATTGTTGGAAAAGGGGGATGGCCCCTTGTTCTCCAAACATCGAACCTATGGTGCTCTTATTAAACATGTGGACTAAAAGGGTTGTGTGTGGCCACCATCATCAAGTAGGTCAAGTGTTGTCTTGTTCAGGATAGATTGGTTGTCAAAGGACTAACACCAACCCCTAGTTGTATTCCTTGTATCATTGTGATTGTAAAGGGTCATGATCCATGGTACAGGATATCTAGCCTATTGTATTGTATTTTGTAATATAATGAAGAAGGGTTTGAAAAAGGTAGAATTATCATGTGCACTAGTTGATTCCTTGATTTGTGTAGATTTCGTTGCGCATTAAAGTATATGTTTTGTGGCACTTGAGTGTGTTGGCATCAAAGATTCTAAGACAAAACCCAGATTCTCATGTATCGTGGAAATTGAACATATGCCTTGTTCACCTAAGAACTACCTATAACTCATCTTATGCTACTCATGTCCAATGTCAACTCATCCAACTTAAAAAGTTACCAAGACAAGGCTCACATCCAACCGTGGCAGTAAAACAACTAAGCAACACAGTTTACATATTATCATTCCATATCACCTGGCACGTCTTAGAATGCCTTGTCATTATGTGGCATGTGTTAGCATCCCTTGCTATCAAAATAGTATTCAAGTCTTTTTGGATAAGAAGACACTAGGGTATCTATGTTACCATAATTGTCAACTAACACCTAACCCAAATAGCAAAAAACAACCCTCTTCATTACAAGTTACATTAGTGTACAAAGGATGAACATGTCATAAGAAGGACTCAAACCTGGGTGTGAACATGATCACAAAAGGGAATCAAACCTTGCTTTCGCTAAGAAGCCACAACTAGGGTATCTATGCTACCAGAATTGCCAACTAGCACCTGCCCCCAATAGCAACAAACAACCCTCTTCATTCCAAACACCGACCCTCAATAGCAACAAACAACCATCTTCATTCCAATGTATATCAGCCTACAAAGGACTAACATGTCATAAGAGGGACTCAAATTTGGGTGTGAACATGTCACAAGAGGGACTCAAACCTAGGTGGAGAGAAAATCAACACCTCTACATTACCAACCAACCAATGAAGCTCCTATTGATAATAGAATGTCTTTTTGAAAAAAGATACAAATAAAAATTAACATATATAAACAATGCATATGACAGTAGAATGTACATTTGAAAAAAAAAAAAAATTAACATATATAAATAGTGCATTTGCTAGAGGGTCATACACATAAAGGTGAATTGTTGATGGATCCCACTAGCTAGGTGGTGGATATGTTTTTCGAACTAACATACACAACGAGATTTGCTCATGGAGAAAACTCTCAGTGCATCTGCAGAGGGTAACACACATAAAAACGAATTTTTGATGGATCCAGCTACCTAGGCTTCTCAGACTGACATAAACAACGAGATTTGTTGATGGAGAAAACTCTCATCGCATCTGCAGAGGGTAACACATATAAAAGAGAATTGTTGATCAATCTGGCTAGCTAGGCTATGGAAATTCTTCTTAGGCTCACACAAACAAAAAATTTCGATGGATGCAATAACTAGCATTGCACATAGACAAGCACAAAATTTTGATTGACGTTACCCTACATTTTAAATGCCTATCTGGGCACTTGAATTAGGTTTATTTCAATGTTAAAGTGAATATTATGTGTCATCTTGGGAAATTAAACTAATTTTCATGCAAACATGTCTCAAAGATAAACGAACGTGACATTGCTAAAGACCAATGAAAGAAAAACACACCTTAAAATACATGAATCATGTCTCTCAACATGTGAAAGAAAAAGTAAACCCTTACATGTGTCTTCCTTTGTTGGCAATTTGGGATTTTGGTCACAAGATATCTCCTCTTCTTTTGAAAGAGGAAATAAAAAATATTTTATATGTTTCTAAATGGAGTACTCTTCACCTATGTCCTTCTCCTTTACATTGTGTGATACAAATGCCAATTTTCTTATTCGTGGCTATGGTGTTCTTATTTTATACATGCAAATCTTGACTATGCCATGAAATCCTCCAAAATATTCTTAAAGGATGGGAGCTCCTCTTCATGCATGAAGCTAGTGGAATATGACAAGTTATCCAAAATTCATCCAAATATGTGATTTGTGCCTTGGGAAATGTGAAAGGTACCCTCGGTGGAGAAACATGCATAAATATTTGTTTCCAAGTGCCTTAAATGTGATATGTTGCCACTTGTCAATTGTGCCTCTTGTTCATGATGAAACCAACACCCTAGTTGTGCAAGGCTCACAAAGTGTCATTTTGCGTCAACTCAAGGTTGTTTCCATTGTCACCTTAGCAACGAATCCTCTCACTTTAGATTAATTATTGAATCTTAGGGGTGTCCCAAAGCACAAATTTATGGGGTACTCTTTTATGTGACTAGATCACGAGCATTGAAAACCATCTTTACATTGTATGGTTAAACATCTTGATGATCCCTGTCCTATTGACCACAACTTTTGTATTCATTATTTCTTTCATCACAACACCTACAATAGATATTTATGGTGTTCATAAGCCTATTTCTAGTTGTGATAAGGGGATTAGGGGCTCCCTCATCACAACCCATAACCCCTAATGTGTTTACTCCCTTAGCCAAGGGGGCACAAGGGTGTACTTATAGGGGCATTGAGACCAAATTTTGGGGTTCATAACATTATGAAAAGTGGAATGAAATAACCAAAAAGTTTGTGGGGGGTTATCTTATGGTGTATTGAACGGAGCAAGGGGACACAAGGGTAGCATGTATGGGTAGAAGTCAGAGGTGCAAGCATGGTTTAGTAAGATCTATAATCCTAGCATTAGAGAATGAGATGAGGGCTTAGGGCCTAGGGGACCTAAAGGGAAGGAAGTGAGAAAAATTGATAGGGGAACCCCCAACAATGGTGATAAGGGGATTAGGAGTCCAATTATCACAAAACAGAATCCCTTAAACCATAACCACTAAATTTCCTATCCCCTTAATCCCCAATTCATAATCCCTTAACCCCTACACCCATAACTCATAACCCATAAACCCCTTGACTCAATAAATCTTAAGATATTAACCACTAACATATAAACCATGAACCTCCTAAGTGATAACTCCTTATCCTCTCAACCTGTGACCCTTAACCTCTAACCCTTCACCCGTAAACACCTTAAATACTAACCCCTTAACCTCTAACCCTTCACCCCTAAACACCTTAAATACTAACCCCTTAACCACTAACACATAAATCCCCTAAATCCTAAGTCCTTAAATGCTAAATCCTATGACCCTAAATCCCTTGGCCCTTAACCCTTGGCCCTTGAAGCCCTTAACCACTAAGTATCCAAGGCTGAAAACAACACCCCAAACCAAAAATTTGACCTCCTAGGATAATCCTTCATCTCTAATTGAGCATATTAGAAACATTTGATTCTTAGATAACTAGGTACTAGTTATGAGGGCATGTGTTTTTGGGTAATGCTGACCTCTGGTGGATGTTCATAACCTAGAAGGTGGTTGGATACAAGGAGTTTGGTGTTAGAGCATGTATTACTTAAATCGTTAAATTCAATTTACGTCTTTATTACGATTGAATTCACATATGTTTGTAAGCTACAACAAAAATTGGGATGGCTCGCATGGATACAATATGTTTAGTTCCACTGAATTAAATGTTGAAAAACAATAATTTGGGGATTTTTATTAAAACATTACTAATTGAATCAACTTGTTTTTCAATGGATTCTGTGGGTTTGTGGCTTTAGCAGCCAGAATTTTAGGTTTATTATATGTTGTTGTTGTTATACATGCTTTGAATTTTTATTGATAACATATACACAATGAGCATATTAACAAAAAGGGTAGGGTAGCAATCGTCAGGGCAGGTCACTGAGCTAGAGGGGTAGAATATTAATTCCCTGAAGGATCCAAAATCAAATATTAAAGCAGGGTTGATAAACAAGTAGATGGATACTATCGTAGGCAAATAGAGTTCTCAAAGAGAGATGCATTAAGAAGATAGTTTGACAATGGCATGCACGACTTACAACTTGCCTAAGAGATGCAAAAAAAATTTCAATAGTTATACAAAGTAGCTAATTTGGTCAACAACTAAACAAGTATTTAGCATTGATAGTCAATTGTGAAGACATTTTGATTCTAGAGCATGGCCCCAATTAAGCTTCTTTAATGCTCTCTTTCTAAAATTAAGATCATTCCTTCTATAAACATTGTAGATGTATATAATTAAGCTAGACCGCATATTAAACTAAGCCTGTCAATCTCTTGGGCTCTAACGGTGAGGAAGAAAGAAGAACTTCTTGTCATTTTGGCTCAACCATGTTGAAGTCCCTGCAAATCAACTATTTGGCCTCTAATATCTTTTCAATTATTCAATGGAGAAAAATGGCGCATTCCAAAGCATCATTTGGAGCATAGATGTTGGAAACCCCTAACATATATCCAATGTCCATATATTTGTTACAAAACGTTGGAAAATATTAATTTTCATAGAATTGCACTATGTGTTCTTGGATAAGATGTCTTTTCTAGGTCTATGGTAGAGAAATTTTGATATGGGACAAGCTAGCCTTTCTAGGAAATGTTAGAGCTATACTAAAAACCTGGAGAATTCTTCTAGATCATAAAATTAACTCAACATATTTCTCAACTGAAAATTTTCAATACAGTGAGAAAACAATCCCATAGTGTTTTGACAAAGCTCAAGGTCATACCTTCCCAATAGCTATGTTGGTTGAGGCCTCCTTAAATATGAATATGAAAAAAAACCTTGGAATTATTTTAAATTCAAATCTTATTATGCTAGCCATACAACTCCCATAAATATCCAACCCGAGTCTAAATTGTACGTTTAGAGGGGATTTCATCTTGAAAATGACCTTCCAAGGCATGTTGACTATAGTCAAAAAAAGCTTCTATATATTCATTGACATAATTTAAAACAAGTGGGTCAAGAACATGAACGAAGTTGTGATGTTTTGAGGAACTTTTGGTCAAAACTTTTTCTCTTTCTTCGATTATATTATCCTCTTTAGCGATTGGAGTATGAGAAAATTCCAAAACATGGGCAACATCTTGAGGTCTCTGCTTAACTAGAGGGAAAGGTTAGCAAAGTAGGATGAAGAACTAAATGCATGGAAACAAATGTCAAGATCTAAAGCATGTAATAATAAAGAATCATTAGTAGAGAAATTAAGAGGGCATGATACTATGCCTTTGGCCTACATTTTTAACTAAGCTCAATTCACTATTTCTAGTTTTAATTTGCTGAAGACTAGGAAAACAAATAAAATCTAAACCAATATTTAAACTTTCTCTTTTGTTTTTTTTAATTTTTTGAGTTCATCCATAATCAAGATCATAACAAGATCATATTTTTTTTTGGGAATGGGAGCATGGGGTGGGTGGTCAAGGGGAGGAGGGAGCTAGATTTTCGTGAGGAATTTTTTCAAACACTACTACAAAAAATCCCTTAGGGGCGATTTTTGAAACACCCCTTGTGAAAGTCATGAAAATTTAAACTTTTAGGGGTGTTTTTTAACAACCTCCTCTTAGATAGTTAGAGATAGTGGTCAAAAGGTAGTCAAGGGAGACACTTATAGATAGTGGTGAAAAGGTAGTTAGGGGAAACACTTATAGATAGTGGTCAATCATATGGCATTGATAACACCTCTCTTGTGCACACACACATGTCTAGATGAATCCCACCTTTGTCCTTTAGGCTTTCCAATGAAATATTTGCTCACCAACTTAAGGTAGCCTCATAGACACCTATAATCAATTATTGAATAAAAAAGAGATACAACAACCCTTACATAAATATATGATCCAAATTCAACTTTCATGTCTCTGATAACTAGTAATTTTTATTCTAAAATCTAAAAAAAATTAAAACAAATAATAAAAAATAATAATTTTCTCACTATTAACAAAATTTCATTCTCATAAAAACTTAATTCAACATCTTAAAATTTGAAATTATTTGGACATAAAGTTCCATTTTTTCATACAACAAATTAATTCCATAAAAAAGAAACACACCTTATGTGAAAATAATTTTATCAAAATTCATTCATGCACTTTTCCATTTCCCGCCATAATGATGAGATTATTATTTATCATTTATGGTGGTTGTCATTGTTTTTATTTTAATATTGAGTTTTATCTCTCAAATTATTAGGACCAGGGCCATTCATTTCTATTAACGTTAATAAGCAGCACCCAACGCGCCTTTTCAATACTGGGACCAGGGCCATTCATTTCTATTAATGATAATAAGCAACACCCAACGCCCCCTTTTCATTTTATGTTCAGAGCACCTCTTTCGTGTTCTCTTTGGCTCAACAACTCGATAGCGCCATGGATACCAAAAACTAGAGGATACCAACAACTGGAGGAACGAGGATTCCAAATAGAAGATCGTCAATAAGATGCACTCAATTGACTCTGCACAACTATATTTTAATATTGAGTTTTATCTCTCAAATTATTAGGACCAGGGCCATTTTAGCTAGATTTGATATCCCTCCCTCCCCACCTCTTTCAATACTGGGACCAGGGCCATTCATTTCTATTAACGTTAATAAGCAGCACCCAACACCCCTTTTCAATACTGGGACTAGGGCCATTCATTTCTATTAATGATAATAAGCAACACCCAACGCCCCCTTTTCATTTTATGTTCAGAGCACCTCTTTCATGTTCTCTTTGGCTCAACAAATCGATAGCGCCATGGATACCAAAAACTAGAGGATACCAAAAACTGGAGGAATGAGGATTCCAGATAGAAGATCGTCAATAAGATGCACTCAATTGACTCTGCACAACTATCTTTTTTGTTTTTGTTTGTGTTTTTAATTTGGCTCATTTTGGATGTTTCGATTTCCATTTGGATTCATTGATTGATGATAGTTTATTCCACCAGTCAATCCATAAAAATTTATGTATGATTGAGGAATTTCAAATCAGGTTTAGGAGAGGAGGGGTTATGTTCCAGTCGAATTTAATAATTCAATATGAATTGTTCTTGCTCTGCGTTGAAAAATACCTCTTCTTCACCCTCACTCTCACTCACATCTTCCAATAGGGTTTTGAAAGGCTCAGGTAGATTCTCCCCCAGCAGGGCCTTTAATTCCTCCTCAAACTGAGACCTTAAAAGATGACTAAATGCCCTAGCAGTATGATACCACTGCTCCTTCTCCGCCTCAATTCCCAGCCTACACTAACGGTTTCTGAGAAGGAATATTAGCCGAACTGTAATTTCAGATGAGTACATCGAAGATTTTATTTTTAAAATCTCCAGTTTCTTGATCAGGTTCATCATTGGTTGGCATTATTTCCTCACTAATTTTGTTTAGCCTGACACTGTAATGAACCCAAGCGAGTATATAAGTGAAATAAGGAATGCTATGTAAGATAATAAAATCAATAGTAAGATAGTAGTAATAGAGAATGAATTTCATCATGGATGTTCTCTTTTTGTGTTACCTAAGAATCAGATAATATACAGCGGCCTAAAATTAGGATTATGAGGAATTGTCTGCCATCAAGGTTGAAACGAAGTTCTATGCCACTGTGGTGGGTGACATAGTCGGCTTTCCTTCTCGGTTGGTCGGTTCTTCATTTACAAACGAAAAGCATGGGAGATTGTATCAAGATCCTTTGTATATGATATTAAGCTTGCTTCTTAAAGAGTCCCTAAAAAGGTTTATAAAGAAGGTCACCCTAGAAGCCAAAATGGGTTTGGCTGGATGGCTCAACCTTGTCTGAATGGATGGACATGGAGTAGTACTGATCAAAGTATCAACTCGCCCTCCTTCTGTTAGGCGAGTGGTTCGTTTCCTTACCCCTCGTTTGATCAAGAAATAAGTGCCCTACCTAGCAGGAGCATAGTCCAAATGCTTCGCTCCCATCATCTTCAACAACTGCCATCCTTTTTTTCTGAACCTTATGGAGGTCATTCAAAGCACTAATCCCGCAAACTTTCGAAATTTCAACCTGGTAATCTGGCAGTTGAAGGACTGTGAATGTTGGGTAGGAGATGAAAATGAAACATTAATTAGACGTTGTGCATCAGAGAAGGTTAGAGAGGTATGAATCAATGTGTTTAGCAGACACTCTGGAAATGTTTTCCAAGCGCTTGTACTCTATTATATGAATGGGCATACTGAAGAAATTGTGCTTGTCATCAAGTATGTACACGGACTCTTGTAAGAGTACACCACCCCTTTCCCTACCAATTCCGGGTCATATTCGATTTGTAATACATTTGGTAGAGGGGTATTTTTCTTGAAGTATTATGAGTAATTAGCTAAATCGTGCTATGCTTGGTATTTGACAAAGAAGTTAAATAAAAATTGAATACAATGCTCAAATGGTTTTGAAATTTTCTATTCCATTAGACTGTTAATGTTGGGTAGGGATTAAAATGAAGAATTAATTACATGGTTGCATCATAGACGGTGAGAGAGGCATGCATCAGTGTATTTGGCTGACAGCCTGAAGGTGGTTTCCAACCGCATAAGAATCCCTCCCTTCAAAAGAAATTCCCTAAAGCAGTAATCCCAGCCAGGACCTAAGCCATAATATCCTATCAAGGCCTTATGATTGATTGTGTGTTCAAAGCTCGGACGTTTCACCATTTCTTTAGCTTTAACTCATATTTTTTGATGCGACGTATGTCTTTCAATCAGGTGGTATTTCTTCTATTTCTGGGTGAGTACAATCCGCTGTGTCCCGGTGGTCTTCCTTCACCCGGCACAACTAAACTAACATTGTTGGTAGCAACCCAATGTATATGATGCATTGGTTCAGTAGGGTAAGCGCGTAAGTAAATCCATTTAAGATAAAATAAACTGCTAGTAAAAGGCGGGGTCTAACAAATGGGTAAATCGGGCTTGTGGCAGCAATCCAAGTGGTGGGTCTAGGATAGTACTAGCAGGTAATAACATTAAAATTCAAGTTAGGTCAGCAAGAAAAGAAATATCTTCTGTATGGCCAGCACCTCAGCCTTCCTTATGGGTCATGGGTAATTTCCATATGGGTTTGGTGTCGTTGGGTCGGCATGCTTATCATCGGTAGGTTGATTAGAATCAAGGTTGGGGTCAATGCATTCATTCATTAATGGAAATGACTATTTTTCTTAATACCTTCCAAGGAAATTTTCCCAGTCACCATCCCAACAGCATCTGTTTCTTTATCAACATTAGTTGAAATACCAACAAGCTATTCTGAAATTCAGCCATCAATTATTCAGCAGCAACAATTTGCCTTGCCACAGAGCCAGTGATGGCCACAACAATCTAATATACAACCAGCTCAACAATCTGGTCTCCAATTAACTCAACAATATATTATACAACAATATCAACCCTCTCTTCTACAACCTATTCAACAATATCGACTTCAACAAGCTCAACAATATATTGTACAACAAGCATCTCAGACTGTAGAAATTATATACAAGATGCACGTATATATCCAGATTCTCCTGTTCTAACAATATTTTATCTTCTTGCTAAATACAGAATCCTTCCACTGTTAATATTTTGCAGAAATTAAAATCAATTGCAAACACATGAAGCAATAAAAACAATTGCACATAACACAGTTGTTTAATGGGAAAGCCTGAATCTGAAAACCCCAACTATCATATATTATGTATCATGGAGATCATGTAAAAATCTCATATAAAGATTAGTACATCAAACTCTCATTACAATCAATCGTCAAACACTAATCAGAAGAAATCTGCAAATCCATGCACTGATTTCTTGCCACCTGATAGCCTGCCTCCACTGCGCAATCCCTGCTGAAGAAGACCTCTGAATGAATTTGAATTGGCCTTGCCTTGACTCCGCAATCCTCATTGTAAACTCCAATGTGTGTGTGGTGCAATCAATGCATCACTATAGTCACAACAGATAGTCCACCTTACCCTTTCACCTATCTCTCCACTGGGTCTCCACTGGAACTGACATGCACTGTAGTTAACTATTGTATTTGTTCAGTTGATTAATGAGTTATTATTTGTGAATTAATTAATTAATTAATTAACTCCACTCTCACTAGTGTATCATTCAATTAGACCAGATACAACTAGCTCAACTGAGTTTAACTCCATTAACTGAGTTAAACTGAATAACAACTCCATGAACTACTCTTCCAACTTTGTCATAACTTTTCCACTTCAGTTCTAATTGAGTCCTCCATGCACGAACCACCAGTAAACCCTAGGAATTACGTAATTCCTTCAGCCCACTAATTTTCCAAATCTGTACATTGAAACTAAGTGCTCCAAGAGAATAAGTTGATGTTTATTGTCGAATTATTATTAAGAGCTAATAATAATCAACACTTCTATTTTTAGGTCAACGATCTATAAATAGACTTTGCCCAATATTCTAAAAACATAATTTCATCTATTTTTCCAACTTGACCAACCATCCACAAATAGCATCCTGCAACTTCTGAAATATGATCACCATGTCTAAAAATAGACATATTCTAAAAATAGACTTACACCTAAAAATATCTTGTGGGCCCACTTAGTGAAGGTGATTGATTTTCACTATGGTCATCATCTTGTTGAATCTCAACACTCCCTCTCAACAAGATAGGGATTATCCTTTACCCCGATCCTGCCTCTATGGTATTCAAATTTGCTCCTAGTGAGCACCTTCGTCAGAATATCTACATCCTGATCTTCCATAGGAATGTACTGAAGCAACATGATCTTCCACTGCACACAATCTCTGATATGATGATACCAAATATCAATATGTTTAGATCTATCATGAAACACAGGATTAATGGAGAGTTTAGTGCAACTCTAATTATCACAATGTATCACTGTAGGATCTAAATGTGAACCGAACAAACCAACCAAGATGTTCCTCATCCAAATAGCCTCACATGCAGCTTGACTTGCTGCCATGTATTCTACTTCTGCTAATCTGAGTGCCACAGATCTTTGTTTCCTGCTGTACCAAGAAACTATTGTAGATATGATACTGAAAATCCCTCCTGATGTGCTCTTTCTGTCTATTGGGCTACCTGCCCAATCTGCATCCGTGAAGCCATGCAACTTCACCTCATCCGTCTGTCTGTACCATAATCCATACTCATATGTGCCCCTGAGATATCTCAGGACATGCTTGCCTGCCTTCCAAAAGAGCTTGGCAGGCTTAACCATTGCTTGTGAAAGTTGGTTCACCGCATAGCATATGTTTGGTCTTGTATTAACTAAATACATGAGCGAACCCACCAACTATCGATAAACAGTGGCATCCACTAGCTCTACCGATGTAGCATCCTCTTTCCTCCAATTTCCTGGAAGAGGAGTGTCGATAGGCTTGCAACTTTGCATGTGAAACTTCTTAAGTATCTCCCGAGCATACTTGCCTTGAGACACAAACAGTTCACCTTCTCGCTGCCATATTTCCAATCCAAGGAAATAATGAAGGAGGCCCAAATTCCTCATCTCAAACTCCTTTACAAGATCTGCCTTGCATGAGTGTATCAACTGCTCATCACTCGTTAGTATTAAATCATCAACATAAAGAACAATTATTAAAAGCTTACCCTCCACCACAATTTGGTACAGGTTTGCATCCACCTCACTCTTGGTGAAGCCAAGTCCAGTAAAATAGTTTTCAATCTGTGTGTACCAAGCACGAGGTGCTTTCTTCAGCCCATATAGTGCTCTTTTGAGCCTGCACGCATACGACTCGCTGCTGAAGATCTCAAATCCTTCAGGCTGCTCAATGTACACCTCTTCCTCAATGATCCCATTAAGGAACATAGTCTTCACATCCATCTGATGAATGTGCCAACCCATCTGTGCTGAGAGAGCAAGGATGGTTCTTATGGAAGAATACCGTGCGACAGGTGCAAAGGTTTCTTCTTAATCAATCCCCTCAATCTGTGAGAAGCCCCGGGAAAAAAATCTTTACTTCTTGCCTTATACTTCTCGACGCTCCCATCAACAACTTTCTTTACCTTATAGATCCATCTTGATCCTACAACTGATTTACCCACCGGCCTTGGAACAATCTCCCAAGCATTGTTTCTGATAATGGAGTCATACTTTTCCACCATGGCATCTACCCATGTGGGCTCCTGCACTGCTTCTTCAAAAGAAGATGGCTTTGTCATGATACACTTGCTAATGAGAGCCATGTATCTAGTAAATCGGTCAGGTGACTGTCTCTATCTACGCTGTGATGTAGGGACTCCTACATTCTGTGCCGCATCAAGCTTCAGTCTCTCAGCTTCTGTGGTACGCTTTTTTCCTTGTCTAATGTTTGGTTTTTCATGAGTGGACTCCTTCACTCCATGAATCTCCTCCTATGGCTGATCCACATCTATAGGCTCATCTTTGGGAACAAGAAGTTCCTCCTCTGCATGCAAGTGTAGCTCCCTCCCAAGTGACAACTTCATGGCTTTCACCTCATTGAATTTCATATCTCGTCGAACCATAGTCATCCGACTATCTGGAAAATACACATGATAATTACAGGGTTTTTCTGTGTACCCCACAAATATCCCAACTTTTGCAGTCAGCTCTAGCTTCTTCCTGGCATCCTTTGTCACATGAATGTAAACAGATGAGCCAAAAATCTTCAAATGAGAAATATCAGGCTTCTTACAAGTAAATTCTTCTTCAGGTGTACTCATGCCAAGTACTCTATGAGGACAACAGTTTTGCACATAAACCGTAGTGTTGCATGCTTCCACCCCCAAGTGCATCAGTAGGCCCTCGTCATGCAACATCGCTCTTGCAGCATCCACAATCATTATGTTATTCCTCTCAGCGACCCCATTCTGTTGTGGGTTATGAGGTGCTATGAGTTCTCTTCAAATTCCTTCTTTGCTACAAAAGTATTTGAATTCGCTCAAGACGTATTCACCACCATTATCGCTCTGTAGAGCTTTCACTTGCTTCCCCGACTCCTTCTCCACCAATGCTTTAAACTCACAGAACTTTGAGAATGTTTCATTCTTCTTCTGCATGAAGAAGATCCAGCATCTATGATAATAGTCATCAACAAATATAACATAATACCTATGTTTTGTTGTTGAAGCAACCTAGAAAGGTCCACACACATCTGTGTGAATTCTCTCCAAGATCACCGAAGTACGGTTCTCCTTCTCATGAAAGGTGGTCTTCACAAACTTACCCATAGTACATCCCTTGCACTGATCTGACTACACAAGAGTACCCTTGGGAATTCCAGTAGAAATCTGCTGCAAAATCTTCAAAGCACCATGGTGAAGATGGCCCAATCTCCTGTGCCATAATTCGACCTCATCCTAGCTCACCACTTCTTCTGCTTTGCCCATCATTGCAGCGCAGCCATATACCTCCAATGTGTAGATATTCTTAACTTGAATCCCTATTCTCTTGGTTTGACCCATTGTTTTATGTCACAGGAAAGCTTTTCCATCACTTAAAACAACGTCATAACCTTTCTCTTCCAACATTGTGACCGAGAACAAGTTCTTCTTCAGCCCTGGAACATGCATAAAATATTTCAACAAAAATGGATTACCTGACTCCCTCTCAAAGGTAATGGTTCCAATTTCTGTTGCACTGTATCAACCATCATCTCCCATCTCTATATGAATTTGGAGGTCCTTCTCCTCCAAGTCACTAAACAACTCCTTGTCTCCCATCATATGGAAAGACACACCACTATCAAGATACCACACCGATCTCATTGAGCTTGAAACCAAGCATGTGGTCAAATTGAAATCAATTTCAAATTGCAAGGCTAAGGCCTATCCAGCAGCCTTCTTGTTCTTCTTCTTCTGTGGGTAGTTAGTGGCGAAATGCCCATGTTCGTGACAGTGAAAACACTTCACCTTGGACAAATCTTGCTTCTTGCCTTTAGCTTCGAATTTTGGATGGGATTTCTTCCCCTTCCCATTCCTTGCTTTGGCAGCCAAAGTGCAATTATCTTCATCTTCATTCTTCAATGAAGAGCCATCCCTGGTACTTTACCTTATCTCCTCCTGCACAAGATCCGACGAAATTCGCTCCCATCTCGACAGTTTCTCCCGTCCATTGACAGAGTCTTCGTAGCTATGCCAACTCTTCGGAAGCCCAAGGAGAGCCAAGCTCACCAAGTCTTCATCATCAATAGTAATCCCCACACTTCCCAGTTCATCCCTACAGTGGACAAACTTCGTGAGATATTTTGGAATATTGTCGCCCTTATCCATTTTTATTTTTTTGAGCTTATCTTTCAATGCCAACTTCCTCTAGTCGTTGCTTCTTTGGAACAAATCTATCAAAGCCTTCCACATTGAAAATGGAGTGGATTTCCCGTGAAGGCTAGACACAATATGGTCCTTCACACCTTCCAATAGAATTCTTCTTATCTTTGCTATCTTATTTTTCCATGAGTCAAGTAATGCAGCATTGCTAGATCCCAACTTAGGAACATTGCTATCGGTGAACTCCTTCAATCCATTATCCTCCAGCACCGCCTCCATCCTATCCTTCCAGGCTATGTAATTCAAGCTCCCATCAAGGGAATACTCCAATCATAACCCATTGAAATAAATTTCAATGTATACTCAATTGTCGCACCGAGAATTTTATGAAGCAAATTCGAATTGTCGACCAGCACAAACTCAGCAATTCTTCACAATTGCAATCTTCAAGAATTAACACTACTCAGATACCATGTATAAATTATATACAAAATGCATTTGTATATCCAGATTCTCCTGATCTAACAATATTTTATCTTCTTGCTAAATACATAATCCTTCCACTCTTAATCTTTTGTGGAAATTAAAATCAATTGCAAACACATGAAGCAATAAAAACAATCGCACATAACACAGTTGTTTAACAAAAAAGCCTAAAGCTGAAAACCCCAACTATCATATATTATGATCATGGAGATCATGTAACAATCTCATACAAATCTTAGTACATCAAGCTCTCAGTACAATCAATCATCACACACTAATCAGAATAAATCTGCAAATCCATGCACCGATTTCTTGCCACCTGATAGCCTACCTCCACTGCGCAATCCCTGTTGAAGAAGACCCTTGAATGAATTCGAATTGGCCTTTCCTTGACTACGCAATCCTCATTGGAAACTCTAATGTGTGTGTGGTGCAATCAATGCATCACTATAGTCACAACAGATTGTCCATCTTTCCCTTTCACCTATCTCTCCACTAGGTATCCACTGGAACTGACATGCACTGTATTTAACTGTTGTATTTGTTCAGTTGATTAATGAGTTATTATTTGTGAATTAATTAACTAGTTAATTCACTCCACTCTCACTAGTGTATCATTCAATTCGACTAGATACAACTAGCTCAACTGAGTTTAACTCCATTAACTAAGTTAAACTGAATAACAACTCCATGAACTACTCTTCCAACTTTCTCATAACTTTGCCACTTTAGTTCTAATTGAGTCCTCCATGCATGAACCACAAATAAACCCTAGGAATTGTGTAATTCTTTCAGCCCACTGATTTTCCAAATCTGTACACTAAAATTAAGTGCTCCAAGAGAATAATTTGATGTTTATTTTTGGATTATTATTAAGAGCTAATAATAATCGACACTTCTATTTTTAGATCGACGGTCTATAAATAGACTTCGCCCAATATTCTAAAAATAGAATTTCATATATTTTTCCAACTTGACCAACCATCCACAAATAGCATCCTGCAACTTCTGAAATATGATCACCATGTCTAAAAATAGACACAGTCTAAAAATAGACTTACACCTAAAAATAGTCTTCGGGCCCACTTAGTGAAGGTGACTAATTTTCACTAAGCTCATCATCTTGTTGAATCTCAACACAGACTACCCTTTAGTTGTTGAGAATTTGACTTCATATAAGCATAGATGAAAGATACATTTGGATATTCTTCTAATATTTTAGATTAGTAAAAATGTTTTGTCCCCTTATATGGGTTAACTGTGGGTTTTCTAGCATCAATGGAGTTTTCAGTTCAAACTGGACAATCATTTGTTGTTGACGGGAAGGAAAAGTTTTATCAAAGTGTAAGATAGGTCACATTCTAATTTTTCTTCAAATTTACAATTTTCTGGGATGTCCTTTGCATTGGTCATTGTATATGTATCTCCATTCTTTCACAATGATCAGTCTTCTATACGTTAGCCTACGTGCTTTTCTCTAAAGAGTATTGGAGTTTTTTCCAATGGGAAATATTCCATGTCATATTTACCATTTAATTGTTCATAATTATGAATCAATGCAATAACCCATTAAGAGATTCCTTGACATACCTATACTATATGCCTTTTTTTTCCCTCTGTTTCAATCTGAAATACCTTGATAAATATTTTTTTCAAAAATGCAAATTGTATTTCTTTGTTACGCAATAATGACTACAATAATAAATTTGCACTATCAAGCCAAACTATGATTATATAGAATACTCTTCCCTACATAAGCGATGGGAACCAACATATCCAATTAGCTCTCAAGGGTATAGAGAGTGTATGTAGATTCTCTTGAGATTGGAATCTTTGACAAATATTTGGTGTATCAGGAACAAATAAAGTGATAGAAATTGTTAAGTTCTTGTTGGTTTGAGGGGTCCTGACCCAGGTTCGGATTTAAGGTTTGCCAACAAACCCCTATACTACTGGCCCTTTCAGAAATGACCTACTTTCGCAAGCCAAGGTCTCACTCGAAGTAGTATGGGTGGGTGTTGGAACCAGGTTTCTGCACCCTGGGAGAAAGCGGGTAATTAAGGCAGTCCTGTTGAGATCTATCAGGTTCACACAAAATAAATCTTATTGCAAAGCCCTTACAGTATAGAAAGCGAAACTTATAACCTCATAAACAGCATGTAAACATAACAACGCTATTATTATTAAGCAGATCTTAGCAACACCTTTGCATCCACATGCGCATTAGTAATTATCGTCATAGAATAACATAATCGCAGCTTATTTCAGATAACACAGAGATACTTCAACAGTAAACGTATCTATTTCAGGTAACGCAAAGATACTTCAACAGATTTCTCATTCATTAACATCCAAAACCGAGCTACAAACCAAAGTCACAGCCTGCGCACACAGCCAGCGAGGCCCGCACACAGTAGGACTGAGAATATCCACGCACACAGCCAATAGGAGTCCTTACCCAATACCACCCAAAACAGATCTCAAGAGTTCGTACTTAGCATCAATCTTACTTAGTATTAGACTCAAACTATCCATCTATTTATATCATCATAGCCTACACTATCATGTGGTCGCAAACCATGGTTTGTGGACTCTAGGTCTACCCTTTGACCCATTACAATACATTGGGGGCTTTAACCTGCCCCAAAGCCCCTACACTAGACTAATTACTACAAAATATATATCCAAAACATAGCTAGGGGACCTCGTCCAACAAGCCCCCAACATTATCTTGTGAATTGTCCCGAGTCACAACGGACGTGGGGTTTGCATCTTCGCCTAGAGTTGCTTGATTGCATTAACCAGAGGGGGAAACACTCCTTCGCTCTGTGCAGTAACATTCTACGCAATTTCCACCAAATTTTGCAAATTTGGGCCTTCTGTGGCAGCGGTGACACTCTCTAGGGTCTGATTCAGATGTTTAATCGCAACATCCAAGTCCTAGGATAACTTGAGGGCTTCATCGGCCCATGGCTTGAGGTGGTCACTCAAAACCTTCTTCTTGTGGAGAAACCCCTATAGGTCATCCTTAAGTGCATGGCTGGCTCGCAGATGTGCAAGGCGTTGGGATGGGATTAGACTGGGCATTATAGCCTCCATTTTCTTGAATTCTTCTTCCTTCTGGCACAGTTCTTGGGTAAACTCGCATAGAAGAGGTTCATGCTGCACCGTATACCATAGCTACATAGTTGTCTCAAAAAATTTGGCGCCCTGAGCAATTTGTGTTGTAATGTTGTTTGTAGCTTCTGTGACCAGCTCAGCTCTCTGGGCGTGTACCTCACGAGGGGTTTCTGGCTGCAACTTAGCTTGCAACACAACAATCTGCTACCCCATCTCGGCCTTAATGCTCTGGATCTTGGTCCGAGAAGCTTTCAGGGCTACGACGAGTCCCTCAATCTTGGCTTGGGGGGTGGCAGAGGCCGAAATGTCTTTGGTCACATTTTCGTAGAGTCTACTGATCAGACGTTCCAACTCGATCTGTTGTGCGGTGGCAAGGATACACGCAGCTTGTGCCTGGCACGCCTCGGTAGTATTTTCTATGATGGTCTAGTCGACTGTACTTAGATGTTGTTGCACTCGTCAGTCTTTGTGCTAGATTTCCTCAAAGAGGGATGTATGGAGAGCTTTCAATGGCTCACCCTGAAGTTGGGCCAAGTCTAGATGTATTTCCGTGCAGGTATGGACTTGCGCTTAAAAGTTGTGCGGACTCAGAGTGATTTTTGCGCCTGGTAGGGGGAAGAGGCAGCTCTCGGTCGTGGAGATCAACTCAGTGTTGGTCGCTTGAGGCAACCTCACTTGAACCACACCTGTCTGCAAGGTATCGGCTTTGAGCTAAATATCTTGGAGCTCAGACTGTAATGCTACCACTGTGGCCTTCTTCTACTCTTCCAATGCAAGCCACCTATCCTCCGAAGTAATGGTGATCGCATCTGCAATTTTATCCAAATATTCCTTGGTTAAAGTAACCTCAATCTCCCTATCGAGCCTCGTAGCTCATTTTTTCATTCGTCGGCCCTCAGAGGTTTAGTTGTCTGTTTCATGCCATGTAGGGAACCAGCACCCTACTCATCTAGGCCCTCAGTCTCCATGTCCCGTTGCGACTCCTGCTCCACGCCCTGTGCCACATCTGGGAGAACCTCCGTCCAGGTGGAGCCTTCCGGGCCACGGCCTTTCGAGTTCTTCGTAGTATCAGGTGGGGTGGTGGTCTTTGGAGCTATAGTTGTACCAGCAGTGTCGGTCGTTACAGGGCCATCCGATTTGAATCCCAATTTCCATTACGGCAGCCAAGTGGCGATGAGCCAATCGATTTCCTCATCGACGACCATGTAAGGCAGCGACATCCAAGCTGGATCCTTACGGCCCCAAATATGCACGTTACGCATCGTAACCTGGAATGCTGTGGTGATCTTATAATTTTCATAGACCGTCGGTAATAGGCATGGCTGGGAGTGAATTTATTCTACGAGCACGCCATCCAAACGTACCCAAAATACATTGTTTTCCTCAATACACTTCGCATCCACGTGTGCATCAGTAATTATCATCACATAATAACACAATTGTAGCTTATTTCAGATAACACAGAGATACTTCAATAGTAAACATAGCTAGTTCAGGTAACACAGAGATACTTCAATAGATTCCGCATTCATTAACATCCAAAACCAGGCTACAAACCCAAGTCACAGCTCGCGCACAGAGCCAGTGGGGTCTGCACATAGCAAGACTTAGGATCTCCACGCACATAGCCAGCAAGAGTGCTTACCCAATACCACCCAAAACATATCTCAATAGTTCGTACTTAGCATCAATCTTACTTAGTCTTAGACTCAAACTATCCATCTATTTATATCATCATAGCCTGCACTATCCTGTGGTCCGCAAACCGTGGTTTGTAGAATCTAGGTCTACCCTTTGACCCGTTACAATACATTGGGGACTTTGACCCGCCCCAAAGCCCCTGCACTAGACGAATTACTACAAAATATATATAAAAAACACAGCTAGGGGACCCCATTCCAATAGTTCTTAATGCAACTACAAAACTTGAAGGAGATGTATTATCCAAAGATAAAAGAACTATTTATAAAGCTTTCAGCGAAATGTCAAAAGGTGTGTTCCTTTCCTTCCTTAGTTCTAACTTCTAGCTGCTTTTACCTTTGTCAAATTTATAAATAACATGGTGGTGTTATGAATATATTACAAGTGACATGTGGAAACTTCAAAGCATAGAGTGAAGTATTCTTATGAGATTGCAAGAATAGGTTGGGGTTGTTTTGGAAATTCAATCCAGTAGCCACCATTAACGATGATAAAAATGTTTTCAACTTTTGATGTATACAAAATTAATATCAATGGTTATGACAGTTTGGTATTTTATTTAATTTTGGCCTAAATGCTCATAGAATTGTTGTTTTATTAGCCCATGGCACCTGATCAATCTGAAAATCTTAGGCACTGTAGGGAAACATTGCAACATATGATGTAATATCTTCAAGTATTAAAGAGCAACATTCCATCAGGGTTTAAAGAGGATAAGGTTGATGCTTTTGAGAAACAAATTCATGCCATTCTGAATTCATTTAAGAAAATAAAATCTTCTCCACAACAACAACAAGGACAACAATAACTTGCAAATTAGGTTGTCATCCAAGTGAAATTTATACAGCAACAACTGCAAACTATGTTATCTCAGATGCAGGAACAAGAAAAGCATGTTAATCAACTTCAACAGATGAATTTACATCCTTCTGTTACTTCAATGCAATCAAAAATTGTGACACCCATTCAACATGGTTCCATGCCTTTACAGCAATCTGGTGTACAAACATCACAACAAAATGTTCGTACTACAATGCAGTCTATTGCGAATATAAGTTTAATGCAAGGAAATTTTGTAGCTACCTTATAGTAGAGTTCAGTAAACCATATTCAAAATAATAATATTACCTTTCTTCAGCTAAATAATTCTCCTTTTCAGCAGAATAGTATTAACTCCATACAGCAGACAAAGATCAATCCTTTATAGAAAAATAATATAAATACCCTGCAACATCACCACCATGCTCTAAAGCAGCAAGAAATGCTACAAGCACAAGTAAAGATGTAGCAGCAATGACATATTCAACAACCCATACTACTACAACAGCGGAAAATATAACAACAACAATAACAGAAGCAACAATAAGTTATTCAATTACAGGTAGAGTTTCAGGAACAGCAAATGCCACAACTTCAACAAAGTAATGAGTTGAATATTGACTTGAGGACAAAGTCATCTTCTATTAAACAAGAATTTATGCCGCAACACCATCAATTAAGTCAACATTCAGTTTATGAACAACAGTAGCAGTAGCTTAAGACAGGATCAGTACTTTCTATTTCTTCACCTCAACTTCTCTAGGTTGTTTTTTCACATGTTTTTCAACATTCCTCTCCACAGATAGATCAACAAAGTACAATATCATCTTCACTTTAGGTTTCCAAAGTTGTAACTCCCATTCATCCTGCAACCTCGCCATTTATGGCTCCCTTGCCCTCTACTCTCCCATTCCTTCACCTCACATAGAATATGCTAAGAAGCAATATTATTCCATTTATTCAATTTCAAATGCTGGAAATGCTTAGGGATTTCAGCATCCCACTCCTATAAAAAAAAAAAAGTTGAATCTCTAGTTATTCGAACACCTGGAATTTCTACCTCACCACTATTAGTTGACTTTCCTCGTAACCCAGCTTAGAATACTATCAACTAGGATGGACATCAAACTATTTTACCTGTCATTTCTTCAATGTCAAATGCTAGAAATGATGAGGGGTTTCAGCAACCCACACCTATACGAAAACATGTTGAATCTCTAGATATTGGCACACCTAGAATTTCAACCTCATCACTATTAGTTGACTTTCCTCCTAGCCTAGCTCAGATTATTATCAATTAGGATCGACACCAAACTATTTCACCTAGACCCCTAATAGAATATAAATCAAGCACAACTAAAGCCCCCTTGGAGCACTTGGTAAAAGTGGTGTGCAAATCTCAAGCTCTCTTTGTTGGTTTCTTTCCTTTTTAAGTTTTTCCCAATATTTCAACAAATTGGTCATGAAAATTCTATTTTTTCTTAGTTTCTACTAATACATTAGTAGTGCAAGTTGCCTAACGTATGCAAATTTTAGATTCCATAGCCCGTAGAGAGTAGTTTTGTTTCAAATAACGCAATATAGATGCATTTTTCTAAGTCTCCCATTTGCATGTTAGTACAGTTTATGTTTACATCCTTTTGTGTTTGTATAGAAAAATAGGCAATGTTCCTTTCAATATATCAAAAAATGGAATTCATTGTTTCATTGCTGAGGTAATAGACATGCAACCAATATTATAAATGTCATGCCATCATTATTGGTATTACTCTTATGGTAATTCAGTAAAGTTTCTATTATATGTTGTAATGGGAATCCTGGGGTTTATGTTTTGTGGGCAATGATATCCTCCATAAAGTCACATTATAATGCATATTTTTGACCAAAGACAGTTATCATTCATTGCACAAAATTAGGTAAAAGGCAATGCAAAAATTCTCCAAGGATGTAAAGGAACAATAAGTTAAAAACTTAAAACTAATGCTATTTCTCGGGCTATTGAGCCATATGTTTGAATGGTCACTATTACTATTAAAATTTGGCTAACAATTAATTTATATAGTAGGAGCATAGAGCTACGGGTTGGCTAGAAAACCTGTAGGAGCTTTACTTTAACTTATTACATTACAAGTCCCAGGGATGATTATACTCTTGTTTTATTTTGAATATTTGTCTTGGAGTTGAATTTAGAACTAAAACTAGAACTCTATTATGTTGGCATGCTTGGACCACTTTTTCTAGTTAAGGTTTGCACTTACACAATATAAACATAATCATAATACTTAGTGTGAATACTGCGAAAATTGACTATTAACTAATATTTGGTTGCATGTTGAGATGTATATATCATGTAAGGATGTTTGATGTTATGCTTTATTCTGAATTACAAAGATCAATTATATCTCCCCAAAGGCCTTGAGTTTGGCTGTGAATGAAATAGGCCCAGTGGTAATCTTGATAGATAGGATAGCAAGATCTGCACTAGGTGATGATTCCAAGGTTGTTGCTGGAGAAGATTTAGTTGCTATTGTAAAATTCCATTTTCAAGCGAGAAATCCAATATTACAGGATGGAAATTATGTGACAAAAAGAATGAGATGTTTCATTAGTTCCATGCCCCTCAGCATTGTAGCTTTAGGTGATAGTGTGACCAAAAGTCTCCAACAACTTAATAATGTAGTCTCTAGATATGGAATCTACAACAACATCTAATATCAAGAGGCCGATATTGGAGATATGCTATTTATTCACTTGTTTCTAATGTATTATTATAGTTTTCATATGTGTTTGTGTTTATTAACTTGCGTTTGCATTAGTCCATGTCATCTTGTACCTATGCATTTTGCACTCACTAACCATGCAAGTTTATAGATTTTTATTTTATCTACCAATATTCCTCTTCCATTAAAACATTAGCAAACTATATCTTCAATTATGTGCATCCTGTTTCAATTTTTATGTATCTCTTTATTTTTTTTTAGATGCAGTGTCATTTGAACCTTTGGAGTCTTTAAACTAGTGTATATTGACTCAGCTAAGACTCATGAGTCTTGCGAAGTCTTGGCTAAGGTGAGTACTCACCTAAGACCGACCCACAAAACTATCCACTTGCTAGATTCATGGGAAACTTCTGATGCTTTCCAAGACTCACCACAAACTTTCCAATGACCATACTCACCACAAACTTGCAATATTTTTTGTGCATATAATTTACCGTATTTTAAGGGTTTCATGTCTTTGCTGAGCCTTTCCCAAGTCATTGAGTCTCGCCAAGTCCCATGGAAGCCAAGTCTTTGCTGATTCCATGACATTGGTGTAAATATCTGACATCATTTTTTTTCTTCCATTTCTTCAAGGCATCTGTAGGTGTGAGCTTGTGGTTACTTTTCTACCAGGTGATTCTTATTGGCTACATCACCTGACTATAATTTATTGACGTGTCTGTCATCATTTTAACTTCTTTTAATAAAAGTCAAGATAACCTGTTTTTCTATGTTCAAGCATCTTTGACACCATCCTTGAGCCCCTACCACAATATTCTCTCTCTTTCATCTTTGCAACATTCACATATGGATGGTTGGGAAATAGCATTTTAGTCCCATTACACTCAACAATAAAGAGATAGGGTGGTTGAGATGATGCCATACTTCAATGAGGTTCAATCAAAATTGAAACTATGTACAAACTTGAGATGTTGTTCAAGGTTGCTTGTTCCTCTATGTCAAGTAGATCTTGTGGAGACTATGACAATGAGGGGGGTTAACTTGGAGTCCACAATCTCTATCCTTTCTTTTTAAGAAATAAATACCTTTGACGAGACTTGGTTTAGTGAACATGATCTCTTGTGGGTGACTTAGTCTAATTGATCGCTTATCCACATTATTGTATTTTATTGGAGACTTGGCCAATTTTGATCACTCTTCTCACAACTTTGTACTCTATATATAAGCATAGTCTTTGGTCTAGGCAAACCACACCTACGCTTCCTATGTTTTATATATATATTTGGCTTCCTCAAAAAGTGTATAGTTCTGGAATACTCTTATCATACTCAACTACGTTATTACTCATGAATCCATGTGTATATTCTTGCATTGTTGGTTTTGTGCTTATATCAATTGTGTTTTTGTCAAATTTTTATTTATTGAACAACTGCATCTTCAGGTGTGAACAATTGCAGGAGAAATTTTTGCAACATTGGCTATAAATGGTAGGTGACAAAATGTATATGAGTGTTCGGAGTTTTCTAAGGGAGGCATGGAATTTTTTGCACTGAGTATATGGTTCGACCTCAAACACTGCCATTATATTTCTTGTTGATGTCTCTCTATCATCCATTAGAAATGGAATTCTTAAGGTATGACTTAAATGCTTTTTGTTAATTGAATATCTGTCTTGCCTTCAGAACTTGCAAAACTTCATCATCTTTGTTGCATTTGAGTTCATTTTCTTGTTTTTGGAACAATAAAGGTCTTGATTGTAACGGGTCTTCATCCAAAGGGTTTACATTATGAATCAAAATGAGAAATGAAAATATTTTCTCCCATTGATTTTTCCCTAGTTTTGTTGTGCTAAATTAGGCTAACTAGAAACAGAAGTACTGATTGTTCCCCTATATGCAAATAAATTGTATTTTTATGGTTTACATCCACATTTACAGTGAGGACTTGACTCATGGTCCCCAAAAAAAAAAATATGATATTTTAATCCACCAAAGCTCAAAATGGGGAAAGGTAAACACAAAATTAGAGAGATTCTTTAGTCTAGTACTTTATTTGTTTGGTGAATCTTGGTGGTGCTTCTGGTTTATCCGTGTGTGGATGGATCAAAATGGTCAAAGGTAAGCACAACATTAGTGAGATTATTTAGTCTAGTTTTCTGTTTTTTTGGTGAACCTTGGTGGTGCTTTTGGTTGATCCGTCTATTGTGTGTGGATGGCTCAAAATGGGCAAAGGTAAACACAAAATTATAGAGATTCTTTAGTCTAGTAATCTATTTTTTTGGTGAATCTTGGTGGTGCTTATGCTTGATCTATTTGCTGTGTGTGGATGGCTCTTTCTTTTTCTCATGCTACTGTCATATCTCTTCCTCATCTCCCTGTTGGGTTGCATGCTTTATCAGCTTCATCTTTAGAAGTTTGATTGATAGACTGAAAAAATTATGACTTTGGCAAAGCTCATTCTTTATTTCTCAAATTCCTTTTCGTTCACCTGTGGTGGCAAGCTTATTATCATAATCTCACTACAGTTTGTATCTGAGTGATTTCAAAGATGTGAAAACCTTTCAATTATCAACTTTGGTAGAGAATACATGAAGGCTGGAAATGATGTATTTTATAAAATTTAGAATCTTCCTCTTCATCTCTAATGTTATTGTTAGGGTTAAGAAGACCTATCTAAGGTTATCATTATTCTACCCTAAAGATGTAAACATTTATAATAATTCTTGAGTTGTCCACGAAGTCTTGGATAGAAGGTGATTGGGTGCTCTGTAAAGGCACTCCTTGATGTGAAGTCACCAGTTCAATTCCCCCCCCCCCACCAAATCAGGGTGATATATTGGACATGATGAAGATGTAGTCCCACCAAGTTTACAAAAAAAATAATCTCGAGTTGACTTTTATATGGATTAGGCATTTTATATTGTAAGTGGTGAGAATAAAGACTATATTCCAAGGTATTTCATCAATTACTTTTGAGAATTTATTCCAATCATCACTTGACAAAGTATCACATTTTTCGACTATAAAGAATCCATAATGAGAGGATGGGGAATAAGTAACCACATTTTCAAGGGCTATATGAAAACTCTCAAATGCCTGGGAGCCAATGCCACCAATTTCTTTTATATTTAACTTCTTAACAAGACTTTGAGCTAAACATGAACAACAAATTCCACAAGGTCGCGAAAGATCAGAGAATCGAAGTTCATGGTTGCTGAAAATATTCTACCAAATGATGTTTGACCTTCTCCTTGAGGACTGTGGAACACATAAACTAGGACAATATTTCTCCTCACTATATTATTCATAAGAGCTCGAGCTACTAAATTTTTTCCAACCAATTCTCCAAATGTATTTGGAACATACTTCTAAGACAATCTCCTCCACCTAGGCTTGAGATCTCAAACAACCATTGCCGATAATATCTTGTCCATGTCCATAATGATCGATCAATCTTGTTTCAGAAACCATGTCAATATTTTTTCCAAGTAAGATTTTATGGTCAGCATAGACATCTAGCTCACCTAAAATAATTCTTCCTTGTGTATCTGTATATGTACTTTTATGAGGCCCACCTAGATCTATTAGTAGGGGAAGTGACTCAGAATCAAAATCTAAAGAAGAAATAAAATGATTAGATGTTTCTAATGTAGTAGAAAACACCCTTTGAGAATTGTAATAACTTTGTGATGCATGCCTTTCAATTTTTTGTGTGGTCTAATTTGAAAGCCCACATGAGAGGATCCTATTTTCCAAATCCAATATATGTTTGCCTCTAGCGTGTATTCTGGACCAATTCCAAGGAATCCCACAAAAGTTTTTGGGAATATCAATGAATTTTGATTTACCACTTCCTACTTGAAGTCTAGTCTTCTGTGAAACTATGAAATATTTGTTACTAATCCCACCATGACTACCATAGTTCAAAGAAAATAAAACTGATAAATATTCACAATGCTCTCTTGCTTCTCTGTGAATGCACCTTTTAATTCCTTTTAAATTGTGTTTTCTTGACCTTTCCATTTCCCCTACTGGACAATTTGGTGATAATGCGATTCAAAGCGAGAAGTTGAATGATCCTTTTCATCAATTGGTGAGCCTTTAGGTGCTTCTTCATAACAGATTCTATATTTCCTTATAAAACCATTATTTTCAAAGAGGTGTGGAGAAAAAACCTTGAGATCATTTTCTTTTCTGTTTTTCAAGTTACCATCCAAATTATTTGATATATTGTCTTTAGTATTGTAATATTCCAAACTAGGAACTGCTAGCAAGGCATGACTAGAAAACGCATTTTCCAGTAATGGCTACTACAAGAATTGAAACCAGGACCTAGATCCCTTAGAAAAATGTGTCTATGTGCTGAATCCAAGAGAAGGCTCCAAATAAATCCTTCTAGAGTGGTTAAACAGATCTCCCACTACTATATGTTCTCAAAAAGTGCCCGATGGAGAGGGTTGCAACAATGCATGCACAAGAGCTAGAATGATATCTTTTTTTCTCAACCATGAACATAAGAATATCTGAATATCCAAAAAATAATGTTATAGCAGCAAAGAGAGTAAATTTCTTGAGGAAACATCCACTCAAGAAAGGCAATGCAAGCCTCAACAATACATGTACAAGGAAATAGATGTTCACTGCTACACTGAGAATTCTGCAGGCTAAAAGGATGCAGTTTATAAGAGGCACTGCATCATAATACATAAAAACTGAAAGAGATGACAATAAATGGATCAAGAAATGAGGGGGAGCATAGTCTCAACCCCTGGACACAATAATACAGCAATCCTTCAAAGGATTGGCTGAAATATACAAAATGGAAAATATGCCAGAGTTTCTAGGCAGCAGCTACAACTCAAATATGGAACTGAATAGAGAAGGATGAAGATGATGAGAAATCTGAAGTAGACCTCCTCCAATGGATCTCCTAAGTGGAAGGTTGATCCTTACATTTGAGATCTCACCCTCCAATCAGCAAAACAAAACCCCACAGCAAATGCACCATAGAAATAATGCAGTTACTGAAGAAAACTACGTTATAGGGGCAAAAGAATGAGTTGGCCCAATGCCAAGATCTACAATAAGCTCCAATGACTTCCAATCTGATCCTCCAAAGGAAATAAATACTCTCCCTCTAAAAAACAAGAGATGGAAGAGGTGTTGTGAAGTCTCCACTGCAACACCCTACAACACAGAATTATGTTGTTGCAGCAATAACGTTGTCCTGGAGGAGGATGCTTTGGCATTGAGCCAAGAAGTGTGGAGAATGAAGAACAATACTTCAAGAGGCCTCTCAATAAGGAGAGGAAATCCTAAACAGGAATTCCCCGACAATTCTTGCTAAACAACAAAAGAATGCACAATGTTTGAATAGACATGAAATGAATAATACAAGCATGAATATCAATGGCTGCCTTGCCCTCCTTTTAAACACATGATAGCTTCCTCTCCATGGGTCCCACTCTATTAGGGTTTCCTCCTTCAAGGAATATTCCCTCCTTTATCTCTGCATTGTCCCATAGATGCTCTCCACCTCATACCTCTGCGTTGTTTGACTTGGTCAAACTTAACCAAGCCTCTTTACAAAATGTCCCCTTTCGCACATGAGGGTGTGAAATCTAGTTCCAAAGCTGATCCCCTTTCATACTAGAGGGATTTTATCCATGTTTTTATTACGAATGGGCCTTCTCACCCAATTATTCACCTCCTAAGTGAAAATAGAAAAATTTAATATTCCAATTTATTAAGGGAAAAATTTGGAATATTACAGTCCTCCCGTCCCAAATGTTGCCTGTCCTCAAGCAACTACAAGGATAAAACTGGAAAGTCTCCACTCAAGGCATGGAGTTAGAAATGTGATGAGGGACATCTTTCCCATGTGGATCCCCCATCCCCAAGCAATCATCCAAACAAAATGAGCCACCTCCCAACAAGGCAACTCCAGAAAATCTCCTTCCACCTCAAGCTCTAGAATTGAAGGTGCGCTGAAAATATGAACATGGAAAGCATCCTAGCCTACCCCAAGCTATCCTTCTCCCCACTTATGATAAGTGTAGAGTATGTGCTGATCCTGGGCTGCAAAATTATTGCCCTCAAATGGAAAAGTGAAGAATAGTCCTCCAAAGAGTTCCCCTCCAACAATGAAGAACAGGCTGGCCCCAAATGTTTCATCCATGATGAATATGACATGATCATCATAGAGTACCCTAATGAGAATTTTTCTGAAAATTTTACATGATGATGCATAATATAAACAATATCTCAAGAGAGTGGAGCTTCATCCACTGCAACTTCGGAAAGTAGTATGGAAAGTAGCACACAAGAATCATCTCACCTGTAGAAATTTTATAACTGATATTTTATACATCCGAGATTCTCCTGATCACACACTATTTGACTTCATGCACAATATAGAATCTCTTCTACCATTGACAATTAATTGCGGAAATAAAATCAATTTCATGCACACATCAAAACCATAAAAATTCACACATATGAACATAGTAATTTATGGGAAAGATTAAAGCTGAAAACCCCCAACTATCTGTATATTATATTTCATAGATATCATGTAACAATCATCATACAAAGCTCCTCACAAACTCTCAGTACAATCTCCAATTGCTACACACTAATCAGGTCCGATATAGCAAATCCCATGCACCGATCTATGCCACCTGCTAGCCTGCCTCTACTGCACAATCACTGTTGAAGAATGGCTCTGAATGAACTTGAACTGGTCCAGCCTTGCTCACGCAATCCTCATTGGCATCTCCAACCACTTTGTGTTGCAAATCATGCAACACTATAGTCACAACTGATAGTCACACTGCTCTTTCACCTACCTCTTCACTGGTCTCCACTGAAACTGTCCATGCATTGTAGTTAACTAATGTATTCTTCAGTTGATTAATGAGTTAATAATTAGTGAATTAATTATTAATTGATTCACACCACTCTCACTAGTGTATCAATCAGTGAGACTAGATACAACTAGCTCAACTGTGTCTAACTGAGTTAAACTGAACACAACTCCATTAACTACTTCTACTAACTCCACCAAACTTACTCACATGAGTTCTAACTGAAGCCTCCATGCAATATCTCCACTTAACCCTCAGGAATATCTTAATTCCTTCTTTCATCTCATGTGCCACATCTGTGCACTTAGCTGAAGTGCTCCAAGAGAATAAGATAATGTTTATAATCCAAATATTATTAAGAGCTAATAATATTCAACATATCTATTTTTAGTCTGGCAATCTAAAAATAGATTCCGCCCAATACGTCTAAAAATATAAGTCCATCTGTTTTTCCAACTTTACCATCCATCCACAAATAGCATCCTGCAACTCATAGAATATGATCGACATGTCTGAAAATAGACATAGTCTAAAAATAGACTTTGCGCCAAAAATAGCCTGTGGGCCCACTTAGTGAAGGTGACTTCTTTCCACTAAGCTCATCATCTTGTTGCAATCTCACCACTCCCTCTCAATAAGATAGGGATTATCTGCCACCCCGATCTTGCCTCTGTGGTATTCGAATTTTCTCCTGGTGAACGCCTTCGTCAAGATATCAGCATCCTGATCCTCCGTAGGAATGTAATAAAGTAACATGATCTTCCGCTGCACACAATATCTGATATGATAGTACTGGTCCGTGAAGCCATGCCACCTCAACTCATCCTCATGTCTGTACCATGATCCATATCTCGATGTGCCTCTGATATATCTCAATACATGCTTCCCCGCCTTCCAAAAGAGCTTGGTAGGCTATATTCAGCTGTGAAAGCTCGGCAAACTGCAGTTGGCGTTCGGCATTGTATCGACTCGATACATGAGCGAATTCCACCAATCGTTCTGTGAACAAGGGATCCACTATCTTCGCTCGATGTAGCATCTCTTCCTCCAACCACCAAGAAGAGGAGTGAGCAGGAAGCTTGAAATGCGATGAGGTTTGAACTTCTCTCCGCATCTCCGGGCATACTCTTTCCTTTGAGCACAAATAGTCCATCATCAAGGCTAACAAATTTCCCAACTCAGTGAGTCATAATGAAGGAGGCCCAAGTCCTTCATCTCAAACTCTTTTGCAAGATCATCCTTGCATGAGAGTATCAACTGTTCATCACCGGTCAATATCAAATCATCTACATAAAGTACAATGATCAACAACTTACCCTCAACCACTATCTGGTACAGGTTGGGATCCGCCTCGCTCTTGGTAAAACCAAGTCTGGTGAAATAACTGTTGATCCGTGTGTACCAAGCACGAGGTTCTTGTTTCAACCCATACAACGCTCTTTTGAGCCTGAACACATGCGACTCGCTGCTGAAGATCTCGAAACCTTCGTCCTGCTCTATGTACACCTCCTCCTCAATCACTCCATTGAGGAATGTAGTCTTCACATCCATCTGATGAATGTTCCACCCCATCTGTGCTAAGAGAGCTAGGATACTTCGTATGGAAGAATACCTTGCGACAGGTGAAAAGGTTTCCTCATAGTCGATCATCTAAATCTGTGAGAAGCCTAAGGCAAAAAATCTTGCCTTATACTTCTCGATGCTCCTGTCAGCTGCTTGCTTCACTTTGTAGATCCATCTCGAACCTACCACTGATTTCCCTTTCGGCCTTGGGACAATCTCCCATGCACTTTTTCTGACAATCAAATCATACTCTTCCACCATGGCATCTACCCATGCAGGATCCTCCACAGCTTCCTCGAAAGAGGATGGCTCTTTCATGATACACTTGCTCATTAGAGCTATGTATCCAGTATATCGGTCAGGTGACTGTCTCTGTCTATGCTATGATGTAGGTGCTCCTACAATCTTCTCTGCATCCTAATTCAGTCGCTCAGCTTCTGTAGTGTGCTTCTGCCCTTTGATGGTTGGCGCTGCATGAGTGGTTTCTTCCACTCCATGAACCTCCTCTTGTGGCTGATCCACATCCTGAGGCTCATCCTTAGGAACTAATAGCTCCTCATCTACATGCAAGTGTGGCTCCCTCTCAAGCGAACACTTCATGGATTTTTCCTCATGAAATTTGATATCCCATCGCACAACAGTCTTCTGACTGTCTGGCAAATACACACGATAGTTGTGGGGTGCATCAGTGTACCCCAAAAATATCCCAACTTCTGCGGTCGGCTCCAACTTCTTCCTGGCATCCTTCGTCACATGAATATAAATAGGTGAGCCAAAAATCTTCAAATGAGAAATATCATGCTTCTTACCAGAAAACGCCTCCTCGAGTGTACTCATGCCAAGCACTCTATGAAGACAATGGTTTTGCACATAAACCGCAGTATTGCATGCCTCAGCCCACAAGTTTATGGGAAGGCCCTGATCATGCAACATCGCCCGTGTAGCACCCATGATCATTATGTTCTTTCGCTCCACGACCCCATTCTGCTGTGGGTTATGAGGCGCTATGAGTTGTCTTCGAATTCCTTCTGCGCTGCAAAATTCCTTGAATTCGCTAGAGATGAATTCACCACCATTGTCACTCCTAAGAGCCTTCACCTGCTTCCCCGACTCTTTCTCCACCAGTGCCTTAAACTCACAGAACTTAGAGAATGTCTCTCTCTTCTTTAGCATGAAGAAGATCCAACACTCCCGAGAAAATTCATCAACAAAGATCACATAGTACCTGTGCTTTGTTGTCGAAGCTACTGAGAAAGGTCCACACACGTCTGTGTGAATTCTCTCAAGGAACATCGTGGCGCGACTATCCTTCTCGTGAAATGTGGATTTCACAAATTTTCCCGAAGTACATCCCTTGCACTGATCTGACTACGCAAGTGTACCCTTGGGAAGCCCGGTAGAAATCTGCTACTAAATTTTCAAAGCACCATGGTGAAGATGGCCCAATCTCCTGTGCCATAGCTCGCCGTCATCCCGGCTCACCACTCCTTTTGCCTTGCCTGCCATTGTTGTGCAGCCATCTATCTGCAATTGATAAAGTTTCTTAACTCGAACCCCTATCCTCCAGGTTTCATCAATTGCCTTACTATGCAGGAAAGCCTTTCCCTCGCTAAAGACAACATCATATCCCTTGTCTTCTAACATGGCCACCGAGATCAGATTCTTCTTCAATCCTGGAACATGCATGACATCCTTCAATATAAAAGGTTTACCAGACTCCCTCTCAAAGGAAATGGTCCCGATACCAGTCGCACTGTATCTACCATCATTGCCCATCTCAATGTGCACTCCACGATCCTTCTCATCCAGATCACTGAACAAATATTTGTCTCTGGTCATATGAAAAGATGCACCACTGTCAAGAAACCACACTAAACGCATCACACTTGATACCAATTATGCGATCAGCAAAAAATCCAGCTCAAACTACGAGGCTAAGGCCTCTCCAGCTGCAGATCCAGTAGCCTACTTATTTTTCTTCTTCTGTGGACAATTAGTGGCGTAATGTCCGTGTTGGTGATAGTGAAAGCACTTCACCTTGGACATGTCCTACTTCTTGCCTTTCGCACCGGATTGAGAAGCATTCTTCTTCCTCTTCCCCTTCCTTGCTTTGGCAGCCAAAGTGAAATTTTCTTCATCTACATTCTTCGATGAAGATCCATCCCTGGTACTCCGCCTTATCTCATCCTGCACAAGATTCGACCAAAGTCACTCCCATCCTGGCAGTTTCTCCCAACCATTGATAGAGTCCTGATAGGAATGCGAACTCTTTGGAAGCCCAAGGAAAGCCAATCTCACCAAGTCCTCTTCATCTACAGTAACCCCCCACACTTCCCAACTCATCCCTGCACTTGATGAACTTCGTGAGGTACTTGGATATACTTTCACCTTTCTCCATTTTTATATTCCTGAGCTTATCCTTGAGTGCCAACTTCCTCTGGTCGCTCTTGCTTTGGAACAAGTCTGTCAAAGCTTTCCACATCAAGAATGGAGAAGCTTTACCATGAAGGTTGGACACTATGTGATCCTTCACACCTTCCAATAGAATCCTTCAACATTTTGCTGTCTTCTTTTTCCATGCGTCAAGTACGGCAGCATCGCTAGAAGCAGGTTTTGGAATTTCTGCATCTATGAAATCCTTCAACCCATTATCCTCTAGCACCACCTCCATCCTGTCTTTCCATGCAATATAATTCGAGCTGCCCTCAAGGGAATACTCCAGTCACAATCTGCTGAAAGACATCTCAACTTCGACACCAAGAAAACACTACTGCAAATTCGAATTCCACCAGCACAAAACTCAACCGCTTCAATGCTTTGCAATTGCTCCAATGATAAATATCGCTCTGATACCATGTAGAAATTTTATATCTGATATGTTATACATCCGAGATTCTTTTGATCACACACTATTTGACTTCATGCACAATACAGAATCTCTTCTACCATTGATCATTAATTGCGGAAATAAAATCAATTGCATGCACACATCAAAACCATAAAAATTCACACATATGAACACAGTAATTTATGGGAAAGCTTAAAGCTGAAAACCCCCAACTATCTATATATTATATGTCATATATAGCATGTAACAATCATCATACAAAGCTCCTTACAAGCTCTTAGTACAATCTCCAATTGCTACACACTAATCAGGTTCGATCTAGCAAATCCCATGCACCAATCTCTGCCACCTGCTAGCCTGCCTCTACTGCACAATCACTGCTGAAGAATGGCTCTTAATGAACTCAAATTGGTCCAACCTTGCTCATGCAATCCTCATTGGCATCTCCAACCACTGTGTGTTGTAAATCATGCAACACTATAGTCACAACTGATAGTCACACTGCTCTTTCACCTACCTCTTCACTGGTCTCCACTGAAACTATCCATGCATTGTAGTTAACTGATGTATTCTTCTGTTGATTAATGAGTTAATAATTAGTGAATTAATTATTAATTAATTCACACCGCTCTCACTAGTGTATCAATTAGTTAGACTAGATACAACTATCTCAACTATGTCTAACTGAGTTAAACTGAACACAACTCCATTAACTACTTCTATTAACTCCACCAAACTCTGGCACATGAGTTCTAACTGAAGTCTCCATGCAATAGCTCCACTTAACCCTCAGGAATAGCGTAATTCCTTCTGTCAGCTCTTGTGCCACATCTGTGCACTTAACTAAAGTGCTCCAAGAGAATAAGATAATGTTTATAGTCCAAATATTATTAAGAGCTAATAATATTCGACATATCTACTTTTAGACTGGCAATCTAAAAATAGATTCTGCCCAATATGTCTAAAAATAGAAGTCCATCTATTTTTCCAACTTGACAAACCATCCACAAATAGCATCCTGCAACTCATAGAATATGATTGACATGTCTAAAAATAGACATAGTCTAAAAATAGACTTTGCGCCAAAAATAGCCTGCGGGCCCACTTAGTGAAGGCGATTTCTTTCCACTAATCTTATCATCTTGTTGCAATCTCAACATCACCTACTAATGAATAGTAAATGGCTGAATGTGCTATCAATACATGATCATATACTTACCCATGATTATACAATGGATGAATATAAATCTCATGGCCCCCCTCAAAAGAGAACAAACATGTGGTTGTGGTGGCCATATCTCCTCCCATGCTCCCCTTAGAACATGTAGTGCAGAAAATGTGGGAGTTTTCTCCCCTCAAGGACACATTCAACTCATGTGTCAATCTCCCAATCATGCTCTCAACAAGAATATAACCAATATCAGCAAGTGAATACATGATCAGTACAAGAATGAAGGAAATACTAATGGCTTCATGTGGTGCTTGAACATAACAATAGTCTCCTAGGTGTGTACAACGCAGTTTTACAAGTTGTTGCTTGGGAAAAGTACAAGGTAAAATGTTTCTTTTTACATGGTTAATCATGCATGTCTTCATGTGGTACATGTTTGAGTGCAACAACTGAACATACATGTGATGATAAAACATTTTCCCAAGGCCACATAAAATATGGTTGCCTCCATCATATAGATTGGCCCAACTATGATCATGGAGCAATGTGACAAGCTTGCCCTCTTGTGAAGCAATGCACTGCATAGTAATGGTAAGAGTATGAAGATCAATGAATGTATAAACAAACTTCTTACCATATGCCAGAAGTGAAACGGTACATGGATCAATGAGTGATTTCTCCATAGTTTTTTGGCATGCTATGAATATGAATGAACCATGTGCTGCAAGAAAATAATCCTCCTCATGCTTGGAAACCCAAGTCAAGAAGAATATGTCATAGTGATAGATGCCTCTATCGACTATTCTATCATCATCACCTCCTCCTTGTTCACCAAGTGCATCCAAAGTGAAGTGATCCTGGGGACACTCCATCCATAAATCTCTGCTCCAAAGTGACAGCTCTGTGAGCTCATGAAAATAGACTCCTGTCAATACCAAGCTTTGTTCTTTGATGTGCTCCTTGTCAAAGACCCTTCTCATAATGTTGCAACAAATATGGAATACTTCCCAAGATGGAAGAGATTCCAAATCATCAAATACCAAGGAGATAATGCCATCTCCTCCTCCTGCAACATTATGCAAAGTGTGACAGCAAATCTGCCATTTCTCTCCCAAGAACAAGCAAAGCAACAAAGTATTTTGTTGCCTCCCCATACTTCCATCATACAACTCATGTGATGGAAACACAATGAATGATATGAGTACCACATCAACACCATGCATCCATACTCTATGCTACCCAATGATGCAAGTATCCTGCCATTCCTTCTCCATCCTCCTACTCTTAGGAAGAGTGCATTCCAAGTGATGGCCAAACTCTTTCAAGAGTAACCAGTGCAGCCAAGCCTCCTGCTGCCCGGTATCATAAATCTGCAAGTAGCCTCCCAGCTCCTTGTTCATCAACCACATCCACTCAATCACTTGTAGATGCTTTCTCCTTTTCTTCATCTTGGTACTCCTCCCATGAGGGCTACCATTCTCCCAAACCAAATCTTTGTCTTTACACTTCATGGGATCTTGAAATGCAATCTTCTCAAGGATCAATGAGACCCTATAAGGACCCAAATAGGTGGTAGGAAAAAACATCCCATCAGGATGTGTATGGCTCAAGGAATGTCCAACACAAGCATGAGAGATGTTATCCATCCTAAGATGTCCTCCATCTTCTATATGCTCCTATGAGAAAGGAAGAAAATCATTGCACTCCATGGTGTGTTGAAGTGCATCTCTAATGAGATCTCTCTTTGAGAACTCCCTCTCAAAAATAGTCTTCCAAAACCAATGAGGTCTGGATTTGCTAAAAGTAGAATTTCCTTTTTGAGCTGAGAGGAGCTCATTGAGAAAGTGTCATCTTGAAAGGAGAAAGGGTCTCTCACTCCAAGATTTCTACTATCATCCTTCAAGTCTTCAAACCCCAACCTCAAGTGTGATGTATAATCCAAAAATGGCTCATGAGAATGATAGTTTGCTTCCTCCTTGAATGTTTCCATGTTTCACAGCGCAGTGCAACCAAGCTGCTATATGGTAGCAGTGTGATTTGACCCTTGGTCATGTAAAAGTAAATCTCCACATTAATCAAAAGAATTTGTTGCAACAATAGAATGTGGAAATATTTTCATACCTTGATGATATTTTGGAACTTCTTGTAGGGCTGCAAGAGTTCCTTCCTCCAAAGTGTTGGCTACCCCAACTGTTGATGCATGTGGCTGCTCCTCCTTGAGTGTGACAGCATTATGACAAAGCTCCTCAAGTGGTGTGAGCTTTTCCTCCTTTTTTCTTTCTCCATTAAAGGTTTGGATCAACCTTTGAGTGAACTTTGCAAAAGTCTTCACCCTTGCATGGCTCAAGTGGCTGAACCACCAAACATAGGCTTCACCCTCCAAGTGCAGCGCTGAGATTTCAACAACTTCTTTCCTTGCTACAGGATGTAGTAGGAAAAATGCCTCCAACTTTCTCACCCAAGTTCTTTCTGTAGATAACCCATCAAAGGTAGACAACATAAATCTATTGCCTTTGATTTCTCTTCTGCTGCAGGGTCTCTTCTCTTCCTTCAACTAGATGAAATGAGGAAAATCTAGAGTCTCCTTGAAGGCTCTAGGTTGAGATCTGTACTCAACAAGGTAATCACTTAGAATCTGATAATCCAAGTGTCTTCCATGCTGAATGTCTTTTTCTTGATGAGAATAGGAAGTGCATGGTCCTTCCTCTTATTCTTCTTCAATCTTCTTGACCTCCTTGGAGAGGTCCTCTCTGGAACTAAATACTGATGAGAGAAATCTCATCTTCTTCAAAATTCTAATCTTCTTGGGCTTAGACTCACAGGATGAGCCAAGAAAGTTGCTCCGATACCACTGTAATATTCCAAACTAGGAACTGCTAGCAAGGCATGACTGGAAAACGCATTTTCCAATAATGGCTGCTACAGGAATTGAAACCAGGACCTGGATCCCTTAGAAAAATGTGTCTAAGTGCTGAATCCAAGAGAAGGCTCCAAAAAAATCCTTCTAGAGTGGTTAAACAGATCTCCCACTACTATATGTTCTCAAAAAGTGCCCGATGGAGAGGGTTGCAATGCATGCACAAGAGCTAGAATGACAATGTTATTTCTCAACCATGAACATAAGAATATATGATAGCCAAAAAATAATGTTATAGCAGCAAAGAGAGTACAATTTCTTGAGGAAACATCCACTCAAAAAAGGCAATGCAAGCCTCAACAATACATGTACAAGGAAATAGATGCTCACTGCTACACTGAGAATTCTACAGGCTAAAATGATGCAGTTTATAAGAGGCACTGCATCATAATACATAAAAACTAAAATATATGACAATACATGGCTCAAGAAATGAGGGGGTGCATAGTCTCAACCCCTGGAAACAATAATACAACAATCCTTGAAAGGATTGGCTGAAATATACAAAATGGCAAAGATGCCAGAGTTGTTGGGCAGCAGCTGCAACTCAAATATGGAACTACATAGAGAAGGTTGAAGATGATGAGAAATCTGAAGTAGACATCCTCCAATGGATCTCCTAAGTGGAAGGCTGATCTTTACACTTGAGATCTCACCCTCCAATCAGCAATACAAAACCCCACAACAAATGCACCATGGAAATAATGCAGTTACTGAAGCAAACTGCATTGTAGGGGCAAAAGAATGAGTTGGCCCAATTCCAAGATCTGAAATAAGCTCCAATGACTTCCAATCTGATCCTCTAAAGGAAAGAAAGACTCTCCCTCTAAAAAACAAGATATGGAAGAGGTGTTGTGAAGTCTCCACTGCAACACCCTACAACACAGAACTATGCTGCTGCAGCAATAACGCTGTATTGGAGGAGGATGCTTTGGCCTTGAGCCAAGTAGTGTGGAGAATGAAGAAAAATCCTTCAAGAGGCCTCTCAAGAAGGAGAGGAAATCCTAAACAGGAATTCCCCGGCAGTTCTTGCTAAACAGCAAAAGAATGCACAATGTCTAAATAGACATGAAATGAATAATACAAGCATGAATAACAATGCATACCTTGCCCTCCTTTTAAACAAATGAGAGATTACTCTCCATGGGTCCCACTCTATTAGGGTTTCCTCCTTTAAGGAATATTCCCTCCTCTATCTCTGCGTTGTCCCATAGATGCTCTCCACCTCATACCTCTGCACTATTTGACTTGGTCAAACTTAACCAAGCCTCTTTGCAAAATGTCCCCTTTCACACATGAGGGTGTGAAATCTAGTTCCAAAGCTGATCCCCTTTCATACTAGAGGGATTTTATCCATGTTTTTATTATTAATGGGCCTTCTCACCCAATTATTCACCTCCTAAGTGAAAATAGCAAAAGTTGATATTCCAATTTATTGCGGGAAAAAATTGGAATATTACAAGTATCCCTATTAATGAATCTTGGGCGTAATGCCATTATATATGCATTAGATTCCATTCTCCCTTAAGAGGAAAATGCACCACTTGAAAATGTATCATTTCTGTAAAAATCCTTTTCTTTAGGCTTCCTTTCAAGCTCATAATCACTTCTCCAATTTTCAGGAGTCAAACAGTGAAGAGAAGTGATAAGGTTAATGAATACCCATCTCAACATAGGGTTTTCCTTATACACAATATCCTCCCTAAAGATAGAGAGGAGGGAAGGAAGATAAAGGATTAGTCTATAATATTGGACCTTCCCCCCTTAATGTTGAATGTGGATTGTGTGAAGTTAGAACCTCCTCAAAACACTAGTGTACCAGTAGTAAGTACCAACAAAATTCCACAACCAGGAAAAGGGGATTTTCGGTGGAGAATTTAAATGAGCCACCAAAGTATGCTGCATATAGGATATCCATGAAAACAAATATTATAGTCCAGAAAAATAATATCCACAGAAACTGTGGTTTTGTGACTGAAAATTGTCTTAGCAACATCATATGTCTTTTACTTGGCCTCAATTATTTTTTATTGCTTATCATACCTGAGGGTTTCATAGACTTATGGGATCTTGGTTGTCTTTAAAGGATTGGATTGAGTTTTTGAATTATTTTTTCATCTTCTTTAACATAAATATCACATATTACAAGGGATATTATATTGAATTTATTCTTTCAGAGGCTTTTCGATTCAACTTTATACTTGTCCATATAGAGAATAAGGTCGATTTGAACACAACCTCTTATGGTTGCTTTGCTACTCAAATTTTCTTGTCTTCTAGTGAATTTCAGTGATGATGTGGATGGAATTTTGTGATGATGTGTCGCTTCTAGACTACAATTCCTTCATTTTATATGTAACTTCATCATCATGCATGTGAAATGGAATCTAGTTTGTTTTTATCTATTTTCTTTTGATGTAATTTTATAGTTGGAATCTTAGACTAGTCCATCTTTTTTACACAGGTCATGTTTCCTTCTACATTCCTTGGAACAGGTGAAAATTGGATTTTGATGAAGATTTTTTATATTTTGTGAGTTTGACATTGGTGAGGCTACATCATAGTCATGTCCAAGAATAACACCCAAATAGGGTGGGGAATTGAACCAGTGACTTAACATTTAGGAGTGCTTTAACAACACACCCAATCATTGTCTATCAAAGACCCCGTGGACGATGAAGGCAATTAGAGTTACTAAATACTTAAATTATGAAGTAGGTTAGTTCTACATTGATACTGTCTAGATATAATATATTTTATTGTTGTTATTTGTCCTTCATATTTTTTTCCATTTTGGTTATGGAAGATCAAATATTCTTCCAATATCTAATATGAATCTTCATGAACATATTGGCATATAATAGTTAAATATTCATAGGATTTTTCTGATAGTTTGTGTGAGGAGGTATATATTTTTTTAGAAAATACAAACACAAGTCTTCAAGTATAACATAGAATTGAACCATTGATCCATATAATATCATATGGTTCTATAATTGTTTCCAAAATTATACTTTTTACACCATCTAGTGACACCACTTATTATTTTACTTCATAATGGTTGCAGGTAAATTTTTTAAAAGCAAGGGGATGGGTTTTTCAATGATGCTAAAAACATAAATATCCATTTGGAGGTTTGGTGGTATTATTTGCTAACAAACTTGCATGAGAATGATGATTAACCCTCAATTTTGCCATGAATATATCCATAAAATTGGTGATAAATGAGTGATCAACTGCCCAACCATGGGAATATTTTGTAAATGCCACCTCCAAACTGGTTTATGATACCACAAGGATGAAGGATGGTTGTTGGATTTATTTCTCATCCATCCCAACCCACAATACTAAAAAATATAGCCACAACCAGACACCAACAATTCTTTCCCTCATTGAAAGCTTATTTAGGTATCTCACCCAACATTCAAACAGTTAGAAAACTCTTCCACTTAGAAAAACACAACACAAGGTTATGATCTCCATTGAATCCATCCCCTATATTTCCACAGTGTTGGCATAAAGAATTTGAGCTCCTGGTTGCTCTTTGGGAATCCTTGAAATTCATATACCTTGGCTCATTGTAGTGATGAATCCGACAAGTGGATAATGTGATTTCAAAGATACCTTAGCTCATTTCCAGTTTACATTGATTTAAACAAGTGAGTAATGAGATTACATGTTGCTTACTCTACAACTCTCTCTTCAAACACAATTTCTTCCTTCCACTTTTTCCACAACCCCTCTAGTTTGGTAAAGACTCGCACATATTTCAAGATCACTGGCTTCTTGGGTTGGTTATATGGAATTCTAGGTATAAAGGCATGTGTTCTCTCAGCATGAGGAAGAATGTAAGAATGATAAGGAAAGAACCTCTCCAATAAAAAATTATATGTTATGTCTCCCGTGCATGAGGATCATGTGTATTCCATATAACATTTTGATTTTGGACTTGGAACATATGATCAATAGGGTATATGAAATAGATTTTAATATAGCATGGTTAAAAGATAAAACCTCTGCAAGTGACACAGGGAAAAAAATGCTATATTGGGTTATAAGAGGCACCCTAACCCTTGATAAGAAATCCCATGCGATGTTGTCGTATGGGGTTTCAAGATAACTCATGTTATATTTGTAGGCAACTCCCTTCTACTAGCTCCATGTAGATGGCCATATTTTCCATACAGAGAGACATCCCCCAGACCAAATCCATCTCTTTTACAAAAATTTCTATCCAGAGCCTAAGATGGTAGGATAGCTTCCTATTGACTTTAGAGGAATACCCTTTGTTTGACAGTTGGCATTCGATGCATTGATGCTTATCCTATAATTGGCTCTAGAGCTTTGTCTTTCTTCTTCTTATCATTGTGATAATCATGCTTAGATCTTTTAAAGCAGGACCGATTCTTGATTTTATAGGGGTGGCCTTTGAAATCCCACTTTGTACTGCCACTTATGAATTGAGCAGTCTTGTTGATGTAATTTTGGTCATTTTTTGGACATTAGGTAACCTATATTACCTTCCCAAGGACTACCTTTAATCTTCCACCCTTGGATTCAGCTCCTATGTTGCTCTTCAAGAAATCTTTTTGGATAATATTATATTATTTATTATACTTTGGTTTTATAACAGTTAAGCATAACATCAAAACCTAGCCTACCTGCCATTTGGACTCATGACCATTCAATAGTGGGGCCTTTGCCTTGGACTTCAAGCTAAAAAAAATTTCAAAGCATGTTCACATTCTACAATATGGGGTCATTACAATTCAACCCTCTTGGATTGACACAATTCTCATAAACCACTGCATTGCAAATATATATGATTTAGTCTTTTATAATCCAGGGGTTAGAACTAGAATCTTAAATTCTCCAAGTCATAAATTCACTTACAAACACTGATGGGAATTTCATGTTTGGAAAGTTGGAAATATCTTGTTGTTGGTCATTTTTATTTGTGATTTAGTATCAACTCTTTTGCTTCATTAGAATTAAGTCCATTTTGTACTGGCAGATAGTTGAACACATTGTTTTTTTCCAATTTTTTTTAGTCTTAAAGTGAACTAATTACTGTATTATTATTTGGTGTTCACTGCTGAAAATATATACTCTTATTGTGATAAGTTTCAATATTTTTAATTTGTTGGTTGCTATCATGTTTTCAGTATGTACTTGTGAAACTCCAAATCGCATGTCGCTTTATGTGAAGGGGATATATATAAAAAAAAATTATTTTTTCCTATGGTTCCCTCGAGATATGTGTTACATTTGCATAGAAGTTTAGATATCATTCAACTATCTAAAATTTATAATTTTTATTTGAATATTTACATGATAAAGGAAAGACAAAGGTCCCAATTATAAAAAGTCACCCAACAACAACATTGAGATTTTTCTTTCATTCAACCTGTAACATATTGCATATGTCTTCATCCATGCTCTTCTTCCATATGATATCCACTTGTGACATTTCCTTTGCAATATTTGGTGCATTTGTAAGTTATAGGTCATTTTTAGGCTATAAATGTCTTCAGAGTTTCAATTCTAATTGAGTATTCAACTAAACATATTGGGTCTCTTATACGTAACTATTTTTCCTTCCACCCACATTTCATAAACTCCATAACCATTAGGTAGAGACCTATAGATTCAAAGATGTTTTTCTTGTTTAGTAAATGATTGTCGAGACTTTAATTTATTGAAATTTGTAGAATTTACAATCTATAAAGTTTCAAGATATAATTTCTAAAAGTCTAATTCTTTAAATGATGCTAGCTCAATAGAAGAGCACCTGCTTTACAAGCAGGAGGTTGGTGGTTCGATTCCATCATGCCCTGATATTCATATGGAATGACAACAATACGTTTTTGGTGACAGAGGCTCTTTTGACCATCACCAATGAGATTATGGTGACATTTTTCGACCCTCACCAAAATATGAAATGGTGACGATCAACGAACGCCACCATATATACACATCAATAGTGACGACCATGAAAGGTATGTCACCATAAATTATTGTTGTTGACATGAAATGGTGAGGATCATTGTTTGTCATTATAGTAATTATTCGTGATACACCTTGATGTCACCAATGAGCTTATGATGAAATTTTTTCACCCTCACCAAATATGAAATGGTGACGATCAACTAACATCGCCATATATATGCACCAATAGTGATGGCCGTGAAAGGTCCATCACAAAAAATCGTCGTTATTCATATGAAATGGTGATGGTCACTATCCATCATTATAATCAATATTCATGACAGACCTTGAATGTCACCACAACACATACTTTCAGCGATGCCACCTTTGGTGACATTCAGTTTTTTGGTGACAGAGGCTATTTTCCATCACCATTACTCATATGAAATGGTGACGGCCACTATCCATCATTATAAATCATTATTTGTGATGGATCTTGAATGTCACCACAACACCTATACTTTTGGAAACTCCACCTTTGGTGACGTTCAATTTTTGGTGACGAAGCCTCTTTTAACCCTCACCAATGAGCTTATGGTAACATTTGTTTCCCCTCAACAATGTCTTTTTTTCTTGTAGTGATTGGCATACATTTTTTCTCCAAGTTATAAAAGAACCCGATAAAATTCGTGCTTGTTTTTAGAACTAAACATGTGATAATGTGTGTAAAGTGTGGGGGTTTGGAGTACGCATATCACATGTTTGAAAAAATGCATGAAAAAAATATAGTGCAAACTAGTGCTTGATAAGGTTATATGGAAAAAACGATATAATAGTGGTTTCACATCAACTTTTTGAAGAAATGATTGAACGAGGACTGTGTAGAATGGTCGATTGGAAGATGCATGTAAAATATTTGATGAAATTTTGAAAGAGATGTTGTTTCACATAATTCTATGATTCTGGGATATGGGTGGTATGGAAGGCTTCAATTAGTATGTTTTCGACATGTTTTTCAAAATGCGACTATCTGGAATGGATTTGAATGAGTTCACATTAACACAGATGATTTATACCAATAAAAATGTTAGGTTTATTGTTGTTTCTACACAACATTTTAAAGTTATGGAAAAACTATATATGTGTGGCACACATCATACACATCTTTCATTAAGAACTCCATTGTTAGATTCAATGTAGGATTTCTAAAATGGGTAGAAAACCGACCTTAAGATGCTGACATTTTGTGATTGGAAATGGTTGCAGTCGGTGTGATGGTTGAAGGTTGGTGGTGGAAAACATTTCCAAGTTAGTGTGGTTGTGCTATCCTTGGTATATCTCCTCTACCGCAGTTTGTTCTACAAAAAATGCATGCACAAACCACAACACATGGTTTCAAATAGATTAAAGGGAGCTTGATTGATATATAGCTAGATCAAGCTCCCTTTTTCACATGCCAATCAAAGGACGTCAATCAAGCTCCTTTTTATCTGACACTTGCATATCATAGAAAAATGGATCTCAATTGAGATATATCTTGATCAAACACCTAATAAACCATTGGGTTACATAGGATATCAATCAATCAATATTTAAGAGCTTAAATTTCTCAATTAAGGGCTCAAATATAGCTTATTTGAGCACTTAAAAAATAATTGATTGAGCTTCTTTTTTCTGTTTTACCCCATGCGTGCTTTCTAGAAAGTGTAACCCACCTTCTTGGGTTAACCCACTAGTCCTTATGGCCTTACTTCCTCCACCTCTTCTCATACTTATAGAGATCATCCCAAGCAACAAACCCTTCCAACCTGGAATGAATATCATGTCAGTGCTCTCTAGACTCTCTTTTATTAATAGCCCCACCAAGGAAATTTTATTGATGGGCATGATGAATAGAATCCAAATATATAACTAGAGAATGGAATTAGGTATCATAGTTTCCATTGCATAAATTGATCCCTCTAATAAAGCTCATGATTTTCCTTTTCTCTCAACCACCTTAAGGAAGATGTATGTCAATGATATATTTTGATGATGCATAAACATCATCAAGATCTACAAGTCATGCACAAAAATCTTCCCATTATCAGGATTCCTTGGACACAAGACATAATTTACATATTATCCCTTGAAGTAATAAGGTTTGTTCATAATGGGTGGCCATCAATCCATCCTCCTTCAATAACCCAACATAGGTGTTGTCATCCTAAAAAATCACATACACCCTAACCCCTGCAATGGCCCTCCTCTTCAGAATCTATCCTAGTGTCTCATCACCACCAGGATTTGGCCTCTTGGATTCCCTGATCAATGAAAAATATTCACTTGTTTCTTAAATACCTTCAAATTATTTAGCTCTTTTAACAAGTTCGATGAATTTTGAGAATCAAGAGAATTTGGAGTGATTAATGAACAAAAAGGGCCGACATCATATTTTGAAGAGGGGAAGGAATTAGCTCTTCCAAAGGTTTCAGTACAGGGGTCTTTCCCACATACAACTCTTTGGTTATGTTACACCTCCCTATTTGGCAGTGGGCTATTTTGATATTTACATAAATGTCTTACCCTAATTCTTAATATCGCCTATTGATGATGGTAAACATACTAGAAGGTAGAGGTTGATGGTAAATATTATTAAGATCAAGTAGTATTGATGATGGTAAATATTATTAATATCAAGTAGTATCGATGATAATGAAGGTAGATGTTGATGGTAAATACTATTAAGATAAAGTAGTATTGAATACGAGAATATGAGAATAAGCTTTAGAGTAACTTTGTGAGCATGAATGAGATGAAAACTGACTTTGAATTGAAAATCAATGAAAACATTTTTGTTTTTTTAGGGTTTGTTTGTTCGTTTTTTCATATATTGTTCATAATAAATTTATTATTTCTTTTTTTATAATATAAATGTTCTCATTTTTTTCCTTTTCATATTTTGATGATAATAAGTTTATTAGTTATTTCTTATAATAATATGTGTGTTTTTATTACATTTAATTGTAATTGTTTTTTTTATGCATTCATATTCATTGGTTTTTGTTAGACTATGATAATTGTGCGGATTTCTATCAACCATTTTTCAAGATTTCCATCCTACATTCGTCACATTTAACCATAACTTTATTATTTATCCTTTATCTATCCCACTATTTATGCTTGTAATACCCTTTTGCATAGTTTTTGGAAGTCTAATATATGGGAGTCAGGAAGGAAGTTATTCTTTATAGACATGATGGGCACATGATTTTACATAAAATAGAATATTATGGTTAATTTTTTGTGTAAAGAGGGGAATTTGTAAACTGCAAGGATATTGTTTCAATCAAATGGAAGAGATGGGCTCCCAACTAGACATTATTATCTATAAATCATTGATTGATGAATGTTGCAAAGAATGAAAAACAGAGGAAGTGAAGGGGTTGCGTCATGACATGTAAGAAATTGGTTCCTACTTGATGTCATTACTCACATTGCTCTTATTATTGAACTTATTTGGATGAGAAACTCTGGAAAATGACGATAAACATCTACATACTCCAAATTTGGATTGAATATCATCTTATGATTATATTCCACAGTAATCTTTACTCAAATCCACAGTAATATTTACTCAAATAAATAATGCTCATTACAAATTGTTGAGTTATGTATAAATATAATTAATGAGAAAATAATATGCCATGTTATTTTTTTTTTCCAAGGAAAACCTCGTGGAAAATCCCAAGATATTCTTCCCCACATTCATGGATGGTAACTCTCGTAAACCTATAAAAATAGACTAATGCACCTAACCGAAGGGTATTCAAACTAATACCTTGTAGGAATGGAACTTGTCATATGCCCAACAACATTGAATATTGTGGTAGGGAACTTTCAATATTCCCAACAACATTGATTATTGTTACAACAAAATCTAGCATCCTAGTGCAAAGCCTCACTAGGTGACCTAGACAATGTGCAACACGTGGAGGTATTATTAACATCACCTTAGCAATTGTTTTTTCTCTCTAGTGAAGGATACAATCCAACACAAGGGAGGATTCCTTTCTAGGACATAGGAATTATGTAACCCAAGTATCTTAAGCTAAGTGGCCCATTAGATCCTACAATAAAAATCCATTGGATAAAGATATGAAAAAATAGGGTTTGTTGTGGATGAAGTAGTGAATTAAATATTTGGGTTAAAATTACTTTTGGGTCAATCTAACAGCTAGGGTTATCCAACGATTTTCAAGTGGTCTACTCGAACACACCAAATCAATAAAAATTCATGGTTGTTGGAAACTAAGCTTTAAGCGAGTAAATTGCAACAAAACATTAGTTTATAATAAAAACAATTTAGCCATTAAAATTGCGTAAAAGTATATGAGATGAAGGCTAAATTTGAGAGTAAACTAAGGTCAAGATTACATGAATCTTTGATGGTTAATATATCATGTAAAAAAAATAAAGTTTGATGTCAACTCTATAAAATAGCTAAAATATGCATGAAAAAATTAAAATTAGATTCTCTAATGCACTTTTAAACAAGAACTAACCCCATGTTATACATCAATTTCATTAAATGCTAAAAAATAATGATTTGCTAAAATTTAACCCTACTTTACCAAAAAACAAAAAGAAAAGTGATTTTCTATATTTTCGATGAGTGCCACAAGTGAGATAGATTAGCGCCTTCTCAATATATGGCATATGGATTCTATGATACAAAATATTATCAGGTTTCCTTGGAGCAATTCTAAATCAAAACAAAGCTAATGCAAATATACTAAATTACACCAGGGTTTGTAGTTTAAGTTCTCAACTTTCTAGAGGATTAAGGGAAAGAAAACCTATCTCTATTCCTAAAATATTTGAGAAATGGTTTAGCTCCATAAGGGACAATGAAGCAAATACCAAATAAACTAAGTTAGCATAAGAACATTAACCCCAAGGAACATGATACTAAGCTAAAGAGAATAAAATAACTTCATTATGTAACATCTAAGATCCACTATAACAATATGTGCAATGAGGTATCATCACATCATAAGATCCACCCAAGAAAGTTACTAAATAAATCCTCCATTGCACACACAAGAGATAAAATTTCTAATGAATAGAAGTTGTGTTCCAAGTCATTTTTTCTTCAATATGAAGGTAACTAAGTCATTTTTTCTTCAAATTATATATTAAATCCCTGCAAGTTATTAAACCCATGATACAAAGTGGATAGGTCATTAAGATTACCCTAAGAAAAAGCCAAAACAATGAAATAGTATGAAAGAAATTTTTAATTAACCCACATTTGTGAGTCTAAAATCCCCCAAGGTTTTAGTTTATGGTAGCGTCATACAGGTGTTCTAGTATCAAATGATGCTAAGAGGCTATGGAACACTAAATCTCCAAAACCCATAAATATTTTTGTGAGATAAGCTTGGAAAAAACATTAATTAAATTAATTTGACATGATTAAAATATTTCCTAATTATAACTTAGGAAAAGTGGTAAATTAAATATAATTAATTAAGGATGTTCGAGATTTCTCTATTTCTCTAGAGACTTCTATTGATGAAATCTAATTGATCTTAAACATTGATGGAGATTAAATTATGGTCATTGAAGTCTCAACAAGAGTGTTAGGTCCCTATATTACTAGTTTAGTCCCTTATTGTTATTAGTGTAGCCCCCTTATTGTTATTTTTTTACCCCTGTAACCCCAATATTGTTATTATTGTGCCCTTACATTATTATTGTTAGGTCGGCTAGGATTATATTGTGGCCCCATGGACTCCTATATATAGAAGGAGGTTTTGGCCATTTGTAGCATCCAAGAATTATTCATTTATGTAGTGTATTGGAGGTTTCCCCCTTGAAGTGGCTGATTTCTAAGGTGTTGATCTCTCTTTTCTTCTATTTTTGGAGCTGGTTTCGTAACATTTGGTATCAGAGCTTGGATTATAGGGTTTCGCTGCTCCAAACAAGTCATCGTGGAATTTTCAATTTATATTTTTTTCTACGAAGGTTCATAAGCTAAAAATTTTAGAGCACGAAGAAGAAATCCTGAGCAACGCCGTGGAAATATTTCAGATCTTGGTTCACAATATTTTTAGAGATATGATCGATGTAAGTTAGGGCTTTTTGCAGGCTCCTGAATTTAACCTAAATAGGTCATCATGGAATTTTCTCTATAAATATTTTTATATAAGGGTTCAAAAGCTAGAATTTTTACAGAGAAAAGAATAAATTATGAGGAATGTTGTGGAAAAATTTAAGAGCTTGATTTGCAATATTTTCAGACATATCATTTGTGGAATTTAGAGTTGTTTCAGGCTCCCAAAGAGGTGACCGTGGGAAAATCATCACAACTCTCTCTCTGGACATCGAATTGGAACTCTGTAATAAGTTCCCACAAGTAGATGGATTGAAGTTTCCTTTTTATCAATTTCAAAGCCAAAGGAGGAAACATTGACACGTGGCACATTGTACAAGTTTGCTCTTCTGAACCAGTCCATAATTATGTCATTGTGGGAGATTGGGTATAACTTTTCTTTGAAGAATCCAAATCAGGTCAGACCTATGGAATTTAAAAGAAGCTTCAGAGGACTACTACAAGGCCTAATTTTAGATATTGAAGATTTGAAATCACAGAGATAATACAGTTTCAATATCGAGCTCCTCAAAAGTAAGAAAAAGGTGTGTATTTTTTTTTCGAATTGCATAAGTCTTGTGTGAAAAATCAGTTTGAATTGATTCCAAGGGCATATTATAGCATAGATATCAGTATTGGTTTCTAAAATGCCACCTAAAAAGAATTCAACACCCATTAAGCCTTCAGAAGTCTCTACTATGACTCATGAAGATGAAGAAATGCGACATGACATATCAAAATTACAAGAGCAAGTGCACCAAATTTCGATCTCGCAAAGAGAAACAAAAAATAAGATGGATGGAATGGAAGCTGGAATGGAAGCTGAGATGGATGCCATGGAAGCTAAAATGGATGACATGGAAGCTAAGATTGATGAAAAAATGAAAGACGACATGGAAAACATGAAGAATGATCTAAAAGTAGACATGGAAAGTTTGGAAAAGTTGATACAAGAAACGTTTCCTAATGGCGAAAATATAGTAGAGGAAACTCATCATGAGAAAAAAATAAATGTTAATCACGATTTCATAAACTCTAATGTATGATATAAGAACCACCATATTCCAAAAATGGATATGAGAAATTTTGATGGCAAGGATCCCGTAACATGGATAATACAGATGGAGTAATATTTTGATCTCAATAATGTGCAAAACACACAAAAGGTATGCATTGCAATTTTACATTTAGAACAAAATACATTTGTATGGTATCAATGGCTTTGCTCCCATAAAAAAATTGTCACTTGGTAAATTTTTATGAAGGAAATGATAGCACATTATGAGGATACAATAAGAAACACCTTCTTTAGCCAATTGATAAATCTCAAACAAAAGGGTTCAGTGGTGGAGCACATTGAGGACTTCCAAAAATTAAATATAAGGGTAACTGATATTCCAGAGGAACACAGGATTGATGTCTTCATAAGGACTTTAAAGGATAACATACAACATTAATTTCGTTTTTGGGAACCTGATTCATTGGAAAAGGCATTCAAGTTGGAAAGAAAAATTGAATGTAAAATTATGGCGACAAGGAAGCCTACCACTCACATATATAAATATGGAAGTGTTGTTACTCCTAGACTTCCACAACCTAAAAGGTTGACACCACAACAATTGGAAGAAAAAAGAGCAAAAGGGCTTTGCTACAGTTGTGATAGAAAATACACTAAAGGTCATAAGTGTACTGAGAAGAAATTATTTTACATAGATTGTGAAGAGGAAGAATAAAATGAACAATAATCTTCAAAATAAGAGGATATACACCAGGAACTAACCCTAGAAGAGGAAGAAATGAGTCCGACCATATCGTGTAATCCATTGGCAAGAATTACCACTCCTCAAACTTTGAAGATAGAAGGACATATCAAGAAGAAAAAGATAATAGTGTTGATTGATTCGGGTAGTACCGATAATTTTATTCATGTAAGGTAGCCAAGGAATTGAATTGTTTCCTATACCCAGCACTAGAATGTTGAGTGATGGTTGCAAATGGAGGAACTATAAATTTATCTGGAAAATTATGTAATATCAAGCTAACCATGGGGGAATATGTATTGAATAGTCCAATGCTTTCCATTCCAATGGGAGGCACTGATGTTGTCTTAGGAGTACAATGGTTACAATCTTTGGGTACGGTAGATTTTAATTTTCAAGAAATTTTCTTGAATTTTTTTTCAGAAGGAAAAGAAGTCGAATTACGAGGTATCGCAGGGAAGATGAGAAACATAATAAGCTCTAATTTCATGACAAAGCTTCTAAAGAAAGAACAACGAGGCGTAATTGCACAATTATGCTCACTAGAAGTTCCAACATCAAAATCATCTATTTCTGCAAATCTCCAAAAATCCTTGGACATCATTCCAAGGTGTTTGAAACTCCCAAAGGACTCCCACCTATTCATGATCATGATCATGCTATTCACTTGATTCCAGGAAGTGTTCCTCCAAACATCAGGCCTTATAGATATCCTTATGCCCAAAAGAGCGAAATTGAACGTATGATTGCAAAAATTTTAGAGGCTAGTATAATTCAACCTAGTGAAAGTTCTTTCTCTGCTCCAGTAGTATTGGTGCACAAGAAGGATGAATCATGGCGCATGTGTCCACATTATAGGGAGTTGAATAAGCTCACTATTAAAGATAAGTTTCCCATTCCTGTGATTGATGAATGATTGGATGAATTACATGGAGAAATTTATTTTACCAAGTTGGATCTTTGTTCAGAATATCATCAAATTAGAATGAAGACTGAAGATATTCTGAAAACAACATTTCGAACTCATGAGGGTCATTATGAATTTTTGGTCATGCCTTTTGGCCTTACCAATACGCCTACTACATTTCAAGGGTTGATGAATTCCATTTTCAAACCCTTCCTTAGAAAATTTGTGCTAGTATTTTTTGATGATATACTAATCTACAGTGGGTCTTGGAAGGATCATGTTCAACATGTTGAGAGGGTGCTCAAACTATTGCAGGAGAAACAATTATATACAAAAACATCCAAATTTTTCTTTGGAGTACAAGAGGTGGAATATCTGGGTCCTATTGTATCTCACGAGGGTGTTAAAGTAGACTCTAACAAAATTAAAGCCATTAAGGAATGGAAAGTCCCCACAACCATAAAGAAGTTGCGAGGATTTCTCGGGTTAACAGGGTATTATCGCAAGTTTTTTAAGAATTATGGGAGAATAGCAACACCTCTAACAACATTATTGAAGAAAGATGCATAATCATGGACTCCTGAAGCAACTAAGTCCTTTGAACATATTCAAGAGGCAATGTGCCTAGCACCACTCTTAGCTATGCCAGATTTCACAAAAACCTTTATTGTTGAATGTGATGCCTCGGGAAATGGAATTGGTGTTGTTTTAATTCAAGAAGGAAGACCCATTGCTTTTGAAAGTCGTCCAATCAAAGGAAATTATTTACAGAAAGCTATTTATGAGAAGGAAATTTTAGCAATACTACATGCACTAAAGAAATGGCGACCGTACCTAATGGGAAGAAACTTCAAGGTAAAAACTAATCATGATAGCCTTAAACACTTTTTGGAACAAAGACTATCTTTATAAGAGCAGCAAAAATGGGTCACAAATATGTTGGGTTATGACTTTGAAATAATCTACAAAAAAGGGAAGCTAAATGTTGTTGCAAATGCACTCTCAAGAAAGAATGAAGAGGTGGAAACATTGCTTTGCGCCATTTCTATTATCCAACCAAATTGGATAACTGGAGCAAGGGATGAATGGAAGAAGGACGAAGAAGTGTGGACACTCATTCAAAAGTTGCAGCAAGATCCTAGTACATCTGATACATTTAGTTGGAAAAATGATTCCTTATGGTACAAAAATTGCTTATATCTTTGTAAGAGTTCCCAACTAAAACAAAATATTCTTTTAGAATTGCACACTTCTCCTTTAGGAGGACACTCAGGATTTTTAAAAACATACCATAGGGTGAAGAAAGAATTTTTTTGGGATGGTCTTAATTCTGATAATAAAAATTTTGTAATGGAATGTTTGGTTTTCCAGCAAAATAAAGTTGAGACAATTAAGACCCCGGGTCTTCTACAACCTTTATCCATTCCAAGTCAATGTTGGGAGGAGATTTCAATGGATTTTATCACAAGTTTACCCAAGTTTGAAGGAAAGAGTGTCATCATGGTGGTAGTTGATAGAGTTTCCAAGTATGCACACTTGTGTGCATTATCTCATCCATTTAAAGCAAGTACAGTTGCTGCTACATTTATGGACACAATTCAAAAGCTATATGGAAACCCAAATATTATTGTGAGTGACAGAGATCCCATTTTTACTGGAATTTTTTGGACGGAGTTATTTTCTTGTTTGGGTACTCAACTAGCTCATATCTCATCTTATCATCCTCAATCCGATGGTCAAACTGAGATAGTGAATAAATGTTTGGAAGGATATCTTCGTTGTTTTGTTTCTGATAAACAAACAAAATGGGTCAAGTGGTTACCTCTCGCTGAATGGTGGTATAAAAATTCCTTCCATACTGCAGCAAAAATGACCCCATTTATGGCACTTTATGGATATCATCCACCGTCCATCACATCATATTTAAGAGAAAATTCTAAGGTTCAAGCAATGGAATATCACATCGAGCATCAACAAGAAGTTCTCAAACTCTTAAAGGATAACCTAAATTTGGCACAAAATCGAATGAAACAATAGGAAGATCAACATCGCAGTGAGAGAAGTTTTGATGTAGGAGACTAGGTATTTTTACAGCTACAACCATACAAACAAATGTCCCTCAAGCAAGCTAAGAAGGATAATAAATTATCGCCAAAGTAGTATGTTCCTTACAAGGTGTTACAAAATATTGGTACTATGGCATACAAATTGGAGCTTCCTGCTTCCTTGCGAGTGCATCCAATTTTCCATGTTTCATGCTTAAAGAAGGTTATAGGTGAAAATCTGCCAGTTCAAACAATGTTGCCAGAACTTGATGAGGAAGGAAAAATCATATTGGAACCTGAAGCGGTCACGGAAACAAGAACTCGACAACTACAAAATCGATCAATTTCAGAGTATCTCATCAAGTGGAAGAACTTACCCCCTAAAGATTCTACATGGGAGGATGAGAATTTTATACAGAAACACCCAGAGCTACCCAAGTGTTGAGGACAACACTTTTTTGAAGGACAGGGGTGTTTTAGGTCCCTATATTACTAGTTTAGTCCCTTATTGTTACTAGTATAGCCCCCTTATTGTTATTGTTGTACCCCTATAACTCCAATATTGTTATTATTGTGCCCTAACATTATTATTGTTAGGTTGGCTAGGATTATATTGTGGCCCCATGGACTCCTATATATAGACGAAGGTTTTGGTCATTAGTAGCATCCAATAATTGTTCATTTATGTAATGTATTGGAGGTTTCCCCCTCGAAGTGGCTAATTTATAAGGCGTTGATCTCTCTTTTCTTCTATTTTTGGAGCTGGTTTCATAACATATAGATTAGTGCCTTCTCAATATATGGCATATGGATTCTATGATACAAAATATTCTAGGGTTTCTTTGGAGTAATTCTAAATAAAAAAAAAACTAGCACAAATATACTAACTTACACCAGGGTTTGTAGTTTAAGTTCTCAACTTTCTATAGGATTAAGAGAAAGAAAACCTATATATATTCCTAAAATATTTGGAGAAATGGTTTAGCTCCATAAGGGACAATGAAGCAAATACCAAATAAAGTAAGTTAGCATAAGAACATTAACCCCAAGGAACATGATACTAAGCTAAAGAGAATAAAATAACTTCATTATGTAACATCTAAGATCCACTATAAGAATATTTGAAATGAGATATCATCACATCATAAGATCCACCCAAGAAAGTTACTCAATAAATCCACCATTACACACACGAGAGAAAAAATTTCTAATGAATAGAAGTTGTCTTCCAAGTCATTTTTTCTTCAAATTATATATTAAATCCCTGCAAGTTATTAAACCCATGATACAAAGTGGATAGGTAATTAAGATTACCCTAAGGAAAAGCCAAAACAATGAAATAGTATGAAAGAAATTTTTAATTAACCCACATTTGTGAGTCTAAAATCCCCCAAGGTGTTAGTTTATGGTAGTGTCATACAGGTGTTCTAGTATCAGATGATGCTAAGAGGCTAAGGAACGCTAGATCTCCAAAACCCATAAATATTTTTGCGTGATAAGCTTGGAAAAAACATTAATTAAATTAATTTGACATAATTAAAATATTTCCTAACTATAACTTAGGAAAAGTGGTAAATTAAAGATAATTAATTAAGGATGTTTGAGATTTCTCTATTTCTCTAGACAATTCTATTAATGAAATCTAATTGATCTTAGACATCGATGGAGATTAAATAATGGTCATTGAAGTCTCAACAAGAAATTATAAGAATACGTTGAAGGGCTTGGAGAGAACATCAATTGCATGAGAGTGTTCGTCTTAGCAGATCAGGCTACCCATTTTTCAGATTTAGTGAGGGCGTAGTTCAAGCTAGAGGGAGGGAATCAGACAGAGGGAGAAATAGATAATTTGGGAGAAGGATTCCAAAGAGTTTCCCAACACTTTTTCAGTGTCAGGGTGGTAGAAAAATGGAAGCTGAAATTCTTCTGTAGGGAGGTCGTACAAGTAGTGTGAATAGCCTGAAACCATTGAGTGACTTGCCGGAAGATGGTTGTTTCCATTTTTGGAGGCCGCATCAGCTTCCAGGAGGTAGAGAGAGTCACTTTCAAAGGCATAGGGAGGTAGGAAAAATCACTTTAAGCCATTTTCTAGGCAGTGCGAGTTATCTAGAAGCAATAATGCGAGTAGCTGGTGTGGGGTTCGAGAAGGACAAAGGAGGCTGAGTTGATTAGAAGAGGAGATCCTTGATCTCTAGATTATTTTCTAGTATATTTCTAGAGGATAGCCACTTGGGAATCCAATTGTAATAATTTCCAAATTGCTGCATGATAAAAAAACCCTCATCTGCTACACTGGTTTTCCCTTTAGGGTGTTTCCATGGACAACTTAGCCTAAAAATATTAGTGTCATTTTTATTGTGTGTTTGAATCTATTTCTTAGTTCCTGATTTTATATTCCAAAAAATATTTTTATTGTGAGTAATGCATCAATGATTTATTCATTATTTTTCATAAACAAATTAATTGTTAACAAGTTAGAGGAATAAACTCCAGTTGGTGCATTCAAGGAAATTTCATATGGTATCATAGAATTGTTTTCAAATCAAAGGAATAAAAATTGTGCAGTTTCAGAGGGAGATCTAAGCACAATATTTTCCGATCTGCATAGGCCATCCAAGTAGTATGAACTTATCGAGCAGGAAAATTGATTTCCAGTTCAGGGTGAAGGAATAACTTGATTTGTCCTAGAAGTAGTAACAGCATGTTGTGGTTGTCGGGAAGTAGTTCCATTGAGCATATCATTTTATTTTTAGAGTAGATCTAGGTGCATATATTTGCAAAAAGGGTTTGTAGTTTTAAATGTGTATTGGACAGGTAGAGAAAAGCACACAGAGAGGGAATTTCCATAATTTCTCAGAGAGCTTCTAGTTTCTAGTTTCCAGGAGGAGATATGTGATGTCCACTATTAATAGGTTGTAGCAGACTTACAAGTTCATATAGTGCAATTTTTAGAGTCAACAGTGTGTGTGCCAGATTATAGAGAAGGAATTTTGGGAGGTAGAGTGCGTTACCTAGTATAAGTAGTAGGTAGTGTGAATTCTAGGAAGGACACCAAAGACAAGTACAGGAGAATATTTGTGCATTTCTAGAGGGACTGTGTCTACCAGGAAGAAGGTCTAGTTGTCAAAAGGAGAAGAAGATTTCCAATAGATAGTTCTCAAGTTTTTTTGGATTTTGCAAATATGGCCACAATAGGACTCAGAGATTAGGACAGACTTGACGGAGACTCTAATTCTGGCATCTAGAAATCCAAAATGAAATTCCTATTGGATGATCATGGCTTGAAGGAGTTTGTGACAAATTTCATGGTAGAACAATAAATCCACAACTCTTGGAAACCTTGAAGAAAGAGATGGCCAAGACTAAGAGGATGGTCCTAGATTGGGTTCAAGATCATATTGTCCCATATATTACAGATAATAATATGAGAAATGACATGTGGGATGTCACTGTGAAGTTTTACTAGGATACATCAGAGAATCAAAAAATGGTTCTCAAGGAGAATATTAGCACAATTAAAATGCAGAAGAATGAGGATGTTACTTCTTACCTCACTAGGATTCAAGGAATTAGAGATGAACTCGCAGTTGTAAGAAACAAACTAGCAAACATCGAGTTGGTCCACGCGACTCTCAATGGGTTCTCCAATGAGTGTCATACTTTTTTCTAAGTCATTTCGAGGCGAGACACACTTCATGGATGGCAATTCCCAGGGAGTGAATTCACTTAGGAGGTGCTAAAGATCAACCTTGGAGAAGGTATTACCAACAGTAGTAGCAAGTGACCAAAGTTGGAAAAGGAATAGGAGAACGTTGCTCTTCCAGGTAACGGGGAAGGTGAATAAGGGTCCTATTTAGGGACAAAAATCAAAAGGAGGAGAGAAAAAGAAGAAGGACATGTCGAAGGTCAAATTCTTCGGATGTAGTGAATTTGGTAACTACGTCACCCAATTTCCTAAGAGAAATAATGAAAAGAAGGGGAAACAATAGACAATAGCTTCGGTAGCAATCGACGATTTGACCTCTAGATTGGAGGAATTCACATTGATAACAATGATACCTCCAAATGGATAGGACCATGATGCTTTAGATACCAGTATGGGCAAGGTCCATGGATGAGCAACAGGTAGTCTAGATAAAATATATTTGATGTTCACAATGATTAGTTCCTTTTCTACGAGAGCCCATAATACAGAGTAGCAGGAGGATCGAGATGTCAACAAGGTGCATTCATATCTTAAGGGGTAGCTGCAAAACTAGTTGCAGTCAAATACGTGAGTGATAGTAGCAGAGCCAATTAGGTGTAGTAAGGTGCTCAATAGAAAATTCATAGCTAATTACATTCAGAGGAATTAAGGGATTGTTGCAGAGACAGTTGTAGTGGCACAATATATCTATAGAGATTGAGTTTCCAGTTTCATTTGCAAGAAATTTATGTGTTAGCTGGAGGTAGTGTGAATTTCCCACTTACACATTGCAGGTGAAGTTCCGGCCAGAGTGAGACTCCATATGGAAATTTCCATCTGGGAGTGATTTCCTAATTATATTTTAGAGAGAGATAAGGTGATATCAGACTCGCAATTGCAGTATTTACAACAAAAATGTAGTGATAATAACTAAGAAGTGGTAACAATAGTGAGGAATATTAGAGTATGTGTAGCGGCATGATGGATAGTGTTGGCCAGATTTAATTCTTCACAATGATTTCCAATGACAAGGAGTTATATCAGTGTGATATGTCAAGAAAGGAGGTGTAACATATGTCAGACATCAAAAATGTGGTCATTTTAACTACAGTATGTAGAGGAGTATGATGGAGTGAATGCCTTTATTGCTAAGAGGGAGTGTTAGTTTATGGTAGCATCAAATAGGTGTTATAGTCTTAGATGACGGTAATAGGATAAGGAACACTATATCTATAAAATACATAAAGGGTTTCACGAGATAGTCTTGCAAAACACCATCATTAAATTATTTTTTCATAATTAAAAAATTTCCTAAGTCTAACTTAGGAAAAGTGGTTAATTAAATATAATTCATTAAGGATGTTCGAGATTTCTTTAGAGACTTCTATTGATGAAGTATAATTAGTCTTATTTGTCGATGGATATTAAATCATGGTCATTGAAGTCTCAATGAGATATTATAAGAGCACGTCAAAGGTATTGGAGAGAGCATGAATTACATCGGAGCGTTCATCTTGGAAAATCGAGATACCTAGTTCGTAGATTTAGTGAAGGCGCAGTTTGATCCAAAGGGAGAGAATCAGAGAGAGGGAGAAATAAATAATTTGGGAACAATATTCTTAAGAGTTTCCAGGTGATTTTTCAATTCCTAAGTGGCGGAGAAAGGGAGGCCAAAATTCATTTGCAGTGAGATCGTATAAGTAGTGTGAATAGACAAAAACCCTTGAGCGAGTTATAGGAAGAGATTTCATTCAGTTGTCAGAGGCCAAACCAGCTTCTAGGTGGCAGAACAAGCCACTTCTAGAGGTATAGGGAGGCGTGATGACTCACTTTGAGCCAATTTCCAAGCATTTCAATCTATCTATGGACAACAGTGTGAGTTCCAAGATGTAGTTCGAGTAACGAGTGGTGAGGTCCGAGCAGGTTAGAGGAGGACGAGTTGATTAGTAGATGAGATCCTTGATCTATAAATTATTCTTATAGTATATTTCAATAGGACATCCAGTTGAGCATCCAATTATAATAATTTCCAAATTGATGCATAATAAAATAAACCCTCATCTGTTGCACCAGTTTTCCCTTCGGGCTTTTTTTAGGGACGTTTAGTCCAAAAATATTGGTGTCATTTTTATTGTGTGTGTGCATCTATTTATTAGTTCCTAATTTTATATTATACATAATATTTTTATTGTGAATAATGCATTAGTGATTTATTCGTTGTTTTTTGTAAACAAATAAATTGCTAACAAGCTAGAAGAATAAACTCCAGTTAGTGCATTCGAGGAAATTTCACACAAGGGTGACATCATCTCCCAAAATAAATGTCTTTACGTGAAAAGGTGTAGAGGATGACCCTAGGGACCTATATCCTCATCAAGATGGTGCCTCATCACCAAAGAAAAACTTTTCAAGACTGACTGATCATGTGCTCAGAATTATGCTTAAAAATCAAATTTCTCGTAATGACATGAAACCCAAACGACCGTGTAGTGTTCGTCGTTATGAATCTGGTGCAACTCATTTCACACGAAATGGAATTTGTATGGCTTCAAAAATGAGTTTTGTCTGTTTTCCTAAACAAAAAAATTTGGAAAAAAAATTATACAGACAGGTAGCCCGATCAACAGTCTGTACTGCTGACGTGGCATGCTGACTGGGTAGGTCAACGGTCTATTCAACCCATCTCCTCGACAAATTTATAGCTTCCAAGTGGCAGAGTTTGGTTGGCGTGCATTGGTTGTGTTAGAGGTTTTCTATTTGTCATGGGTAGGCCAATGAGGAGGATACACATGGCTCAGCATGGGGCCACCACATTCCCCCCCTCATGGCATTGTAAAAATTTGGTTAAGGACCGGAGGGACCGAGCAGGGGTCGAACCTAAGACCTTTGCTGAAACAACGCACACTGTTACCATCTCTCCCACACTTTCTTTCTTACCCTATACAAGAACCACTCTTATTTGAAGTTTAAAAAAATCACTGTTGGGGGGGAGAGGGGGCCATACCCTAAGCCATACGACCATGATCCAGGACCACCGACGAAGCAGGAGGTGCTAGCCCTTAAGCGCATTGATTAAAACGTTAATCTCAGATTAATCAATAGTTAAGTGGGTGTTCTTAGCGCTAATATGGTTTAAAGGTGTAATTATCAAATTTAACTATCCCACAATTTTCATCAATGGTATGCAAAATTGTAGGACAATTTTCTAAATTCCGGGTGGATTTGTAGGACTGGCCCGATTTTTTTCCAAATTGTGGAGCAATTTGTGAGAAAAAATAGGTCAGGTCATAACTCATTCATTTTTCGACCAAATCAAGAGCAGAAAGAGGCTCAGGTACCATTTTTTAGTGTTTTGTACTTAATGAAATAGGTTTCAGGAGTAGAAAATCATTGTAAACACATAATTTTGCAAATTTGAGCATAATATAGAGGCCCAAGCCATGGAATATGGACCAAGGATATGTAGCCTAGGAGGGGTTAACTCCTTCATCAAATCACCATGTTGATGTGTTGTATGGTGATGTACTGTACATTTTATTTATGTTGTTCAGTCTTTGTTTTATGTTAAATTGTTCATAAAATTAACATGAAAAGCATTCATGAGAATCACTTAACTTGCAAGAGAACTTGAAGCCTTAAGAACATGAAAAGAATTTGTTTAAAAATATGAAAGATGAATTAGCAAAGCATTACAAACATACCTTAAATAGATCATTTTGGTATAAGAGCTTTAGGTGTGTTGTGCAAGAAGGGATCTAATTGTTTGCAATTTTTTGTCATGCTTACAAGGTTAAAACTCAAAAGAGGAGAAGGGAAGATGGTTGAAAGCCCTGCAATTGGGTTAAGAGGAGGAAGGGAAAGGTTTCCAAAGTCTTCAAAATCAGCCCATCCTCGAATTGAAGTTGAGTCTTCAGTGAGCATGTATCATGAAGGAGAACCTACCATGATATACGAGGAGATCGCATTCAAGAAGGCATTTTTTTTTATATGACAAAGATGGTAAAGGTCCACTATGAGGAGAGGAATTTAAGGATGTGGGGAGAAAGTTCTAGGCCTCCTATAGGAGAGGGTTATCCAGGAGGAGGAATTCATGGAGATGGTGATAAACCACCATCCACTCCACCATCATCCTCACCATCATCTTCACCTTCCTCTCCATCATCTTCCACTACCACAACCCTTCCACTTGTTCATACACATACTTCAAAAGGAACTACTAAATCACCCTTACTTAAACTTGATGTTAAATTTGAGCTACCGATGTATAATGCTAAAGTGAATGTAGTGAAGTTGGATAATTAGATTCTTCGGTTGGAAGTTTATTGTAGAATTCAGAACCTTCAAGAGGATGAGATAAAGATTCAATTAGCTTCCTTGAGAATGAAGGGTGCAACACCTGTATGGCGGCAAGCAAGGACACAAGATGAGATTAAAAAACATGGTAAGATCTTAATTTCTTGGTTTGATTTCATTGTTGCCATTAAAATTAAATTTTACCCTCTAGCTTACATGCAAAAGGCCATCATGAAATGGCAAAACTTTAGACAATTGAAAGATCAAAGTGTGATAGATTACACTCTCAAAGTGTGTTAGATTACACTCAAGAATTTAGAAAAAGAGCTCTTATGTTAGGTTTTGATTTGCACTTTCAAGATACATTGTTGAAGTATAAAGGGGGTTTACACAGTTACCTGAAACATACCATCATCATCTTTAATCCCACTAGACTAGATGAGGTCTGTGTGCAAGCTACACGCCTTGAGGCAAGAGGGAAAAATGTATCAGAAAAGGATAAAAAGAAACCATTTAAGGGTGGTGAAAAAGGACAGGGTTTCAAAAGAAAACAAATGAAAATTGCATCCATTAAAAAATAAGGGGATAAAACCACATGTAAACATTATTCCAAAGAGGGTCATGATGAAGCCCACTGTTGAAAGCTTCATCCAGAATTGAGGCCTAATAAATTCAACAACAAGGGGAAACAAAAGAAAACTGCTACCACACAACAGGATCTTGGATCCGACTCAGGTGATGAGACAAACATTTCAGCCATGTTCACAAAGGGAAAAGAAGCCATAGCAAGTAGTAGTTCATCAAATTATCACAGTAACACTCCAAGTGAAGAAACAAGAATAGAGTTGTTTCATGTATGATTTGTCTCAAAACATACAAAAATCGACACACTATTTGATAGTGGGTCTCAAGGAAGCTTAATATCTCAAGACTTTGTCAAAAAAACTTAAACTTGAAATCATACCTCATCACAATCCATATCCTTTGGGTTGGATAACCAAGGATACAAATTTACATGTTATAATAAAATGTATTTTCCGGTTTGCAATCACTGCAAAATTTATTGATGAAATTAAGTTAGAGGTTATACCGCTTGACATATCAGGAATTTTTTTGAGTAGTCCTTATCTCTATGACTGGAAAGTAGTCTTCTATTGCCATGATAACAAGTACCAGTTGTTCAAATATGGGGTGGAATAAATTGTGAGAGCTCAGCGCAAAAAGCTAAATCTCTCTTTAGTTAATCCTGGGAAAATGAAAAGACTAGTAAATTCAAGAAAAAAAATTTGCGCTTCTTATGATCAAACAAAAGAATGATATGGATTATGAATCTTTCGAAGGTTGTGATGATAAATTGAAATCTGATTTGTTTGATGTGGTAAGTCATCATGGTGAGATGTTTCAGGAACAAAATGGGTTACCTCCCAAGAGGGGAATCCAACATGAGATACAGTTGCAACAAGATTATCCACTCCCTAATATTTCCATGTATCGCATGTCGATAATGGAAAGTGTAGAAACCAAGAAGAAAATCCAAGAGTTGTTGAATAAAGGGATCATTCTTCCATATACCTCGCCATGTTGTTCACTGATTGTGTTGGTGCCCAAGAAGGATGGAATATGGTGCATGTGTGTGGATTTCTATGCAATAAACAAAATCAAAGTAAAGAATCATTATCCACTCCCAAGAATAGATGATTTGCTTGACAAGTTGAGGTTATATGCAAATTATTTCGCTACGTTAGACTTAAGAAGTGGTTATCATCAAGTTAGAATAGCTAAAGAGGACATATGGAAGACTGTATTTAAAACTAAACAAGGATTGTTTGAGTGGCTTGTTAGGCTTTTTGGTATTTGCAATGCTCTAGCTACTTTCATGAGAGTTATGAATGATGTATTATGACCATTTCTTGATGATTTTGTCATTGTATACTTAGATGATATTTTTATATTCAGCAAATCATGAGACTCAACATGTCATGCATGTAAGAAAGGTGCTTGATGTCTTAAGAAAATAACAGTTGTTTTTGAAGATGTTAAAATGTGAATTTGGTAAAACATCTTTAGTAAATTTGGGACATATTATTGGAGGAGGTGAGCTAAAGATAGAGCCTTCTAAGGTTGAGGTCATTGTGAATTGGCCAACACCCAAGACAGTCACTAAGGTAAGAAGTTTTCTAGGACTAGAACAATATTGGAGGAAGTTCATTGCTAATTTTTCTTCTATTGCAACACCATTACATGCATTGACTAGTGTTAAGAAGGTCTTCGAGTGGGGAGGCAAGTAAAAAAACATTCAATTATTTGAAAGAGAATATCATCTCAACCCCAATACTAGCACATTGGACTTGAGATAGCACTTTTAGATTCAACCGATGCAAGTGACTATAACATGGGTGCATTCCTTTTACAACATGGTATGCCCATTTCATTCCATTCAGAAATTTTCAATGGTGCAGTGATAAAATATCCTACTTATGACAAGTAGCTATATGTGTTGGTTCAAAGTGTGAATAATTTGAAACACCTATTTGATGGGAAAGGAAACCATCATTCACACCTACTACCAACCATCGCAATACTTGCAATCACAAACTAAGTTGCAGCAATCAGGGCACTTTCGATGGATGGGTTTCTTACAACAATTACACTTGGTCATCAGGTATAAGAAAGGTATATACAACAAGGTTGTCGATTTTCTTTCTAGGCCTATTATTAGTGCAGATACTTTACTCAAGAATACTTATGTTTTACATGAAATTTATGTTGAACAATATGCGTCTAATAATTAATTTAAACATGTTTATGCAAAATTGAGACAAGGTCACCAAGTTGAGGAATTGGATTACCGTGTACATAATAACTTGTTGTATCATTTTGGCAAGATTTGTATTCCAAAGGGGGGGAGATTGAATTTCATAAGGGAAGCACACACTTCTCTTATTGCTGGACATTTTGGTGTAAGAAAAACAATGGAAAATATTTAGAGGTATTTTTATTGGCCTTGTATGCTTGAAAGTGTGTCATGCTTCATTAAAGTTTGTTAATTGTGTGCCGTTAGTAAGCCTTGTAATAGGACGTTAGGATTGTACATACCACTTCTGGTTCCTTCACGTCCATGGGAGAGTATTTCTATGGATTTTGTAGGAGGTCTTCCTTCGTCAAAAAGAGGTCATGATTATTTGTATGTAGTTGTGGATAGGTTCAGCAAGATGTGTATATTGATTCCATGTAAAAATCAAGTCACAGCTGAACAGACATATCATGTTTTCTTTCAAAATGTTTGGGTTCATTTTGGGTTGCCTACATCTATTGTAAGTGATCAAAATTCTAGATTTGTTGGGAATTTTTGGTCAAGCTTATGGGACTTGATGGACACTAAGTTGAAGAAGAGTACAACCTTTCATCCACAAACATATGGTCAAACCGAAGTGGTCAATCGAACAATCATTCATCTTCTTGGAGGATATTGCAGTAAACATCCTAAGTTATGGGATGAATAGTTGCATTACATTTAGCATGCTTACAATCGTGCAAAACACTCCTCTACAAAAACATCGTTGTTTGAGGCATGTCTTGGATACATGCCAAAATCTCTATTGGATTTCATTTTTGGAAAATATGTGGCTATAGATGGGCATAGTGACATAGATAAAAGCAAAGAAATTCATAGAGAAAATTCAGCTAATCCATCAAACAGTCCAAGATCAACTAGAAAAAATTCAAGGCAAGTACAAAGTGAGACACGACAAACATCTTGTGGATCATAAGTTTCAAGATGATAATGAATTTTGGCTTCACATTAGCAAGGAGAAGGTGAAAATTTGAAACCAGTTTGTTATGGTCCTTTCAAAATTCTAGAAAAGATTGGTAACAATGCCTTCAAGCTTGATTTTCCTTCATACATGCAAATTTACTCTGTTGTTAATGTTGAAAATTTAATATTGTATGAGCCTCCTTTGATTGAAGATCAAGGGGAGAATGTTAAACTTCCATCTATTGAAGAATTTTCTCCAGAATTCCTTAATGAGCTTCACCAAGACACCATAGTTGACAAAAGAACAAGGACATTGAAAAGAGGAAATGTCGACTATCTTCAAGTGGGGCTCAAGGGATCAAATCATTCAAAATCCAAATGGATTGAAATTAGGAAGGTGAGGTAACAGTACCCTCACCTATTCAACAATTGAATATTATCTTTTGGGCTCCAAAAGCTTCCAGTGTGGAGGAATGATCAGGTGCTTAGAATTATACTCAAAAATCAACGTTCTTAGAATGACAGGAAACATGAACGACTGTGTAGTGTTCATCGTTCATAATCCAACGCAACTCGTTTCGCACGAAATGGACTCTGTATGGCTTCAGAAACGATTTTTTTCCATTTTCCTAAAGAGACAAATTTGGAAAAAAAAATATGCAGACAGGGAGCCCAGTCAACAGTCTGTACTACTGACATGGCATGTTGAATGGTTAGGTCAATGGTCTAGTCAATGCATTTCCTCGACAAATGTATAGCTGCCATGTGGTAGAGTTTGGTTGGCGTGCATCGGTTGTGTTGGCAAGTTTTTATTCGTCACAGGTATGCCAATGAGGAGGAGGCACGTGGCTCATCCTGGGGCCACTAGATGCCCCCCCTCATGGTAGTGTAAAAATTTTCTTAAGGATTAGAGGGACTCGGCGGGGTTCGAACCTAAGTCCTTCGCTAAAACAACGCATACTGTTACCATCTCTCCTACACTTTGTTTCTTACCATATACAAGCATCATTCCTATTTGAAGTTTAAACAAAGCGTCGTTGGCGGGGAGAGGGGGCCATCTCCCAAGCCATACGACCATGATCCAAGACCACCATAGAAGCAAGAGGCACTAGCCCTTAAGTGCATTGATTTGAATGTTAATCTTGGATTAATTAATAGTTAATTGGGTGTTGTTAGCACTAATCTGGCTTAAAGGAATCATTAGAAAATTTAACAGTCCCACAATTTGCACTGCCAGTCAGCGAAATTGAGGAAATTTTGCCAAATTTCGGGCGGATTTGTAGGACCGGCCCAAATTTTGTGCAAATTGTGGAGCGAATTGTGGGGAATTTAGGTCAAGTCATAACTCATTCATTTTTCGATCAAATCAGGAGTAGAAAGAGGCTAAGGTACCATATTTTAGTGTTTTGGACTCAATGAAACAGGTTTAAGGAGCAGAAAATCATCTTAAACACACAATTTTTCAAAATTTGAGCATAATATAGAGGCCCAATCCATGGAAGTTGGACTAAGCATATGTAGCCCAGGAGGTGTGAACTCCTTCATCAAATCCCTATGTTGATGTGTTGTATGGTGATGTACTGTACATTTTATTGTTGTTTTTCAGTATTTTTTTTATGTTACATTGTTCATAAAATTAACATGAAAATTACTCATGAGACTCAATTAACTTGCAAGAGAAATTGAACCCTTAATCACATGAAAATAATTTGTTTAAAAATATGAAAGAGGAATTAGCACAACATTACTAAAATTCCTTAATCAGATCACTAGCCCATCATCAAGGAATCCATCATCATCATCAAATCCATCATAAGGGTGATGTTATCATGCTAAGACATGATGTCGCTAGGGTATTGTTGTAGGCTTGGAATTATTTTCCTCAACATTGAGGAAAAACACCTGGTCGGGAACTTAAAGCAACTCCTTTTCCGTTTGGATTGGTGGCTCTGAATGGGGATAATGGGACCATTTTCCCTTGAAAAATATATAAATGGATGGGGTATAGAAGTATAAATCTGATAATGTAATTAAAACTAATGAAAGAAGAATAAATAGACTTAAATTATGTATATCCCGAGAAAATTCTCTCTTTACATGTGTATTTTAAAAGACTTAATATAAAATAAGACAATATAGATCATCAAATCATTTATGAGGTGAAAATAGATAAAGATAAATGATTTAATTAAATATTTAATTAAATTAGTTTATAAAACATATCACATAAAAGATCTTGTTGTTCATACATGTATTTAAAATATTGCAACCATACACTTCAATAGTGATAATGCCTGATTGTTTGTAAAACATATATATGATAAACACATTTCAAATGGCCATTAATCTCATTAAAGAAAAGCAATAATAGACAGATAATAGTACCCAATATATGAGAAATTTTCTCATGAGAGAAACAATGTTGGTTCAGCTTTCTATTAAGATGGGTTCAAGCTACAGTAGTGAAAACTGAAAGCTCTCTTACAAAAATTTAGAACCCCTTCCTCATTACAATGAAGGGTATTTATAGTTTCTAATAAAAGTACTATTATAGCAAAGTAACAAAAAATATTGGATTGGTTTCAACAAACCATCCTTAAAATAAAGTAAAGTACAAAAATGTATTTTTTGTTGCAACAGAATGACTATGGTTTATATGAGGAGTGTTCTCCCATTTGTTGTCGAAGCTCACATATATCTACCATTAGTTTCAATTCAGGAGGATGACTAGGCTGCATGCACATCTGTCCAATTAATATTGCATCACTAAGTGTTGGAAGGATATGAGTAGTTGTATTCGATAGACACCTCAACATGAGCCATTGACTGTGTGTTTTAACCAAGAAATGCCAATGGCTTTCTAGTTTAACCTTTGACAACTTATTTATACTTTTAGCCTTATTTTCAAATAAGTACTGCTATGTTTCGGTTAATAACTTAACATCTGGTAAAGTTCCTTAAGGGCATTCCTCAATGAGGTTGGCTTGTAGCAGATTTTCAGTGACAGTTTTAGTGATATTACTAGAAATCTTCCTAGCACTCACAATTTCCCTTTCTGCGTGTTTGAGTTTGATTTCCCATTCGTTGAAAATGATTTCCTTTAGTGATTCTTAAATTCACGAGAGATCATTTGATCTCCCTTTAGTAGTATCATGCCAAGATATGTAGTTATATATATTCTCTTCGATCTCCTCATAATATTTTCTCAGATCATAAAACTGATACACTAATGAATCACTTGATTTACACAAGTCATTTATCGTTGCCATTTTATGGTAGAAGATAACTTGTTGTTGAGAAAGGAGTGTTAAGTTGTCTTACTTCTTTCTTGAATTCATCTATCTCATTATTTTCTTTCAATTGCTCTATCTTTTGTTGTAGCTCTTGAATTTGTGTGTCCCTGCTTTTCATATCAGCTTCATGTTGAAGCTTGAAATTATTGAAATTATCCTGAATCTCTACAAGCTGAGCTTGCCATTTTTGTTCAATGATTTATTTTTCATTATCTAGACTTTGTTCTAGCTTCACAATTTTTTCATATTTCTCCCTTAGGATTTGTTGTACTTCAGAGGATTTATCAATGGTGGCAGCGACATATGCTCCTGCAAATTGCAAGAGCCTACCAATATCTTCTACAGGGGTGAATTTTTAACCTTTACATACTTATTGAAAAGAATTATCCACAAGGCCTATGATTGATCCATTCTCCTCCTTTTTCTCTGTATTTTGACCACAAATTTGTGTTTAGAACTATAAAATACATCGAGAGGATGAATTTATTATATTTTCAAGATGACCTGTGAGGTCAAAAAAGTTGTGATGATTTCCAAATCATCAGTGTCCATGGCCTTATCAGAAGCCCCAGTAGTGAGCGAGGTATTCCCACTAACTTCAGGGGTTTGTGTAATTTCCATTTTCACTGGAGTCTTTAATTATTCAGTCCCTATTGTATGTATAGCTTGGTTAAAATGTTCCCAAATCGCATCGATCTTTCTATCAGTTTGAGGTTATTTGGACTAATTCCTTGGCTTGAGATGAATCTATGTCCTTTGCAGAAATAGTCAGGGCTTTATCTTGTTGTGTGTTTTGTTGAGGAATCTTCAACAAATCCAAAGTCATATTGGTTATTCTTTTGTTTTGATATTGGTTAAACTTAACCAATTCTTCAGGAATAAGTTGTGTTGCTACTAATTTTTCAACTTGTGAATAAGTGGAGGTTGATTAAAATAATTCATCATATTTCTGAGTTTCATGCATAAACTGTCTGATATTTTCCTTTGTTGTGACATTATTATCAGTATCATTAGGATCAAGCTATCTATTCGGGACAATTGGGAATTTTAAACATTGAATTTGATAAATTTCAAGAACAACATGCTTGAAATTTTCAAGGGCATAAACTCCATAGGAAATAGGAAAGGAAATCCACAAAGTATTTTTAGCATGATTCAGTACTTTAGAGAGGCCATTTCCAATAGTTTGATAAGTTATTTATCAATTTAAGAGATTATTGGGCACATAGAGAGGCAACACATGAGGGTTGGCTAGACTTCCGAAAACCCAGATATAAGTAAAGGGTTCCTCCCCAAACCATCTCCCTATGGATAACAAGTCATTATTGGCTTCATTAGAAATTTTGGGGGCTTTATCTTCAAAGACATCTTGATAGATCAGTAGCATAAATTCATGATAGATTTTGTACAAATGTGGCTGAAATTCAGATTCCCACAATATATTATGGTAGACATGAATGGGCGTGGGGTCTTCGATGGTCCATTTCCATCCCATAAATGTAAAATCATAGGTAAAAAATACAATGTCCATTATATAAGCACTCATGTAGAATGGGGGCACAATATTATGAGAAAATTTGTGTTTGATTCTATAATCAAGGATTTGGGAAGCTATATTACCATATAGTGTGGTTCCCCGATCCATTATGTATCCATCTGAGGAAGCATCTATTAAAGGTACCCACTAGTCTATGAACTTTTGAGTATCAGGGTATCTATATATCCTACACATCATGGAAGCTATATAACAATATGACCCACCAAGAGAGGCAATAGTATACATAACCTTATCATCAGGCTTGTGTTTGTTGGGATCTCTTCTCCACGTCTTGATGGGCTTTGCTTCATATTCATTTTCCTTCATGAACTTCTAAGTAAATTTTTTGTTGTACTTATTTTGGGGCGGTGGCAGGTGATACATTTTCCTTAAATCCTCACTGGTAAACGACCCAATTACTATCTGCTTAGAAGTTAGAAAACTTCTCTCTGATATATTCAAATTTTTGATGACCCATTTAATCATATGGAAATATATTTGGTCAGGTTTCATTTCTATGTAGAAAATAATTGGTGACATCCCCCAGGTTGACTCAGAGATTGAAATAAAATCATCAGTTGTGTCTTTTCTCGAAACTACCCTGGGTTTTTTATCCTCAAAGAGCTTATACATAGTTTCCTATGAATAATTTCAAATGTCTAGAGTGCATGTGGTGTCTATAAACAACGGGAGAATTTCAGTGGTTTTCGCAAGAGGAGGTTGTTGTTGTTGTCCCATGGGCCTATTCTTTGCCTTAGTAGTTTTATAAGTTCCTCTTGTATTCTTTTTATCAGGGTTAGCCTCTGAGAAAACATAGGATTGAGTAGAAACTTATTAATCGAAGAATTCACTAAGAAAAATGACAAATTTGATGTGAATCTATGCTTTTATGGGAAAAATATATCAACATGAAGTCACAACAAATCAAATCCTTTATGACTTTGAAAACATAAATTCATTACCCGTGGCCATTAATTGATGAAACGTGGGTTCATATGGGCTTTGTATAGGTCAACATATTAGAGGTTGATATCGGAGAAATCTTTCGGTTGCAACTTTAGAACTTGCGAAATCCTTTCTCCCGATAAGATTTTTACTATGTAATGGTTATGTGGATAGAAGATAAATGTTATTAGAGGTTTCATAAGAGTGACATCTGAGCAAAGGTCGTGATATGGTTGTTCCGATATCGGGAGGAAGGGCTTATCAGAGATCAGAGGATGCGCAATGGAAAATATTAGAGATCGGGATATAGGACTATCAAAGGGATGAGGGTCATTAGGGCACCGTAGTTTTGCAAGATTGGAAAATACAATGCTTCAGAGCCTACATCAAACCACTTTGGAATCTGAGGACCTATCCATCCTAGATTCAGAGAGGGATCTCTCTATGTATGTGTGTTCAAAGATATGATTGTTAAGGCTTTTAAGTATTATTTTAGGTTAGTTCTGAAGAACAAGGGTTTGTTTGTTTTTGGTTGGGCAGGATAACATGAAGATGAAGGAAATTTGTATGAAGGGTGAAGGTGTGAGTAAGTGACAGAATGGTTCAGCTGATAAGATAAACAAGGAATAGCTTCAATCCATTGGGCTATGGATTCATAATAGGATTTAATTGCACAACAAGGTTCAAGAGTGGTCCATGGGGCAAGTCATCTATGTCAAAGGATCTCTTTAAGTTGATTTCATGGAATGAAACAATAAGAGTGTTGTAAAGGAAGCAAACACACAAGAAAAACAAAGGACAGCCTAATATCAAGTAAGTACTTTTAAACTAGCCTAATTTTGACATGCACTTAATGGAAAGACACAAAAGTAACCTAAGATCAGGTAAGTACTTTTAAACCAGCCTGCTTTCGATATACTTTCAAGAGAAAACATTAAAAACAAAGAATAGCTTAAGATCAAGTAAAGACTTTTAACTTAGCCTGCTTTCAGCATAGTCTCAAAGGAAAACATTCATGATGAACATAAAAAGTAGTCTAAGATCAAGTAAGTACTTTTAAACTAGCCTGCTTTCAACATACTCTTAAGGGATCTTTTCAAAGCAAATGTTGGAGAAGAAACTAGAGGACAGGGCTAACCATAGATTTCTCTAGCTCGATCTTTAATTAGCAAACTTATCAAGAACATTCAAAGACAATATCTCAAGTTGTACTCAGGAATTATGGGCCTACCAACACTTCACTGGTTATACTCTATTGAATTACCTTTAAAACACATTTAGAGGAAAACATAAAAGATAAAGATTTATCAGTGAGATTTAGGGTACTTTAGAAGTAAATCCTAATCTATATTTGTTTTTCTTTATCAAATAAAAGTGGACAGAATGAAAACATAAAGAAAATAACAATTTACAGTGAGAAACACATCACCATTGACATAGACCAGGATCCCATAAATCAGCTATTTGTATTTGATGTTCAAACTAATTACAATATTCAAGTCCAGTGGGTCTCTACAGCTTCAAACTTCTCATCTCAGCTTATGTGTCTTCAATTACAAAACAAAGCTACAGCAACTTCAACATCTATTTACATTCAACAGGTATCCAAAGACCAACCTGTATACTGTCTTCTAGAGAAGTATTTATAGAAGAATGAGGAGGTGGAGTGTAAAGAAGAGTTTATTTGTGCAATTAATGCAGAGTAAGTGCTTCTCGGCCTTTGAAGGGCCAAATGGAGAATTTTTCTGATGTTTTAACTCTGCTAATTGATTATTACATTAAATTTCATCAACTTCAGTCACTTTTGTTGACTTTGGTGGCTTTTGGTAGGCTGGCAATTAATTCTGAGTTGTCTTTGACAGAATATCTCTGACTGTGCATTCATTGTGTATTCTTTTGAGGAAATAAGCCTGTAGGTGGCATTTTTTGCCTTAATTGTCTTACTTATGTGGCATTCGGAGACTTTCTTGGTTGATTTGTTTGTCCTAGTGGCCTTTAAACACTGATTTGACTCTGACTGCATGTTTTTAAGGCTTTATAAACATTTTCGAGCCTTTAACCTTTTCCTGCTGACTGTTTAACTCATAAATATCCCTCTTTTCCTTCCAACTGTGCTTTATTCCTTTTAAACCGTGAGGTTAAAACCTTTAATCTTTAAACTTTGCGCTTTAATCCCTTTATCGTTGGTTCTCGCCTTTAAACTGTAATATTATGCCTTTAATATTCAACCTCATGCATTAATCCTTTTAACTTTGACTGTTCAATGGGCTTTTTGTCTTTTATCAACTGTATTTATCCTTTAATCTCACTTTATCCTTAACTGTCGCGATTAAACCCTTTGGATCTTCATTTGTTTGTTGTTGGATAAGTATCCCTTGTCGTAGTGCTGGAGGGTTTGATTTGTAGCCAAGGTCCATAAAACATTTGATTAAACTTCTAAAATTTGACCCCTCATCCCTTTTGCCACTATTTCCTGGTTGCGAGAGACCTTTTAACATCTTAGCCATCATAGAACCTACAAACAAACAAACTGGTTATAAAATCCTACAGGCTGGGGGTTTAAACTGCTTTGGGGCTCAGCAAAGGATGAAAGGGTAATGCAAAGGAGAAAATGTATGCAGGAGGAGGGAAAAAACCTGGCAGGTAGGTGTAAACAGGGATTAAATTTGATTTTGGCATGACAATGTGGATAGGTGGTTTTGCGAAACCACGAATGGTTTTCGCACACGAAATGAGTGGTTAGCGGTTTAGTTTGAAACGAATGTAATATCGTTTTTCGCGCGACACGTGTTTTCCAAAACCATTGATTTCACGTTCGAGTTGTGCGATGGAGGGGTTTGGTGATCGGAATGTGTCAGTCGTCTGATCTGCGGGGATGCAGATCGACGGCGAAGAGGGAGCGCAAAGGAATGAAGTTAATCAGTATATAGGGCGATGGAGGACAGATGTCGAGCAGCGATTGGGAGATGACCTATGAGTGGAAGGTGGGCCAATGATGACGTGTACAGCTTTGTCGTGTAGTGGAAGGTTTGAATGTTCGGGAAAACCTTAGTTTCCAATGTAAACTGAAATAAACCAGTTTATGGATAAATACGAAGGGAAGAAACCTTTTTATAAAGTGCATGGGAGGGGGGTAAAAGAAATAAGGAAAAGGGGCTTAAATAATGGGGAGGGGAAGGGTTCAGTGAAGGAGCATGGGACTAAAGGCGGGGTAAGGGGGCTAATCGCATTGGGGGTTCGACATAACCTAAGACAAGGGAGAAGGAGAAAGGGAAGTGCCAATGGCGTGATGGTGATGGGGGCTAGGAACCATGGAGCTAGGTGTTGGGAAAAATATTGAGAGGGGGGGGGTGAATCAGTATTTAGTGATGACTGAAAACTTTTAACTTTTTCTTGCTGTCAAAACCCATACGCTACTTTATTGAACACAACTCGTGTATACACGCGGATATCCTTAAGGAAACTTGCGTACGTCCAGAGATCTAATTATTTCATTTAATTCTTAACTTAGATCATTGCATCATTCATTAGTAGGAAGTAAACAGGTGCAGTAGAACAGAATAAATCATCACACATAAGCAACACACATGAACACCAAGATTTAAGGTGGAAACCCAATTCGGGAGAAAACCACCGCTGTTGTCATCTCAGTCTTCAATATTTATTATGTAAATAAAACTTCTTACAACATTGTACTAGCCTAGACTTATACCAGCACGTAGGCACCCACCTGCAGAAGGCTACAACCTTCTCTCATTTACCAGCCTCTCCTAGAAGGGAGCTACAACCCCCTGCTCTCGTTTACTAGCCTCCCCTAGAAGGGAGCTACTACCCCCTGCTCTCGTTTACCAGTTACCACTGGAAGGGAGCTACTACCCCCTTACTGAAGGCTTCGACCCTCAGCACCACTACAGACCACGTTTCATCAATTTTCAAACTGGATCAAACAGCTTCAACACAACCCTTCATTTATCAACAAACATACTTTGCCCAATACTTCAAACACAACAGTGAGACCACTGTAACCAGAATATTAGAAATAACCCAGACTTCAGAATAGATATGCAGATGTAAACTCCACCCTGAACATTCATTGAATCAAATAACATACATTGTTTTCCTTTATGTAACCCGCGTATATACGTGCCTTTATTCACACCAAACTGCATATGCTTCAGTGTATAGTAACTTTGTATACGCAACTTTTCTTCACCATTTCCGCGTATGCACGCACTTTCCTTTTCATCAACTAGCGTATTCTTCTATGTATGCTTTCTTTCAGAATTAGTTCAGACTCATATTCAAATCAGAAATCATATTTCTGTTTAGACAATCTATCAAACATACAGAACTATTTATACATTCATTCTTCCTTCATCAATTTAGTCATTGAATCATCAACCAATCAACCAACAACTTGATATTTAATCAAAATATTTAAACTACCCAGATATGTATGAATACATCATTGACAGATAGCAGTAAAACAGCAAAACAGATCAGACAGTTCATTCCACTAACTTCAGCAAACCCTAGATTCCATACGCGCTTTTACTTCACTGAACATGCGTACATACGCGCTTTCATAGAGACAAAGCTATGTATATATCAGTGCATTTTATTCTTCAGAAACCCTGACTGCCATACGCGCTTTTCCTTAAGTGGACCCGCATATACATGCGCTTTTCATGAAATGAACCTGCGTATAGATCTATAAAAGATAAACTTTGCAGAATAGACCAGATCTATAAACTTACCTAGATTTCTTCAATTTCTTCATCAGACATGCGCCAGGTATTCATCATTTCTTTTCAGATAATCCTAGAGATTCATCATTTCTAGATCTAGAGATCTTGAACCTTCATCATAGCCATAGGTGCATCATGGATTCAGATCTATCAATTAAGAACAGAGTTCCACCATACAGATATACTTCAGAGTGAAGTATTCATTAAAACCCATACATATGCACACCTTGCACTATTATTCTCTTCTCCTTATATAGGTTTAGCCTTTATCAATACCATGAGTCAAAACCACACCAATTCCGATGGTATTCTTGGACGGGATCAAATAGATAGTCCAGCGCTCAATATTGTGTTCCAATACCATGGTAAATTCCCCTTGTTTTATAAATTTAGAGCACAAATTGACATATGCTACTTGGCACGTTCTTTTTCGCGTACATAAGTGACTTCTCCTTTACAAACCCGCGTATTCTTTTTGACATACCTTGTTCATCATTTCTCTAGCACTTACTGGAATTGTAGATACATCATATTTACATCATTAAGTCAGTCTCCATCAAGAACAACTTTATCAAGTAGGTTGCCATCAAGGACAACACATTGCATCATATTACCAACAATCTTATTTCATCAAGAAGGTTGCCATCAAGGACAACACATGCCAAAAATCTCCCCCTTTGGACTTGATGGCAACCATGATGGTGTTTGATCACCACAACAGATAGATACATTGATTATTACCACTATGCAAACACCATGATACTCTCCCCCTTTGACATCAAGGGCAAAGGGCGGATCAAAACCAAAACAAGGTTTTTCTTCTCATGTAGAAAGAAGAGCTCTGTAGATCTGATGTGCATTGAAGTTACCATGCTCCCCCTGAGTTCACGTTGAATCTTCAAACATATTTTTCAATGACTCTATGACCTTTCCTATCACCAAGGACTCATACTTACATCAAATATCCAACCAAGTGGATTTACATATATGACTCAAGTACCCAACCAAGTGGGTTTACACATTTTGACTCAACTTCTTACATGACTGAAATTTACAATTTTACATCATAGGTCTCAACATGACCTTTTCATCAAATACTCAAAAGACCTCAAGAGAGAGATCATATTTCAGCACCATCATAATGCCAACAATGCATAATTCTCAACAAGGCTAATGCTCCCCCTGAACCTGTACACCTGTTCTTGAGCCATTTCACTCCTTCATCTCCACCTTAGCTTGTGCATCTTGAACACTTTCAACAACAAATCATCAAGGCATCTTCATCAAATATCAGAGAATGAAACAGAAATATAAGAGCTAAAACATCACCAAAGATACCCAACAACACCATAGCTGTGCTGAAGAATGCTGACCCAGAAAAATTTGTCAACAACCACCCATACGCGGTTTTATTTGTATAAACTCGCGTGTATACGCGACTGTCTTTCAGGAAACCCGCGTATCCAATTTAATCTTCTGAACTTAAGCAGATATGATCTTCTACATGGCAGAGACTACTCCCAGCTTCTATCTGAGATATTTGAACGCTTCCCTGGGCAGCGGTTTGGTAAATATATCAGCAACTTGTTCTTTGGAGGGAACATACTCCAACTTCTCCTTTTTTTCAAGCACTTGTTCACGTAAGAAGTGATACTTGATGGGAATGTGCTTGGTCTTGGAATGCATAACAGGATTCTTTGAGATACTGATGGCACTTGTATTATCACACATAATGGAGATATGAGGTGAACACTTGATTTGGAAGTCTTGTAAGGTTTGCATCATCCAAAGAAGTTGAGTGCAACATGATGCGGCAGCCACATATTCTGCTTATGCTGTAGATAAGGCAATAGATTTTTGCTTCTTGCTGAACCAAGATACTAACTGAGGCCCCATATAGAATGCACCACCACTAGTGCTTTTTCGATCATCAACATTTCCAGCCCAATCTGCATCAGTGTAAGCATGAAGAGTGAGATCAACATTCTTTGGATACCATAGTCCAAAGTCTTGAGTTCCTTGTAGATATTTGAATATTATTTTGACAGCCTGAAGATGAGACTCTTTTGGACTAGCTTGGAATCGTCCAACAATCCCAACTGCATGCATAATGTCTGGTCTAGTCCCAGTGAGATAAAGTAGACTTCCTATCATATATCTGTATTCTAGTTGATTCACCGTAGGAGAATCATCATGAGAACTGAGATTACATCTGGTTATCATTGGTGTACTTACTAGTTTGCATTCTTCCATGCCAAATTTCTTCAGAATTTGCTTAAGATATTTTTCTTGTGATAAGAATATGCCATCTGTTGTTTGATGCACTTGCAAGCCAAGAAAGAATGTTAGTTCCCCAAGTAATGCCATTTCAAATTCTTGCTGCATAACAGAAGAAAATTTCTGACTCATAGACTCTTCATTACTTCCAAAGATGATATCATCAACATATATGACCACAATCAATAGTTTATCATTTTCAGTTTTTGTTTATAAGTTGATATCATCCGACCCCTTTGAAAATCCTTGTTGATGAAGATATTTGTCAAGATGATAATACCATGCCCTTGGAGCTTGTTTGAGACCATATAGAGCCTTTTTAAGTCTACAAACAAGTTTTTTATCATTTCCCAAAATGAATCCTTCTGGTTGTTCTATATAAACTTCTTCTTCTAGGTCACCATTGAGAAAAGCAGATTTAACATCCATTTGATAAACTTTGATTTGTTGGAAGCTTGAAAAAGCAAGAAACATTCTTATGGCTTCAAGTCTAGCAACAGGAGCAAAAGTTTCTTCAAAGTCTATACCTTATTGTTGAGCATACCCCTTGCAAACAAGTCTAGCTTTATTTCTTATAACATCCCCATTCTCATTTAACTTATTTTTGAATATCCATTTAGTTCCAATGACATTTTTGTCATGAGGTCTTGGCACCAATTCCCAAGTGTGATTCTTTTCAATTTGATCAAGCTCTTCATTCATGGCTTGAATCCAAAATTCTTCTTTGCCAGCTTGATTGACATTGTGTGGTTCAATAGTGGATAGAAATGCCAGATAGCTAGAAGACCCAACAAGAGTCCTTCTTGTTTGTACACCTGATCCTTTATCTCCCAAAATTTGAGATTCTGGATTATTCTTTTGAACATATCTGGATGGAGCTTTTTCAGATAAATCATTTTCAGGTTCTTCATTGGGTTCATTGTCTATATCATTTCTATTTGATGTAGAAGGATATATGTCACCATCGTCTTCATCTGTTGTTTGTTTTTCTTCTTTTGGAGCTGCAGGAGACTCATCAATAACAACATCAATACATTCAACAATCTTTCGAAGTCTTTTATTGTAACATTTATATGCTCTACTCCTGGAGGAGTAACCAAGAAGTATTCCTTCATCTGCTCTGGGTTCAAACTTGCCAAGTTTTTCATCATTATTTTTGATAAAGCATTTTCTTCCAAAAACTCTAAAATGCTTCACAGTGGGAGGATTACCATACCAGAGTTCATATGGAGTTTTATCACTATTTACACGAACATGTGCCTTGTTAAGAATATTTACCGTTGTATGTGCTGCTTCTCCCCAAAATGTGTCAGGTGTTCTGGAATCATCAAGCATAGCTCTAGCCATTTGTTGAACTTTTCTATTCATTCTTTCTCCTACGCCATTTTGTTGTGGAGTGCCAGCTATAGTAAGATGTCTTTTTATGCCATGTTGTTCACAAAATTCAAGGAATTCATCTGATGTATATTCTTCTCCTCGATCAGATCTAAGACACTTGATTTTTAGATCTAATTCATTTTCAACCAGTGCTTTGAAGATCTGAAATTTCTCAAATGCTTCATCTTTGTGTTTAATCAACCCAATCCAACACATTATAGAGAAATAATCAATAAATAAGATATAGTATTGTTCACCACGTGGTGAATTTTTTCTCACAGGTCCACATATGTTAGTATGAATGAGTTCAAGAGGCTTACTTGATGATCCTTCCTTGGCATTAAACTGTACTCTGGTTTGCTTACCAAATTGGCAAGACTTGCATATGATATTTTCGGGTAGAGTAATATTGGGAAGATCATGGACAGCTTTAAGTCTGCTTGATTTGTTGATCTGAGAAAATCTCAGATGCCCCAACCTTCTATGCCATAGCCAGTTTTCTGAAGATTTACTCAAGTAACATTGTTCTTTGCAGTTCTTCAATACATACAGGTTTCTTGGAGTTCTTTTTCCTTTTATAATTGTTTTACCTGTATCAAGATCACGTACCACACATTCTTTTGAACTAAAGACAACTTTAGTTCCTTGATCACACATTTGACTTACACTTAACAGGTTATGCCTTAATCCATCCACATACATGACATCATTAGCTTTCAACTTTTCTTTTAGAAACACAGACCCTTTTCCCTTAATTACCGCAGGAGTATCATTTCCAAATGTATCCTTCTTTTCCTTTTCTAGAGCACTATATGCAAGAAGTTTATTTTTGTCACCTGTCATGTGTCTTGAGCATCCATTATCAATGTACCATTGATTTTCTTCACCTTCTGCAAATAACGCTATGCCACAATTCTCAACCTGTAATTCCTTCTTTTTCCATACTTTGGAGCTTGAAGGAAAATGCTCTTTTGGCTAAACTTTGCTCCTGCATTCAGATTCTTCATGGCCAAAGTTATTGCAATAAGCACATTCAACTTCATTTTGAAGAGGAGAAAAGTTGTTATAGGTATTCTTCTTTGTTCCAATATCAATCCTTTTCTTTCTTGCTTCTCTTGTCATGATGGTTTTATATGCAACACATTGAAAAACTTTATGACCAAAATTGTGACATGAGAAACATTGTCCATTGAAGAAGAAATTTCTGCGATCATGAAATATTCTACTTGAATTTACCTGTTGATTGGTGTTTCTTTGAAAGATATTCCTGTTAGTGTTCTTTGAATTGAGATGATCATGCTTTACCTGTAAAGATTCTTTATTCCCTTGCTAAATGGCATAATGTTGTAAACCAGCTGTAGCTGCTTTTAGATAATTTGGTGCTGAAGCCTAAGAAGATTCTCCGATATATCCAAGACCTGTCTTTATAAGAGGAGAACGTTGTACCTTGATAATCTCATCTAAGGTTTCAGATCCTTTAGCAAATCTAAGATTCAGAGTCTTTACTTTCTCAAGTTCTTTTCTTAGACTTACCACTTTACATTCTAATTTCTCATTGTGTTTCTTCTCTTCTTCAATCTGATTTTTCAGAGTCTCTATGATTATTTTACTTTCTTCTAAGCATATTTTGAGTTGATTGTTTTCATCAAGAAAATAATTGTCCTCTAGAGCATCCATAAAAGTATCCTTTTCTTCTCTAGATTCTTTTTCAAATGCCATGAGAAGTCTAAGATCTTGTTCACATTCTTCCTCACTATCAGATAACCCATCACTGTCTTTGTGAGTATAGTAACTTTTTCTAGTGCTAGACCGGTTCTTATTCCTTCTTGCTACTTCCTTCCCTTTTGCAGGTGTTTCTTTATAGGGACACTTAGCAGCATAATGACCAACTCTTCCACAATCAAAACATTTGAAAGGAAGCTTACCTCTGAACTATCCTATGCAAAGTTGAAGTTTCTTTACAAAATTTACCTCATCTCCTTCTGAGATATATCCTGATCCTTCTACTTCTTGCACTTCTCTCCCTTTTGTAGAAGCTCTAAATATGGCTTCTTTGACTTCAGATGGTCCTCCTCTTCTCATTTCATATGCAGTTAGTATGCCATGAAGTTGCACCACAGTAAGATTTTGAAGATCTTGTTTTTCTTCAAGGGCAGAAACTTTTGATTCAAATTTTGCCGTTAGAGATCTTAAAATTTTCTCAACCAAAGTAGATTCAGTTATTGTTTCTCCCAGATTTCTCATACGATTTACAACATCATCAAGACGTAAAAAGAAACTGGCAATACTCTCATCACTATGCATCTTCAAATTTTCATATTCAATTCGAGAGTTTGGAGTTTTGCACTTTTTACCTTTGCATCACCTTCATAACTTAGAATGATTTTGTCCCACATTTCCTTTGCTGTATTCAGCTGCATGACTTTGACAAATTCAGATTCAGTTAGACTTCCTGTTATAGCATTGACTGCCTTTGCATTTGATTCATAATTCTTCTTTTCCGTCAAATCTGTTGGTACTGTGGCTGGATATTGATATCCTCCTTCAAAAATGGCCCATACATCTGCTCCCAGAGACTGAAGATAGGATCTCATCCTTATTTTCGAGAACATTAAATTTTTTCCATTAAAGAGTGGAGGCTTGATAGATGCTATTCCTTCTTGATTGCTCATCTTGCTTGATCTTCCTTCTAGTGGCTAAGCTTTTTCAGAAGGACTTGCTCTGATTCCAATTGTTGGGAAAAATACTGAGAGGGGGGGCGAATCAGTATTTAGTGCAGACTGAAAACTTTTTAACTTTTTCTTCCTCTACAACCCATACGCTACTTTACTGAATAAAACTTGCGTATACACGCAGATATCCTTCAGACAACTCGCGTATGTCCAGAAATATAATTATTGCATTTAATTCCTAACTTGGATCATTGCATCATTCATTCATCAGATATATAGTAAGCAATAAACAGATGCAGTAAGAACAGAATACATCATCACACATAAGCAACACACATGAACACCAGGATTTAAGGTGGAAACCCAATTTGGGAGAAAACCACCGCTGTCGTCGTCTCAGTCTTTAATATTTATTATGTAAAGAAAAATTCTTACAACATTGTCTTGTGTGAGACTTATATGACCATGAGCAACCACTGCGAGAGGCTGGCTTCTCATTGGAATCTAAAGTTCGACCACAGCATTGTCTCTCGTTTGACCAATCTTGGAAGGGAGCGACTACCCCCTGCTCTCGTTTACCAGCTACCACTGGAAGGGAGCTACAACCCCCTGACTAAAGGCTTCGACCCTCAACACCACTGCAGACCACGTTTCATCAATTTTCAAACTGGATCAAAAAAATTCAACACAACCCTTCACTTATCAACAAACATACTTTGCCCAATACTTCAAACAGAACAGTGAGACCACTGTAACCAAAATATCAGAGATAACCCAGACTTCAGAATAGATATGCAGATGTAAGCTCAACCCTGAACATTCATTAATTCAAATACCATACGTTGTTTTCCTTTATGTAACCCGCGTATATACGCGCCTTTATTCACTCCAACCTGCGTATGCTTCAGTGTATAGTAACTTTGTATATGCAACTTTTCTTCACCATTTCCGTGTATGCACGCGCTTTCCTTTTCACCAACTAGCGTATTCTTCTGTGTATGCTTTCTTTCAGAATTAGTTCAGACTCATATCTGAAATCAGATTTCTGTTCAGACAATCTATCAACCATACAGAACTGTTCATACAGTCATTCTTCCTTCATCAATTTAGTCATTGAATCATCAACCAATCAATCAACAACTTGATCTTTAATCAAAATAATCAGCAGCACAATCAACATTTGAACAACCCAGATCTGTATGAATACATCATTGACAAATAGCAGTAAAACAACAAAACAGATCAGACATTTCATTCCACATACTTCAGCAAAACCCTAGATTCCATACGCGCTTTTATTTCACTGAACCTGCGTATATACGCGCTTTCACAGAGACGAACCTGCGTATACTTCAGTGCATTTTATTTTTAGAAACCCTGACTGCCATACGCGCTTTTCTTTAAGCGGACCCGCGTATACACACACTTTTCATGAAACGAACCTGCGTATAGATCTATAAAAGATAAACTTTGCAGAACATACCAAATCTATAAACTTACCCAAATTTCTTCAATTTCTTCATCAGACTTACGCCAGGTCTTCATCATTTCTTTTCAGATCATCCTAGAGATTCATCATTTCTAGATCTAGAGATCTTGAACCTTCATCATATCCATAGGTGCATCATAGATTCAGATCTATCAATTAAGAATAGAGTTCAACCATGCAGATATACTTCAGAGTGAAGTATTCATTAAAACCCAGACATATGCACACCTTGCACTATTATTCTCTTCTCCTTATATAGGTTTAGCCTTTATCAATACCATGAGTCAAAACCACACCACTTCCGATGGTATTCCTAGACAGGATCAAATAGATAGTCCAGCGCTCAATACTGTGTGCCAATACCATGGTAAATTCCCCTAGTTTTATAAATTTAGAGTGCAAATTGGCATACGCTACTTGGCACGTTCTTTTCCGTGTACATACGCGACTTCTCCTTTACAAACCCGCGTATGCTTTGTGACATACCTTGTTCATCATTTCTCTGGCACTTACTGGAATTGTAGATACATCAGATTTACATCATTAAGTCAGTCTCCATCAAGAACAACTTTATCCAGTAGGTTGCCATCAAGGACAACACATTGCATCATATTGCCAACAATCTTATTTCATCAAGTAGGTTTCCATCAACGACAACACATGCCAACACTGGGGCATGGTTATGTGGAGGGGTATGTGACCAAGGGCCAAGGAAGAAGGGGCTTATCGCGTCAGGAGGTCGCATCGGAGGGAAAAAAATGACATGGGAGAGGAAAAAAATGAAGTGTCGATGCGATGAGCGCTAGCACCAGGTCACAGGGCTTTGGTCATATGAGGGAGAAAGACTTGGGGGCTAAGCTAGAAGGGGCTAAATCTCGTTTGTTAATAAAAACTGGAATAATAGGGTTTTATGTGTTTTTATGGGTTTTTAAGGTTTTTCCAGGTTCCGATGGAGTAAAAAGGAAGGGTTTTAAACCATTAAAAAGAGATTTCATGGTTCAAAAGGACTTTTAAGGGAATCGAGGGTAAATGAAAGGGGAAAAATGAATGACATGGGCTTAGAAAATGATGGAAAAATGGCCTTCATAACAGTCTCTTTTATTCAGTAGTGTTTCTTGAGGATTTTCAATAGGGAACAACACTATTTAGGGAACATCACCGCTTGGGAACAGCAGCTTAGGGAACAGAAATTCTAAGGAACAGAAGTGCAAAGGAATCAGTAGTTTAGGGAACAACACTGTTAAGGAACAACAATAGGGAACAACACAGCTTAGGGAACAGCAGTGCTAAGGAACAACAGTGAAAATTAATCTTTTTGGACAAGGAACACAAAGAGGCTTCAAGAAGTCACAAATTTTGCATGATATTTGTTTCTTGAAGACTAAGGACCTGTCTTAGCCATCATTTTCTATGAAAAAAATTTATTGATGGCTAACAGTGGCTCCACTTGGGGATGGCAGCTCCTTGGAGGTGTCAAGAAATTTCAGAATTTGATCTCTGGGATGTAGACCCGTGCCTTTATCCATTGACAACCCTTCTTCTCTGATCACGCTGCTTTTAGAAAAGATGATCAGTGTTTCATATCAGCAAACAAATTTCTCCCAATCATTCTACCTACACAGCCTACTTTCCTAACATTTTTTCTTCATAAGGTGCACTTAGACTTGCAAACCTTAAACATCAACATTTTATTCTTTTTGAAAACAAGAAAAACTAATCTAAATCTACCCTTATTTCTTCCATGAGTTAAGGTTAGACTATTGAAATCATAAATTCTCTACCTACACTACTATCTGGTAGGATTACACTGTCCCGCAGATTTTATTCTCTATTTTCTAAAACAGAAATTGAAAGATAGTCAAACCAGGATTAAGCAGTCTGATTTGATGTGGGACTATGGCATAAAAACAAGCTGCACATAGTCTGGAAATTTCAGAAATTTTAAAACAAAACTGTGAAGGCTTAAGATCTGAAAATATAAAACATCCTTCACCCTTTCTTTCAGCTCTGGATTTGATTTTTTGAGCTATTCTTTTATTTTCCCTTGGTTCATATTTTGAGCATATTAGAACCAATTCTTCATCAACCTTATAGGTTCAGATTTTCAGTTTGTTTGAACCATTGTTTTTCTATCCTAATCTAATCTACTGATAAGCCAAGATTAAACAGTTTGGCAAATCTTCTTCTCTAATCTATCAGTAGAAAATTGAAAACTATCTTAGTCATGATTAGGTTGTATGACTAAAATAGCAGTGTTGCTTTTGGTAGTGGCATTTAAGCTTGCACACTTTCATATTTTTCTCTTCTTTTTTGGCATGGGGCTGTACCTTTCTTGTTTTATTTCTGCCCTCTTTTCTTTTTTTCTATGGTTTTTGTATTTTTCTTTCAATTTTTCTTTTTCCAAGTACAAAACAAAATACTAACTAAGTGCTCAAAGGGTGAGCTTATTTGCTTTCCTATCTAACCTAATCTAACTTGGAATTTTTACATGTTTAGCTAACAAATTCTCTTTTCCAATACATCCAGTCAATCAGATGGTTCCATGACTGGTATTTGCTTATCTCTTTGAGCATGCTGGATAGAAAAAAGGGCCACTCCCATCTCACCTTTTTCCTAGCAGTAGTGCTGAAATTTTTTTTTGCATTTGGTAACACACTGCTCCTAACAATCTCTATCCCTTCTTCAAATGTCTTTAAGAAATCAGCATAGGGATCTTGAAATAAATCCTGGTTATGAAGATTTGGAAGATAGATTTCAACCAGGGTTACCTTTTCTTCACTGGATCAAGATAAAGATTCTTTTAAGAAAGAATTTCTTCCTCATCTTCATTGTGATCTGACCTAGAGGACTCATCATATACTGCAGTGTTGTCCTTTTGCAGTCCTGGTATGCTCTGATGCTGTGGACTATTCTTTGTGGAAAGATCATCCTTTTCTTGAGCAGGGGTATCTTGTATTACCTCAATCCTTTCGGGAGGAGTTTCCTTATATTCATCCTGCTCAAGAAACTCTTCCTTGTTTTCCTCTTCAACCTCTGAGCTGAAAGACTACTGATTCCCCATCATGTAAAAACTATTTCTGATGAATTGGATTGGTTACTTGCTGCCTTCAAGCTAATGATAGTGAAGTTCATGATGCCAATCAATTGCTGGTTGCCCTACATGATTAATTTCTGCTTGAAATTCATCATCATCATCATACTGATAAAAAATTGGAAAATCATTAGCATAAACATTTTCACCAATCAAGCATGTTGGGTTATTAGTTGGTCTTTCTTTAAGCTAATCTACAAGTTTATTTTCTATTTTAAGACAACAAGGTTCAGAAGGTAGATGAGCCAAAGTGTTTTCTTTATAAAAAAATTCAGAGGCTGGCTGTTTATTAATAATCTGATCAATTTTTTCTTCTATCAAAGGGGAAGATGTTCTTGTTTTTCTTTGTGCAAAAGTACAACAGTTCCTTTTCTTTTTTTTTGACTGGTTTTGAGGTTGGATGTCTTCTTGAGCCTCTTCTACTGAATCAGTACTTGTGCTTGCAGGGAAACCTTGAGGATTTTCTACTGTCTCTTGATCTTCTTCTGTTTCAAGCAATTCCTCATGAGTGTTATGATATCTGATTTGAATACAAGGTTCATGGGTTATTTCTTCTATATTATCAGGCTACCACTCTTCTTGTGTAATCTGAAATGAGTTGTACCATAGAGGGAAAGTCCCTATACATGTTGGTTCTCCTTCCACTTCATATTCTGCGTTTTCTAAGTGGTTACTTGTTTCCTCAAAGCACTACTCACTATTAGTATTTTCATTTTGTTCATAAAGATCTCTTAACAGCAAAACACAAGTTGTAGGTAGGCAATCAGGAATTTCTTGACAACCTACCCCATTTCTTTCTCTGTAATTTTGCTCATCATACGTATTTTGTTTGTTGTTTATGTCTTGTGGTGGTTGACTGTGTTGTTGATCAAGAGAAAGCATGGGTTGCTCTAGATAATCAGCATTTATATCAGCCTCATGCATACCAAATCTTTTATCAAGCGTGTGCATTATTTTATTGATTGTATCTGACAACATTTCTAGCTTTGACTCTGAGGAAGTTAGTTTCTTATGAGCTGCTTTGCCATTTCTCATTTCTTCTAACCTTCTCTCTCTTTCTAGTATGTTGAATTCCACAGTAATTGCCATATACTGCATTTCTTCCAGGTTTTTAGGGTCTCTTTCTCTTATTTGGAATTCCAACTCTAGGTCAAAAGTACTTGGGTAATGCAAGAGAGCCCACCCCAAAGGTGGCTTTATCCTAGCAAGCATTGCATTGCATACTTTATTGAACCTGGCTAAAAAGTTTTGCACGGTCTCCCCTGGTTGTCTTTTTAAATTCTTTTATTCCTCTATGATTAGAATTTCATTTCCCCTGATAGCCCACTTATCTAAGAAGACTTGAGTAAATTGATGAAAATTGATAATGCTTGCAGTTGGAAGGTCCTTAAACCAACTCTTAACTTTTCCTTGTAATGATAAGGAAAAAATTCTAATACGCACATCATCTTCTTCTATTTCATGGAGATCAAGTAAATCCTCAAGATTTTGAATATGTTTTTCAGCGGTAACCTTTGAGCTTTCTCCATCAAATCTGGGTAGTTTATTTGCAATATTTGCAGGGAGGGCTTGGAAGATAGGAGGCAAAATTAGAAGCTTGTATCTTTCCAGGACCTTTGTGGGCACAGGTAGTGTAGAAAGAGGCTTATGGCTATTTGAGGTTTCTGCAAGAGAAGGAACGGTAGCATGGGGGTCATGTTTTACTAGATCTTTCTCAGGTGAATCTGGGGTAATCACAGGGGCATAAGACTGATCATGGTCTAACATTTGAGGCTCAGCTTTTTGATGCTTGAGATCCTTCCAATGATAAATGTAGATCTCATCAGTTTATCCTTGATTAGGCTTAAAGTATGATAAAACATAGTTATAGAAAAAAGCAATAATTTCTTGAATCCAACTTAGGCCTAAATGCTTTTTCTTTCTAGGATGACTGGTCATGTTTCAAGTCCTTCCTCCAGTGGAGTCTTTAGGTTTTTTGGGAGTTGTGGAGACTCCAGGTGGATGATTTCGAAAATTTTGAGATGAGTTTCTGTCCACCATCAGCCATTGAATACCAATCTAAGGATGTTGTGGGCCTTCTGAGCTCTTAAGGATGTCTAAGAAGCAATTTACTCAGAAGCCCCCAGCGGAGTCGCCAGTATGTTAGGACACCGTATTTTTGCAATATTGGCAAATACAAAGCTGCAGAGCCTACATTAAACCACTTTGGAATCTAAGGACCTAGCCATCCTAGATTCAGATAGGGATCTCTCTATGTATGTGTGTTCAAAGATATGGTTGTTAAGGCTTTTAAGTATGATTTTAGGCTAGTTATGAAGAACAAGGGTTTGTTTGTTTTTGGTTGGGCAGGATAACATGAAGATGAAGGAATTCTGTATGAAGGGTGAAGGTGTGAGTAAGTGACAGAATGGTTCAGCTCATAAGATAAACAAGGAACAGCTTCAATCCATTGGGCTATGGAGTCATAATAGGATTTAATTGCACAGCAAGGTTCAAGAGTGGTCCATGGGGCAAGTCATCTATGTCAAAGGATCTCTTTAAGCTGATTTTATGGAATGAAACAGTAAGAGTGTTGTGAAGAAAGAAAACACACAAAAAAAACAAAGGACATCCTAAGATCAGGTAAGTACTTTTAAACTAGCCTGCTTTCGATATAATTTCAAGAGAAAACAATAAAAACAAAGAATATCTTAAGATCAAGTAAAGACTTTTAACTTAGCCTTCTTTTAGCATATTCTCAAAGGAAAACATTCATGATGAACATAAAAATTAGTCTAAGATCAGGTAAGTACTTTTAAACTAGTTTGCTTTCAACATACTCTTAAGGGATCTTTCCAAAGCAACTGTTGGAGAAGAAACTAGAGGACAGGGCTAACCATAGACTTCTCTAGCTCAATCTTTAATTAGCAAACTTATCAAGAACTTTCAAGGACAATATCTCAAGTTGTACTTAGGAAGTATGGGCCTACCAACACTTCACTGGTTATACTCTATTGAATTACCTTTAAAACACATTTAGAGGAAAACATAAAAGATAAAGATTTATCAGTGAGATTTAGGGTACTTTAGAAGTAAATCCTAATCTATATTTGTTGTTCTTTATCAGAGAAAAGTGGACATAATGAAAACATAAATAAAATAACAATTTACAGTGAGAAACACATCACCATTGACATAGACCAGGATCCCATAAATCAGCTATTTGTATTTGATGTTCAAACTAGTTACAATCTTCAAGTCCAGTGGGTCTCTATAGCTTCAAACTTCTCATCTCAACTTATGTGTCTTCAATGAAAAAACAGAGCTACAACAGCTTCAACAGCTATTTACATTCAATAGGTATCCAAAGACCAACCTGTATACTGTCTTCTAGAGAAGTATTTATAGAAGAATGAGGACGTGGAGTGTAAAGAAGAGTTTATTTGTGCAATTAATGCAGAGTAAGTGCTTCTCGGCCTTTGAAGGGCCAAAGGGAGAAGTTTTCTGATGTTTTAACTCTGCTAATTGATTATTACATTAAATTTCATCAACTTCAGTCACTTTTGTTGACTTTGGGGGCTTTTGGTAGGCTGGCAATTAATTCTAAGCTTTCTTTGACAGAAGATCTCTGACTATGCATTCATTGTGTATTCTTTTGAGGAAATAAGCCTGTAGGTGGCATTTCTGGCCTTAATTGTCTTACTGATGTGGCATTCAGAGACTTTCTTGGTTGATTTGTTTGTCCTAGTGTCCTTTAAACATTGATTTAACTCTGATTGTGTGTTTTTAAGGCTTTATAATCATTTTCGGGCCTTTAACCTTTTCCTGCTAACTGTTTAACTGATAAATATCCCTTTTTTCCTTCCAAATGTGCTTTATTCCTTTTAAACCGTGAGGTTAAAACCTTTAATATTTAAACTTTGCGCTTTAATCCCTTTATCGTTGGTTCTCGCCTTTAAACTGTAAGATTATGCCTTTAATCTTCAACCTCATGCATTAATCCTTTTAACTTTGACTGTTCGATGGGCTTACTATCTTTTATCAACTATATTTATCCTTTAATCTCACTTTATCCTTAACTGTCAGGATTAAACCCTTCGGATCTTCATCTGTTTGTTGTTGGATAGGTATCCCTTGTCGTAGTGCTGGAGGGTTTGATTTGTAGCCAAGGTCCATAAAACATTTGATTAAACTTCTGAAATTTGACCCCTCAACCCTTTTGCCACTATTTCCTAGCTACGGGAGACCTTTTAACATCTTAGCCATCTTAGAACCTGCAAAACAAACAAACTAGTTATAAAATCCTATGGGCTGGGGGTTTAAACTACTTTGGGGCTCAGCGGAGGAGAAAGGGCAATGCAGAGGCGAAAATATATGCAGGAGGAAAAAAACCTGGCAGGTAGGTGTAAACAGGGTTTAAATTCGATTTTGGCGCGAGAATGTGGATAGGTGGTTTTGCGAAACCATGAATGGTTTTCACGCACGAAATGAGTGGTTAGCGGTTTAGTTTGAAACGAACACGATATCTTTTATCGCACAACACGTGTCCTCCAAAAACACTGATTTCTATTTCAAGTTGTGCGATGGAGGGGTTTGGTGATCAGAATGCGTTAGCCGTCCGATCTGCAGGGATGCAGATGGATGGCGGAGAGGGAGCGCAAAGGAATGAAGTTAATCGGTAGATAGGGTGGTGGAGGACAAGTGTCGAGAAGCAATTGGGAGATGACCTGTGAGAGGAAGGTGGGCCAATGATGACGTGTACAACTTTGTCATGTAGTGGAAGGTTTGAATGGTCGGGCAAACCTTGGTTTCCAATGTAAAATGAAATAAACCTGTTTATGGATAAATATGAAGGGAAGAAGCCTTTTTATAAAGTGCACAGGGGGGTACAATAAATAAGGAAAAGGGGCTTAAAGAATGGAGAGGGGAAGGGTTCAGTGAAGGAGCATGGGACCGAAGGCGAGGTAAGGGGGCTAATCGCATCTGGGTTTCGACGTAACCTAAGACAAGGGAGAAGGAGAAATGGAAGTGTTGATGGCGCGATGGCGATGGGGGCTAGGAACCATGGAGCTGGGGCATGGTTTTGTGGAGGGGTATGTGACCAAGGGCCAAGGAAGAAGATGCTTATCGCATCGGGAGGTCGCATCGAAGGGAAACAAATGACATGGGAGAGGAAAGCAAAGAAGTGCCGATGCGATGAGTGCTAGCACTAGGTCACAGGGCTTTGGTCATATGATGGAGAAAGACCTAGGGGCTAAGCCGGAAGGGGCTAAAGCCTGTTTGTTAATAAAAAGTGGAATAAGAGGGTTTTATGTGTTTTTATGGGTTTTTTAAGGTTTTTCCAAGTTCTGATAGAGTAAAAAGGAAGGGTTTTAAACCATTAAAAAGGGATTTCATGGTTCAAAAGGACTTTTAAGGGAATGGAGGGTAAATGAAAGGGGGAAAATGAATGACATGGGCTTAGAAAATGATGGAAAAATGGCCTTCATAACAGTCTCTTTTATTCAACAGTGTTTCTTGAGGATTTTCAATAGGGAATAGCACTGCTTAGGGAATAGCACCACTAAGGAACAACAGCTTAGGGAACAGCAGTTAGGGAACAACAATGCTAAGGAACAAAAGTGCAAAGGAATCAGCAGTTTAGGGAACAACACTGTTAAGGAATGGCAATAGGGAATAGCACAGCTTAGGGAATAGCAGTGCTAAGGAACAACAGTGAAAATTAATCTTTTTGGACAAGGAACACAAAGAGGCTTCAAGAAGTCACAAATTTTGATGATATTTGTTTCTTGAAGACTAAGGAACTGTCTTAGCCATCATTTGCTATGAAAAAAATTTACTGATGGCTAACAAGTGTATCGGAGGAATGTGAATATCAGATATTGGGTATTTTTGGAGGATGATTATATGGAAACCCCCGATATGAGAACTCTGAAATGCCACATAGTATTTCTATGGCGTCCAACCTTTAATTATTATTTGTTTCTCAAAAATTCTTTGTTACTTTAAGGCTTTTAAAACTTATTCGGAACTCTAAATCGAAGGTTTTATATCAGAGATTTCTTTTGGGAGGCATGGTGTACATAAAAGTTTTGATTCCAATAAGAGTAAAACCCTATGAATTTTATTTTTTCTTCACTAATTTCTTTTTAAAACCTAAACTCCAATATATAGTTCTGATAGGGAATTTTCACATTTTAAAGTCATTTTTTGATCACCAAAAACTAGAATTGTCCAATTTTATTGAAATAAATGGATTTTATCTAAAAATTCAAAAGGGTCCCCATTATCTATTAGTCCTAATATTAACTTTAATGGGGCTTGTTGAGTACTATAACAGGTATAAGTTTTGAAACCCATTCTGAAAGGATACATGGTCATCATCATCATCAATAACCACCAAGAAAGGAACACCATCCATCAAGAAGGTACAATGCCAACTTGGGGGTGTTTTTTCATCTCCCAGGCACACTTGGTCTCCAAGAAACATACAAGGTCTTAAGGTTGAAGGAGGGTATCATCACTTGTACCAAGGTAACTTCGAGGTAAATTTTCCTCAAAAGGTTCCCAACATCCTCTATCAAATAGCATTGTATCATTATCAAAGTGGTTGGACATCATTTATGTAAGGCTAGTGAAGCATTGTATCATCCCTTAAGGGATAATAGTTGCACCCAGATGAATCATATAACACATAATCAAATAATTAAGTGAGATCAAAATCATGGGTAAAAGAACCATAAGAGAATCAAGCTATACTATATTCAATGTCAAATCCATCGAAGTACTTCACACAAGTATCATCTTCAATTATCTTACTAGAGTTTGATTGTGTACAAGCTACTATACTTAGGCATGGCAGGGTTATCACATGTCTTTATTAGGTGCTTCCAACCCTAAGGGGAGAAAAAAATTGTGGCCAACCATTTATAAGGATAAGTGAAAGTGATAAGTGTTATAGCTTGGGGTTTATTTCATGAAAGGTGTGTGATAATCTTATACTAGGTTAAGTAAACCATTGTCCACAAGAAACTTTCTAGAGGGATTTCTTTAGTTTCTTGAGTTACATTCCCTTGCTTTTGCTTTTGCAATTCCTCATATTTGTATTTTTATTTATTTCTTTCATATGGCTTTTTTAACAATATTTATTATTTATTAAGTAATAATGATAATATAATCCCCTTTTAATGATGGGAAATTTATTGCTTCACTGGGGTGGGGATGTAACGAGAGTTCCTTTACTTTAATATGTCTAATATGCATGGATACTCTTACGAACAAGTGGCTATATCATAGGGGGTAGATCTCAAGATATAATTGGATTTTTTTTTATTTACATCCCTTTTCATTATTTTTATTTTTGATAATTAGCTCAAGCTCTTTATTTTCTTCAGGTTGCATTAACCTTAAGTATTTTCAACTCTTTCTCATGGGACAAGGAAAACAAGGAAATACTATGAGAAAATAATAATAATGGATGAAGATATGGGATAATGGAAATAAGGAATTATGACAAGTGTTAAGTATGAATAAAATGAAGAACAACCACCAATAGAACCTCATATTTGCGCCCCTTTTTGATAGTGAAACAAAGATTGTAAGGATGGTTACATTAGACTCGGGGAAAATGATAACCACCAAGGTGGTGTATGAAAATAAGTACACAAGCAATATAATTATATAATACAATTTCAACCTATGATCCATACTAGAATTCCCTGAGCATTAAATGAAAAAATTTCGATGCAAAAATGATTAATGTGCCTCACAATAGATGACCCATGTTCATTAGATGTGTAAGCTAGATCAATGGCTATAGTTATTCGAGAAAGGGTGAGAGACATTTGAGGCTAGATATTTATGTATCATATTAAAAGTTATTGGTTGGAAAGCTACAACATAATATAAAAAATTTCTCCTATTGTTACCCATGTATGTGGATGGGTAACATCTCGCTCCAACACAAGGACACGTGCTCACCATAAAGTGTTGAAATGTGTAACTAGGTTTGGTACTCATACTGAAATTTGTAACCATTATTTTATGTATTTGATGTAATGAGAAAAAATTATTTTTATTGTTTTCTTTAGGCATGGGTTTCATTCTCAAGAGGAATTTATTTTATAGGTCAAGCTCCCGTTGAGAGCTTCTAGGGCTTATGCGTCAATGTCATGTATGAATAACCCATTTGGGCATGACACATATTGTAAAAGGAAATTATTAGAGTCAAAATAACCCTCCATGACCAAGTCAAGTGCTAACAAACAAGTCGGCCTACTCAAGAAAAAAATCAGCCTAAAATAGTGACAAATAGGCATAATATCAAGTGAATGGAAGCCTATAAATAGGGATCTCGGCCTCATTCAAGGAGGTAGATTACATACATAAATAATTTCAATAAAAAGGGTGATGAAGTAGCATCAAATCAAGTGAAGAAGAGAAAGTCAAGAAGGAAGGAAGATCAAAGTTATTTTGGAACTGTTTTGGGCATTTCTGTTCACATGTGTGAGGAAACTAGGGTTTATCCTACTGGATGAAATCAAAGTTAAAATCAACTCAAGGATGCCAAAAATAGTCAAAGAAAAAGGTTATCTTGCAGGCTAAAGTCACAAAGAGACTAGCACAAAAAAATAAAAGGATTATAAGGGATAAAAATTCCCTAATCCTATCAAATGTTTGGACGTTGTAGTCAACTACAGGAAGCCAAGAATTGCAGAAAAAGAGATTGAAAATTTTATAGTAGGGTTGTTGGGACGAGGGTTAAATAAGAAGGAGAAATTGCATCACCATCAAGAAGAAGTTGACTTTGACTTGAGGTAAGGATTGACTTGGTCTTAGAGGAGTTTTTGGTCAAGGGTCTAGGTCTTGGAATTCATCAATAGAAGATTCTATAAGAAAAGAAAATCTTATGGGTTTTCCTCTCAAGTTGGAAAGGTTTTGGCCCTGATTGATCGCATATATCTTGTGTCATTTTCCTTAATAATATTTATGGTTTTGTAGTTTTTTTATGAAAAAAATTATAATAATAATAAAGCGAATAAGAATCTAAACAAGAAAAGTAAAAATATACCACAAATAGTTATGAAAGAAGAGAAATCACATACATGTGTTTCCCCTATATTTCTCAACATGGTATCAGAGATAAGGTAACAATTCAAGGAAGGGAAACTTAAATATGCACACTCAAGGATCAAAGTTCTATAATATCATCAAGAGAATCAATCATCAATAAGGACCTCTTATCTCAAAGGTATTACAAGGACAATGATTTCATCATCATCTTGAAGAAGGAAGTTACTAAAAGAGAACTCAAAACCCTAGTTTGCTCAAAGAAGGATTCTTCACTTGAAGCATTTTTAAGTCTACACATTAAATGGAACCACGAAGAAATGGGTTTTCATCATCATCAATCATTCAAGGTGATTTCCCTCTCATTGAGTTAAGGATCACTTTTTAAGGAAGACATTTTAATCAAGAAGTCGCATTCCTCTATCAATATCATCATCATATTCAAGAAGGAAGCAGGTTGAAGATATTTGATCAAATGGTATCTTCACAATTTAGTATCCTTATATCCACATATCAATCTATCAAAATGTCTTTCGGCAAGGAAAGAAACAAGTTGTTTGGTTCATCAAACTTTCTTGCACAAAAGAAGAGGATTGATTTGATCCTCGTAGAAAATGAAGTTGTTAATCATGTTAAGGGTCAATTACTAAACCTCCAAAGGAAAAACATCAAGCTCAATAAAATTATATGAAAGTAAAAGTAAGGGCTCAAAGGATTCTTATAGAATCCATCAAACATCCCCTCATTCCATATGTATCAAATTTGGATACATAAAAATAGATATATGAGAAGTTAGTAGAATTGTTCTCCGTAAGTATTGTCAGAGAAGTAACATTGTTAAAAAAATAACTCTACAAGATGAATATATCAAAGGAATCTGGAATAACCTCATACTTTATGAGGGTGTCAAAAATAAGGGACCAACTTCAAGAGTTGGGAGAAATAATGTCCGACAAGGAAATGACTACCATAGTGCACAATTCACTACAGGAGGAATGGGGTAACTTTACATAAAGAATCTATGGAAATAAGGAGGATGCCACATTCAATGAACTGTGGTCATTGTGAAAAATTGAAGAAACTAGGCTAAAGGAAAAATGTGATGTAGGATCAAATGCCCAAACATAAGCATTTGCTGCCATGGCAAAGAGAAAAGGAAAGTTTGGAAATTTTGGTCCTCATAAAAGGAAGAAGAATATGGAAAAGGTTCAATGTTATGGATGTCAATAATATGGGTACTACAAGAGAGATTGTCCCAAAATCAAGAAGGATAACAAAAAAAGACGAAGGGAAGAAGCCCATATCACTTAAGAAGTGGAAGAAGCTAAAAATAATAAATCAAATAAGGAGGAAGTAAAATATATCTACTATGATTAATATCATCTTCTCCATCGAGTTATTTTTAGTTCTTGTAAAACATAGGTATCATGGTAGGAAGCATTAAAAGAAAGATAAGATATAACATCTTATGAAATGGAATCATAAGAGTATATGAATGAAGCAATAACTCATGACACCATCAGAAAAATCTTGAAATATATTTGAAGTAGAAGTATATGGTAGTCATCATTAGAAGGAAGTAGATCTTGGTAACCTCATTAGAAGTATAAGTAGTACTTATGAGTAGAAGAAAGTCCTCTTGTATAGAAATCATCATACATCATTGGAATGGATAATTTTCAAGATGAGGATAATCAAGATCCTCTACTGGAATATTCATTAGAATATTCATCTCTTGAAAGAAGCAAGTGTCTCGCTGAGAATTCCACCTTCGATGGGATTCACAATTTGAAACAATGATGGTATGATGAAAAATAAATGCAACATATTGAGATGGTTGGAATACTTTTAATCAAGGAAAATAAGTCATTGAAGGAAGTCTAGATGACCAAAATAATAAAATAGGTATGTACACATATGATTTTTAAATTAAGGCATGTCATCATATAGTTGCAGATAGCAAGGATAGATACTACCTCATGAGTATTATCAAAGAAAATGGTTCTCTTCTATTTGAAAGATGCATTAAGGCATGGTTCACATATTGTCTAGATGAAATCAACATAATATGTTCTCAAATGGAATATGAGGTGGCTCACAAAGATGAAGGAACTATGTACGAAAGTGTTGAAATTGGTAACAAGAAGGGATTCTAATTTAATTTTCACTTAATTAAATTAGAAGGAAATTGTAATTCCACATCACATGGCATCTTGTATGATTTAACTGAGTCAAGAAGACTTATTTAGCTCAGTAAATTCGAGTTGAGAGTCAAACTGGAGACATGTAGACTTCTCTCTAAATTTTAGGGGGTCCAGTTGTAGTTTATTTTGAGTTGTAATTAGTTAACTCAATTATTTTAGTTAAAACTGGTTGAAATAGTTCTAACTGATGGATAAGCTAGTGATAGGTCTAGTGAATTAAATATTATTTAATTCACATGCAATTATCAATCAAATAACTAATAATTTACTATAAATAGTTGTTTCATTTCAGTTCTAAGGAAAGTCGAGTTGAGATTGGAGTTAAAGGGAAGAGAACTATCAGTTGTATAATTAGAAAATTGTACAAGTCATGCATGAGGCTAGAAGAACTCCTTAGATGAATTATGCAATCAATTCTTAGGAATTTCCTAATTAATAGGGGCTCAATTCCTCCAAGAATGTGTAAGCAAGGTTGAGCAACCCAGAGGCAGGAAATTGGTTCAGTATCACACCATTCTTGTTAGGGTCAAAGTGAGACAGTCAAATATAGGGCAAATGTTTCTTAGGAAGGGAAATAGAATTGTATTGTTTAATATTCTTGACTTAATGCAATATATAGATAGTGGTGCTTTTAGTTGAGGATTTCCACATATAAATATTTGTGTTGTGAGATTGAAATTCTTTCTTTTCTTGTTCATGTAATTGTGCAATCATATTTCGTTTCTAGAAATTTTTGGAAATAGATTCAGTATTATGTTTTAGCATATTACAAGATCAGTTTAATCTATGTGGATTTTCTACATGGTATCAAAGCATGAATCACTATAAAAGAGAATAACTAGAGTTTGTTTTTAACAGGTGAATGAAATTTGCAGATATATTCTGCAGGACCAGAAGTAGATTGGGATGTATTTCTTTGGATTGAGACTCAAATATTCCCTTGATGCTAATTTGAATTACATAGCATGGAACAACAAGATGGAGGCAGTGTTGGAGGACAACGGACTGAAGGAATTCATAGACAATTATATTCCCCATCTTGCAGCAACAGATGTTCAACTTCTTGATGCATGGAAGAAGAATGTAGCAAAGGCGAGAAGGATTTCGTTAAAGGTGTTCGAGATCATATTGTCTTGAACCTCCATGGAAAGTAAAATACATATGCTATGTGGAAGGCCTTAATATATATTTTTTAGAATAGCAGCGACAATAGGAAGTTTGTGTTGAAGGACAAGATCAGAAATATCAAAATGGATAAGGGTGACACGATCCCAAAATACTTGAGAAAGTTCACTCAATGTCGATATGACCTTAGAAGTGTTGGCATGACAGTTTCACAAGATGATTTGGTGAGCCTAGCACTTCTAGGCCTTCCCAAGAGCTGGCATAGCTGCTAGGACTTACTGAATGGGAGGGAGAATCTACGAAGGTGAGAGTAATTGGGGTCTAACTTGGTACAAGAATAGATTCAACGAAACACCAAAGATAGATCCTCATCAAAGAATGATGATGACGATAATTGTGCCTTGGTTGGAAAGGCGAAGAAAGGGAAAGGGAAGGCATCCAATTCCAAATCGGATTTCGATCAGGTGGGAAAGAAGTGATACTTATAAAAGCTAAAATGTTTTCTCTGTCATGAGCTTAGACACTATGATACAAAATGTCCGCACAAGAAGATTAACAAGAAACCCTCAGGAAGAGTGGCAGGTGAAGCACTTGCTTCACAATTCGAGTTGGATTTCACCCTCATCGCATGCATGGCTTCATTGGTGATGGGTTTTGTGTGGTACTTAGATAGTGGACCTGCATTCCGTATGACCCGAAACAAAGAATCCTTCAGTAACTTGGAGGAGAAGGATCTCCAGATGCACATTGAGATGGGCGATGACAGGAGGTATAGAGATACCGGCATAGGAATAGTACCTTTCAGAGTGAGCCAGGTACTCCTCTTACATTAAAATATGTCATGTATCTTCTTGGTTTAAAGAAGAATTTGGTTTTTGTTGCTATGTTGGAAGACAGTGGCTATGATGTTATATTTAGCAAAGGAAATGTGTTCCTTCATCACAAAGTCATGAGACAGGTGAAGAATATTGGGCTTAGAGTAAAGAAACTCTACAAATTGGATGTAGAAGATTTTTTTTCCTTGAGCACAAAATCAGAGAAGCTGGACAGCCGAGACATCGGTGAGTTATGGCACAGGAGGTTGGGCCATATACACCATGGTGCTTTGAAGATCATGCAACATATTTCTATAAGACTTCCAAAGCATGCATTTCAGCAGTGAGATACATGCAAAGGGCGTACATTGAGGAATTATACCAAAGCCACATTTCATGATAACAAAATTAGATCAAAGGTGATCCTTGAGAGATTTCACTCAAATGTGTGTGGATCGTTCTCGACAGCTTCCGCAAAAAAACACAAGTATTATGTGATTTTTGTACATGATTTTTCATGCAAGTGTTGGATTTTATTCACGCAGAATAAAAATCAGACGTTCTCAAATTTTTTTGAGTTTAAGGAACTTGTCGAGAAAGATACAAGGAAGAAGGTGAAGGCTCTAAGGAGTGACAATGGTGGAGAATATGTATCTAACAAATTCAATAACTTGTGTGCTTCATAAGGAATTTGAAAACAATTGATAGCACCTCATAACCCATAACAGAATGGGGTTTTAGGAAGGAAGAAAAAAACTATTATGGGAGAATCACGAGCGATGTTGCATGATCAAGGCCTACCATTGCATTTGTGGGTGGAAGCATGCAACACAACAATATTTGTGCAGAAAAAAAGGTCCTCATCAGATATTTGGGATGAGTACAACAGAAGAAGTTTTTTTAGGTAAGAGACCAGATGTGTTGCATATTAAAATTTTTGGTTCATCAGTTTATTTCCATGTTACCAAATATGCCAGGAAGAAGCTAGATCCAAGAGCTGAGTTGGGGATATTTTTTTGGTACACTGATATACCTCACAACTATCATGTGTACTTTCCAACACACAGGATGACAGTGGTCAGAAGATATGTGAAATTCGATGAAGAGAAAGCTATGAGAATTTCCCTTGAGAGGGAGCTTCATTTACATGCAGTTGAGTATCTCTTGGCTCCAAAAGAAGAACCTTTAGATGTGGAGCAGCCACAAGCAGAGGTGTGGAGAGTGGAAGCACCCATTTATGTAAATACATCTCGAGACGGAAGGAAATGCATGAGATATGTTGTCCGGTTGGTGCTTGATGCTAGAGATAATGTGGGGGAACCCACATCAAAACGTATGCAGAGAAGGTACCCATAGCAGTACACTAGCTACATGGCTCTTATGATTGAAGGTGTAGAGATAGAGCCATCCTCTTTTGAGGAAGAAGTGAAGCAACCAATTTGGGTTGATGCCATGGTTGAGGAGTATGACTCCATTATCAAAAACAACACAGGGGAAGTTGCCCCAAGACCAGAGGGGAATTTAGTTGTAGGATCCAGGTGGATCTAGAAGGTGAAGCAAGAAATATATGGGAGTGTGGAGAAACACAAGGAAAAATTTGTGGCCGTGGGGTTCTCTGTAATATTCCAAAAATTTAGCCTCCAAGCTAAATGGAATATTATAGTTGTTTTATCACTAGGTCGGTAAATAAATGGGTGGGGAGGCCCATAAGTCTCTTGAGTAGCAATAAAAACACTCCGAATGCGGAAGGAGGAAGAATAATCAGCTGGATTAAATACATTTTGGTGTGAACAGGGCCTGGATCATGTTGATTCATTCAACTCTGACCAAGTCAACAACGTTGTCTAGATACATTGAATCTCCTTGATGAACAATGCAGTTTTAGTTGAGGACAACTTGCATGAGCTTGGTGGCAAATATGGATGGGACCTAATGTAGAGAGGCTCTCATGATATATATGGATGGGATAGCAACCATTGTTATTCATGTTTTGATGATCATTTGCTATTGGTCTTTTTAGACTTTGGTTCCTCTTGTTGTTTAGCAGGGTTGTAGTGTTGTTTAGCACAAGGGTGTTCCCGATCGGGAATCCCTAACTCATCCTTAGGGAAGGAGAGGTTCTTTTGGCTAAATTTCCTCATTCTGTCATTTTTTCCAAGATGCCTCCTTCAACTACAACGCAGTTTCTATTTAGAGTTGTGTTGTGTTGCAGGGTGCAGCAAAGAAGGATCTCTTAGAGTCATTTCTGGGCTTGTTTTTGAGTGGAGAGGTTGTCTATCCATTGGAGGATCAGCAAGGAGGACTCCCGAACATATTTTGACATCTTTGGCATTATGCCAACCATCTTCTATCCCTCATAGCGCAGTTTCCATCCTTAACTACGTTATTTTTTAAGGCATTTGCTGGGAGGGTTCATTGAGCTCATCAGGAGGGTCTATTTCTGAGTAGAGGGATCAGCCTTCTTATTAGAAATACCATTGGAGGAGGACATCATTATTTCAGATCTTTCATAGCCTCATTTCATATCAGATCCATTTTGCAGTGGCACATTAACCCCAGGGTTATTTTTCACAATGTATATTTCTTGATATTTCTAGCAATCCTTTCTAGGTTGGCTAGAAACCTTGTATTAGAGCCCACATCTTCATTGCTAGGCATTTATTTTTTTTCTATCAGCCACTTTCCATTTATATATGTATTCATTAGTAGATACACTCTTATAGACAGCGTTGTCACTACTCTCTGGCATTATATACAGTTGCAGCAGCTCATGTGCTGATTGTTTTATTCAATGGAGACTTGTTCCCATTGCTTGAGTGGCTTGTCCCTCATGATCTTGTTGTATATTTCTACTGATATCTTAATAAAATGATGGTTGTACATTGATCTCTCTTATTTCATGTTTAGAATTGCATAGTTTTACATTTTTATGTTCATGTATTGCTACAATCCCGTTTTGGGATATTACATTCTCTCAGGTGGAGGGGGTTGATTATGATGAGACATTTTCACTAGTCTCAAGGTACTCATCAATCAGATCCATCCTTGAAATATTAGAGAAGAAAGGATGGAAGATACATCAGATGGATGTAAATATAGCCTTCCTCAATGGGGAGATTGAGGAATAAGTGTACATTGAGTATCTAGAAGGTTTTGAGACCTTAGATAGAGAGTAACATGTGTGAAAACTCGAGAGATCATTGTATGGGTTGAAGCAAGTACCTCATGCTTGATACACCAAGATCGACAACTACTTCACCATGTTGGGCTTCACCAAGGGTGAAGCAGATGTAGACCTTACCATATTTTGGTAGAAGGTAAACTTTTGATCATTTTACTTTATGGCGATGATTTGATACTAACATGTGATGAGCAGTTCAAAAAGTCTTGAAAAGAAGACCTTGAAAGATAATTTGAGATGAAGGACATGGGGATCTTGCACTATTTCTTAGAATTGGAATTTTGGCAAAGATATGGGGAGCTATTTGTATTTCAGGGAAAGTATGCCAACAAGGTTCTGAGGAAGTTCCACATGGAGGCAAATGAACCCATGGAGACTCCTCTAGTAGGAAATAGGAGGAAGGAGGATGCTACTTCAGGTGAAGTAGTAGATGCTACAATCTACATGAAGCTTTTGGATTCACTCATGTATTTAGTGAACACATGACCAAACATATCCTATGCGATTAACCAGCTTAGTCAAGTTATGGTTAATCCTACCAAGCTATTTTGGAAGGAAAGAAAGCATGTGTTGAGATATCTTAGAGGCGCTACAGAGTTTCGGCTATGGTACAGATGGATATAAGGGGTGAAGCTTCAAGGCTTCACATATCTAGATTGTCAAGGGAGTCCATATGATAAGAAGAGCACATCAAGGGGCATCTTTAGCATACGATCAACAACAATTTCCTAGTACAATAGGAAATAAATATCAGTTGCACTCAGTTCAACAGAGGCTGAATACATGACAGCCAGTTAGGCAGCATGTGAGGCCATCTGGATGAGGAAGATACTTGTTGGTTTGTTTGGTCGATAGATGGATCTGACGGTGATATATTGTGATAACCAAAGTTGCATTAAACTCTTGGTTAATACATTTTTTCATGGAAGGTCCAAGCATATTGATATTTAGTATCACCATCTCAAAGATTGTGTGCATAGGCATATTATGTCATTAGATTACATTCTGACATAGGAGCAGGATGCAGACATCTTGATGAAGGCATTGTCAAGAAGAAAATTCGAGTACCACATAATCAGGATTGGGGTAGCATAAAATCCATTTCTTTTTTAGAGGGAGTTTTGAAATTGGAAACAAGAAGGGCTTCTAATTTAATTTTCCTTTAATTAAATTAGAAGGAAATTGTAATTCCACATCACTTGATAGCTTGTATGAGTTAACTAAGTCAGGAAGACTTAATTAGCTCATTCAATTCGATTTGAGGGTCAAACTAGAAACATGTAGAGTTCTTTATAAGTTTTAGGGTGTCCAGTTGTTGTTTATTTTAAATTGTAATTAGTTAACCAAATTATTTGAGTTAAAATAAGTTTAACTAGTTCTAATTGATGGATGAGCTAGTGATAGATCCAGTGAATTAAATATGATTTAATTCACAAGAAATGATCAATCAGGTAACTGATAATTCACTATAAATATTTGTTGGATGTCAATTCTAAGGAAGGCCCAATTGAGATCGAAGCTAAAGGGAAGAGAACTATCAGTTGTATAATTATAAAATTGTACAGGTCATGCATGAGGTTAGTAGGACGTCTTAGATAAATTTTACAATCAATTCTTAGGAATTTCCTAATTAATAGGGGCTCAATTCCTCCAAGAATGTGTAATCAAGGCTGAGCAACCAAGAGGCAGGAAATTGGTTAAGTATCAAACCATTCTTGTTGGGATCAGAGTGAGATAATTAGAGATAGTGCAGAGGTTTCTTAGGAAGGGAAATAGCATTGTATTATTTCATATTCTTGAATTAATGCAATATACAGATAGAGTGGTTTTTAGTTGAGTCTTTCCCAAAATACATCTTTCTCTTGTGCGATTTAAATTCTTTATTTTCTTGTTCATGTGATTGTGCGATCATATTTTGTTTCCACAAATTTGTATAAATAGATTCAGTATTATGTTTTAACATATTGCAAGATCAGTTGAATCCATGTGGATTTTCTACAGAAATTTCTTCGGGAGAAATATGTGAAGAAAGAAAGGAGAGATCATGAAAGATGCAATGATGAGCACAAAGAAATCAACATCATATGACTAAGAGAATTGACCATGAAATATCCATAGTCTCCATAGAAACTTGGTATGAATATTCTGATGAATTCTGGAAAGAAATGAGACCCTTGACACTAAAAAATTTGGAGATTTTTCAATATGTATGTGGGATGTTCATGTTTCTACAAGCAAATGTCATGATGAAGGGCCATCACAAAAGGTATTCTTTGATTTTATGTTCATTTTTTATTTTGAACATGTTAGGTACCTATATTACTAGTATAGTCCCTTATTGTTGTTAGTGTAACCCCCTTATTGTTATTGTTGTACCCCTGTAACCCCAATATTTTTATTATTGTGCCCTTACATTATTATTGTTAGGCCAGCTAGGATTATATTGTGATCCCATGAACTCCTATATATAGAAGGAGGTTTTGTCATTTGTATCATCCATGAATTGTTCATTTATGTAATGTATTGGAGGTTTCCCCCTCGAAGTGGTTGATTTCTAAGGATTTGATCTCTCTTTTCTTCTATTTTTGGAGCTGGTTTCATAACATTTGGTATCATAGCTTTGGATTCTAGGGTTTCGCTGCTCCAAACAGGTCATCGTGGAATTTTCTCCATAACATTTTTTATATGAAGGTTCAGAAGCTAAAAATTTTACAAAACAAAGCTCAAATTTTGAGGAACGTTGTGTAAACATTTTAGATCTTGGTTTGCAATATGTTCGGAGGTATGATCTGTCAAAGTTATGGTTTTTTCAGGCTCTCGAATTTCACCTAAAATAGGTCATTGTGGAATATATGCTATAATTTTTTTTCTATGAAGGGTCAGAAGATGAAATTTTTACAGAGCGAATCTGAAATCTTGAGGAACTTCTTCTGCAAATTTCAGATCTTGGTTCACAATATTTTCGGAGATATGATATGTGGAATTTAGGGTTTTCAGGCTCCCGAATTTCATCTCAAAGAGGTGACCGTGGGAAAATCATCATAACTCTCTCTATGAGCATCGGATTGGAATTTTGTAAGAAGTGGCAGGAATCACATGGACTTTAGTTTCCCTTGTATCAATTTTAGAGCTGAAGGAGGAAACAGTGACACGTGGCACATTGTACAAGTTCGCTCTACTGAACTAGTCCATAATTAGGTCATTGTAGGAGATTGGGCATAACTTTGCCTTGACGAATCCAAATCAAGTTAGACCTGTGGAATTCAAAATAAGATTCAAAGGGATACTACATTACATAATTTCAGATATTTAAGATTCGAAATCACATAGATAATTCAGTTTTAATATCGAGCTCCTCAAAAGCAAGAAAAAGGGGTGTATTTTTTTTTTCCGAATTGCATAAGTCTTATTCGAAGAATCAGTTTGAATTGATTCCAAAGGCATATTGTAGAATAGATATCAGTATTGGATTCTAAAATGCCTCCTAAAAATAATTCAACATCCATTAAGCCTTCAGAAGGCTCTACTATGACTCATGAGGACGAAGAAGCGCAACATGACATATCCAAATTACAAGAGAAATTGCACCAAATTTCTCTCTCGCAAAGAGAAACAAAAAATGAATGGAAGTTTTCAAGAAATGCATGGAAGCTAAGATGGATGGCATGGAAGTGGGCATGGAAGCTAAGATGGATGACATGAAAGACAACATGGAAAACATGAAGAATGATCTAAAAGCATACATGGAAGGCTTGATGACAAGTTTAAAACCAGAAATGATTCCTAATGGAAAAAATATAGTAGAAGAACCTCATGATGAGAACAAAATAAATGTTAATCGTGATTTCATAAACTCTAATGTTGGCGGGAAGAACCACCATATTCCAAAAATGGATATGAGGAAGTTTGATGGAAATGATCCTGTAACATGGATACTACGGATGGAGCAATATTTTGATCTCCATAATGTGCAAAACACACAAAAGGTACGCATTGCAACTTTACATTTAGAACAAAATACATTTGTATGGTATCGATGGCTTTGCTCCCGTAAAAAAATTGTCACTTGGTCGATTTTTACGGAAGAAATGATAGCACATTATGAGGATACAAAGAGCAACACCTTCTTTAGCCAATTGATAAATCTCAAACAAAAGGGTTTAGTGGGGCAGCACATTGAGGACTTCCACAAATTGAATATAAGGGTAACTGATATTCCAGAGGAACACAGGATTGATCTCTTCATAGGCACTTTAAAGGATAACATCCAACATGAAGTTCGCGTTTTGGAACCTGATTCATTGGAGAAGGCATTCAGGTTGGCAAGAAAAGTTGAATGTAAAATTATGGCGACAGGGAAGCCTACCACTCAATTCTATAAAGAAGGAAGTGTTGCTACGCCTAGATTTCCACAACCTACAAGGTTGACACCACAACAATTGGAAGAAAAAAGAGCAAAAGGGCTTTGCTACGGTTGTGATAGAAAATACACTAAAGGTCATAAGTGTGCTGAGAAGAAATTATTTTACATAGATTGTGAAGAGGAAGAAGAAAATGAACAAGAAGAGGATATACACCGGGAACCAGCCCTAGAAGAGGAAGAAATGAATCCGACCATATCGTGTAATGCACTGGCAGGAATTACCACTCCTCAAACTCTCAAGATAGAAGGACATATCAAGAAGAAAAGGTTAATAGTGTTGATTGATTCAGGTAGCACCCATAATTTTATTCATTATAAGGTAGCCAAGGAATTAAATTGTTTCCTATACCCAGCACCAGAATGTCAAGTGATGGTTGCAAATGGAGGAACTATAAATTGCTCTGGAAAATGCCATAATATCAAGCTAACCATGAGGGAATATGTATTGACTAGTCCAATGCTTTCCATTCCTATGGGAGGTGCTGATGTTGTACTAGGAGTACAATGGTTACAATCTTTGGGGACGGTATCTTTTAATTTTCAAGAACTTTTCTTGAAATTTTTTTCAGAAGGAAAGGAAGTCGAATTACGGGGTATTGAAGGGAAGCCAGGAAGGATAATAAGCTCTAATTTCATGAAAAATATTCTAAAGAAAGAACAACGAGGCGTAATTGCACAATTATGCTCACTAGAAGTTCCGACATCAAAATCATCTATTTCTGCAGATCTCCAACAAGTCTTGGACAATCATTCCAAGGTGTTTGAAACTCTCAAAGGACTCCCACCTATTCGTGATCATGATCATGCTATTCATTTGATTCCAGGAAGTGTTCCTCCAAACATCAGGCCTTATAGATATCCTTATGTCCAAAAGAGCGAAATTAAACATATGATTGCAGAAATGTTAGAGGCGGGTATAATTCAACCTAGTCAAAGTTCTTTCTCTGCTCCTGTAGTATTGGTACACAAGAAGGATGGATCATGGCGCATGTGTCCGGATTATAGGGAGCTCAATAAGCTCACCATTAAAGATAAATTTCCCATTCTGTGATTGATGAATTATTGGATGAATTACATGGAGCAATTTATTTTACCAAGTTGGATCTTCGTTTAGGATATCATCAAATTAGAATGAAGACTGAAGATATTCCAAAAACAACATTTCAAACTCATGAGAGTCATTATGAATTTTTGGTCATGCCTTTTGGCCTTACCAATGCACCTTCTACATTTCAAGGGTTGATGAATTCCATTTTCAAACCCTTCCTTATAAAATTTGTGCTAGTATTTTTTGATGATATACTAATCTACAGCAGGTCTTGGAAGGATCATGTTCAACATGTTGACAGGGTGCTCAAACTATTTGAGGAGAAACAATTATATGCAAAAACATCCAAATGTTTCTTTGGAGTACAAGAGGTGGAATATCTGGGTCATATTGTATCTCACGAGGGTGTTAAGGTAGACCCTAACAAAATTAAAGCCATTAAGGAATGGAAAGTCCCCACAACCATAAAGAAGTTGCGAGGATTTCTCGGGTTAACGGGGTATTATCGAAAGTTTGTTAAGAATTATGGGAGAATAGCAGCACCTCTAACAACATTATTGAAGAAAGATGCATTTTCATGGACTCTTGAAACAACTAAGGCCTTTGAACATCTTAAAGAGGCAATGTGCCTAGCACCGGTCTTAGCTACGCCAGACTTCACAAAAACCTTTATTGTGGAATGTGATGCCTCGGGAAATGGAATTGGTGTTGTTTTAATGCAAGAAGGAAGACCCATTGCTTTTGAAAGTCGTTCAATCAAAGGAAAGTATTTACAAAAGGCTATTTATGATAAGGAAATGTTGGCAATACTACATGCACTAAAGAAATGGAGACCTTACCTAATGGGAAGACACTTCAAGGTAAAAACTGATCATGATAGTCTTAAACACTTTTTGGAACAAAGACTATCTTCAGAAGAGCAGCAAAAATGGGTCACAAAGATGTTGGGTTATGACTTTGAAATAATCTACAAAAAATGGAAGCTAAATTTTGTTGCAGATGCACTCTCAAGAAAGAATGAAGAGGTGGAAGCATTGCTTTGTGCCATTTCTATTATCCAACCAGATTGGATAACCGAAGCAAGGGATGAATGGAAGAAGGATGAAGAAGTGTGGAAACTCATTCAAAAGTTGTAGCAAGATCCTAGTACATCTAATACATTTAGATGGAGAAATGATTCCTTATGGTACAAATATCGCTTATATATTTGTAATAATTCCCAACTAAAACAAAATATTCTTTTAGAATTGCACACTTCTCCTTTAGGAGGACACTCAGGATTCTTAAAAACTTAACACAGGGTGAAGAATGAATTTTTTTGGGATGGCCTTAAATCTAATATTCAAAAGTTTGTGGCAGAATGTTTGGTTTTCCAGCAAAATAAAGTTGAGACAATTAAGACCCCGGATCTTCTACAATCTTTATCCATTCCAAGTCAATGTTGGGAGGATACTTCAATGGATTTTATCACAAGTTTACCTAAGTCCAATGGAAAGGGTGTCATCATGGTGGTAGTTTATAGACTTACCCATTATGCTCAATTTTGTGCATTATATCATCCATTTAAAGCAAGTATAGTTTCTACTGCATTTATGGCAAAAATTCAAAAGCTACATGGAAACCCAAAGATTATTGTAAGTGACAATGATCCTATTTTTACTCGAAATTTTTGGATGGAATTATTTTCTTGTTTGGGTACTCAACTAGCTCATAACTCATCTTATCATCCTCAATCCGATGGTCAAACTGAGATAGTGAATAAATTTTTGGAAGGATATCTTCGTTGCTATGTATCTGATAAGAAAACACAATGGGTCAAGTGGTTATCTCTCATTGAATGGTGTTATAACACTTCCTTCCATACTGCAGCTAAAATGACCCCATTTATGGCACTTTATGGATATCATCCACCATCCATCACATCATCTTTAAGAGAAAATTCTAAGGTTCAAGCAGTGGAAGATCACATCAAGCATCAACAATAAGTTCTCCAACTCTTAAAGGATAACCTAAATTTGGCACAAAATCGAATGAAACAGCAGGTAGATCAACATCGAGCGAGAGAAGTTTTGATGTAGGAGACTAGGTATTTTTACGGCTACAAACATACAAACAAATTTCCCTCAAGTAAGCTAAGAAGGATAATAAATTATCGCAAAGTACTATGTTCCTTACAAGGTGTTGCTAAAGATTGGTACTATGGCATACAAATTGGATCTTCTTGCTTCTTGGTGAGTGCATATCTTTTTCCATGTTTCATGCTTAAAGAAGGTTATAGGTGACAAACTTCCAGTTCAAACAATATTTCCAGAACTTGATGAGGAAGGAAAAATCGTATTGGAACCTGAAGCAGTCACGGAAACAAGAACTCAACAGCTACGAAATTGATCAATTTCATAGTATCTCATCAAGTCGAAGAACTTATCCACTGAATATTCTACATGGGAGGATGAGAATTTTATACAGAACCATCTGGAGCTACTCAAGCATTGAGGAGAACAATTTTTTGAAGAAGAGGGGCATGTTAGGTCCCCATATTACTATTATATTCCCTTATTGTTGTTAGTGTAACTCCCTTATTGTTATTATTGTACCCTCGTAACCCCAATATTGTTATTATTGTGCCCTTACATTATTATTGTTAGGTCATCTAGGATTATATTGTGATCCCATTAACTCTTATATATAGAAGGAGGTTTTGTCATTTGTATCATCCAAGAATTGTTCATTTATGTAATGTATTGGAGGTTTCCCCCTCGAAATGGTTGATTTCTAAGGCGTTGATCTCTCTTTTCTTCTATTTTTGGAGTTGGTTGCATAACAAAATAATATCTAGATGGGTCAATACAGGGCTACCAAAAGAGATTTTTGGAAGTCACCCACAACTACTACTCATGTGGTGGGATGGATGACATGATATGGAAAAAGGTAGTCGTATGAAGAAAAGCCGAATATGGCCTATTAGATCATTTTCCGATGAAAGGAAGGATGACATCACTAACATGGTTCGAGAAGGAAAGTGATGTATTTTCGATGCCCTACAAATAAGTCCCAAAGGATGAAAGGCTCCATAATACTGAAATTAAATTCATGACATTGAATGGAGGAGCTCTACAAGAAGTGAAAGGTTCCATGATGTCCACCAAAGGAAGTAATTTCTTATTGATAGCAAGTCCCGGGATAAGAGGGACCTTAGAAAAGTCCCTGGTTAAGCAGGAACTTCGGAATGTTATTTTAATAGGAATGGGTACATTCCTTAATAATAATGCGTATATCCTCCTATTGTAGGGAAAACACAACACCCCCCATTTTTGTCTTATTTATTTCAAATAATGGGGACCTTGTCTATTAATTTTTGGCTAAGCCTTTTATGATTTTCATTAAGTTAATCATCTTACATTTTTTCCATTTTTTCCATTTTTGTCATATTTTCATTTTGATTGTTCCATCGAAGTCGATTTTTAGCAATCTTTCCATCAATACTTGTATCGCCTCATTTGGTCAACCAGTTTGTAAATAACACTCCTTTAAAGTTTGATCATTTTTACGCCCAGAAAAAAAAATGTAAATAAATGTATGATATTTCAATTTTTTGTAGTTAAAATAGTCATTCATTGTGAATATTAACTCTTAGTTCAATTTTATTAATTATTTCATTTTTCACTAACGGTCCTACAAAATGACCCATCTAAATTGTAAAATAGACGAAAACACTTTCGAGATATTGGTAGTTTACTCTAATTTATTTTTTTTAAACAAATTACCAAACCCAAAACTCCAAAATTGCAAGTGGCTAAAGTCAAATTTGTAGTATTGTTAATTCATTGGTCCCTACTTCACATCCCTTCTCTTTCTTCCAAAAAATGAAATATAAAAAAAAAAAATTGCGATAAAAATTTGCAATTGCGATATTGCAATATCGCATATTGCAAATCACAAATTTATTAAGCGCCTCAAGCACCTCACTTGTGAACTTGCAATTGTGATTTGGAAAAATGTGGGAGGTTAAAAGTTTTGATTACTAAGTTTTCCATTTCCTCCTTATACCTCCTGACATCGTGACCTTACCTCACCCTCACGACATCCTCCCTCCACCTCACTCACCCTCCTCCACTCACGTCACCCCAACATCACCTCCTTAGCTCCATTAACTCCTCTCTTATCCCTCCATATTCTTCCCATCCTCCATGTTCACACTCTTCACACATGGATTGATTCTAATGGGTTGTTTAAATATTATATTACTAGCAATTGCACCACATGTTGCAAAGGAAACATCGTAAGGTTGTAGTATAGGAAAGAATAGCATATAAGAAAGAAGAGGTAGTAGGAACTTTCTCGGCTCCAACTAATCCTCCAGAATAAGGAGTGGAGAATTATGTTTATTGGACCTCAAATCAAAATATCCATCTTGGGTAATTGATGTGGAAAAAAAATTTTGTTATTAATTGCATGTAAGATGTGTTTTTTCATAATGGATGAGACATTTTGGCCAAAGTACTCAAGACCTCTATATGACGAAATCTGCATGTTTATTTTTTTTTCTACATGAAGGATGCACTTGGTTTTTATGACCAAGTTGGGTAGACTTCACCCTTCCACTAAATTATTTGCTTCTATCACATTCACAATTTTGAATTCCTCTGATACTACTCCTAGAACTCTGACACTGCTCTACAGCTAGAATTATTTAATGGAATAAAAACTTATCACTATGACATGTTTTACTTCATAAGAGACTACTAAGAAGCTTAAGTATGGTAAATCCACCTTCACCTGTCATTTGAACATAGAGCATAGAGTTATCTTAATCGTCAATTTTATGGATAAGAGACATTTGGGCCCTTTTTAACCCTTGGGGATGATTAATTAATCTCATTTCAGATAATTTATATTAATAAATTATCTACAATCATATTTCCGTAATTCCTCTTTGAACGACCAATATTCCACTTCTTTGGAACTTTTCACCTTAGTCAATATAAAAAACATCATGAAGACCCAAAAGTAAGAAGAAAAAATTAGCTCATAATCAGGGAATCTAGCTACTTCTTTAAGGATCATAATTCAAGACTTTAGTGCCTTTTAAAGATCATTTATTTTCCCATCAAATAAAAAGAAACAATCAAATTTTGTAGTGACAAGAATGGGAACAAATTTTCAATGTAATAACTTTCTTCCCTAGTGATAATACATTTTTTTTTTTGAAATGAAATTATTTTCCTGATATTTTAAATAATAGATTCCTCCCCAAGTGACTCTTTAGAGATACCTTTTTTTTCAACTGATTGTAATAGGTAAGTGTCTTTTGTCTTGTATTTTCTGAGTCATTGAATTTAAGGGCAGAGGTAAAGAGCCTACTTGACAAAAAAGAGCAGAGTGACAATCTCTTCTGATTTTCTCATGTGGGCCTTCTTCAATTGATGAGGTAGTAGGAAGTTTCTCCTGCAGAATAAGCGGTGGAGAATTATGTTGAGTGAAATACTACTCCTGTAACTTTGACTCCTCTTGACAATTGAAATGTTTCTTTTCCCATAACTCTATCTCGGGTTATAATTCTAGCTTTCTCTTGTTTATGAATAAATTGTCTCGATATCACTATTGTTTTTCTCTTTTTCAGCACTTGCTTGAATCAGTGAGATAATGTAGCTCATATGGATTCCAAAATCCTTGAGTAACCCATTTTCTGAAGAGTCCTCTATTGTTTTTAATTATGCTATTTGGTCCTCCATAGCCTTGTCAACATCGTTTCCTTCTAAAGAATCATACATTCTTGATAAGTATCCATTGTCCTGCTTTTCTTCTTCCATATACTTCAGATCTAAATGAATGGAACATGAGATAAGGTTTGTGACATTTTCCAAATTCCAAGATTTTTCATTGCACTTCTCATGTGTATCGTGTAAAATGGATTACATACATTCAACGTTATGCCTTTTTAGGGCTTGTTGTAAGGTTGGAAGCTTCTCTTCACCATGTCTCCTTTATTCTAGTGTGCCCTTGACTTTGATACAAACAATTGTTACCGACCCCTTTAAAGGTAAATTGGAACGTTTCTCTTCCCATACTCTATCTCAGGTTATAACTCTGGCTTTCTCTTGTTTATGAATAAATTGTCTCTATATCACTATTGTCTGTCTCTTTTTGAGCGATTACTTGAATTAGTGAGATAATGTAGCTCATCTGGATTCCAAAATCCTTGAGTAACCCATTTTCTGAAGAGTCCTCTTCTGTTTTTAATTCTGCTATTTTGTTCTCCATAGCCTTGTCAATGTCACTTCCTTCTAAAGAATCATATATTCTCGGATAAGTATCCATTGTCCTGCTTTTCTTCTTCCATATACTTTAGATCTAAATGAATGGAACATGAGATAAGGTTCGTGACATTTTTTGAATTCCAAGATTTTTCATTGCACTTCTCATGTGTATCAGGGAAAATGGATTCCATACATTCAACGTTATGCCTTTTTAGGCCTTGTTGTAAGGTTCGAAGCTTCTCTTCACCATGTCTCCTTTCTTCTATATCCTTGACTTTGATACAAACAATTGTTACTGATCCCTTTAAAGGTAAATTTTAATGTTTCTCTTCCCATAACTCTATCTCGATTTATAATTATAGCTTTCTCTTGTTTATGAATAAATTGCCTCTATATCACTATTGTCTGTCTCTTTTTGAGCGCTTGCTTGAATCAGTGAGATAATGTAGCTCATCTGGATTCCAAAATCATTGAGTAACCCATTTTTTGAAGAGTCTTTTTTTGTTTTTAATTCTACTATTTGGTCCTCCATATCCTTGTCAACATCGTTTCCTTCTAAAGAATCATACATTATTGATAAGTATCCATTGTCTTGCTTTTCTTCTTCCATAAACTTCAGATCTAAATAAATGGAACATGAGATAAGGTTTGTGACATTTTCCAAATTCCAAGATTTTCCATTGCACTTCTCATGTGTATCACGGAAAATGGATTCCATACATTCAAAGTTATGCCTTTTTAGGGCTTATTGTAAGGTTGGAAGCTTCTCTTCACCATGTCTCCTTTCTTTTGTATCCTTGACATTGATATAAACAATTGTTACCGACCCCTTTAAATGTAAATTTAGTGTTATTTAAGAAATGAGAATTATGAACATTCATCATTATTTCTCAAGATAAATAATGTCCTCTGAAATAATTTGGAAATTTAAAAAAGATCACATATTTAAAAAAAATCATTATTAATTTAATTTTTTATATATTGAGAAATAATACTCTTGAATTATAAAACAGTTGTAACATATATATATATATATATATATATATATATAAAACAATGTATTTTTGGAATAATAAAATATTTGTAACAAAAATAATACAGAACAAGAAAAACTATGTATATTTGGATGTATGAAAATTTAGACACATTTTATTAAGTAAAATTTTAAAAGAATAATGGTTATAAACATTTAAAAATAATTTTATTAAATAATTAGTTTAGATCCAGAGTTAAGAATGATTTCGTCCATCTTAGTTCCCCCCTATAAAGAAACTACATTCCACATGAATACTATGGGTCAATACCATGGGTTGCATTTATAGTTTATCATTATTTTATTTTATTATTTTTATTTTTATTGTATTTTGACCTAGTTAAAATGTTCATTACATTATGTCAATCTTTTTATTTAATAAACATTATAAAAAACATATATAAAAATATTTACTTGATCCAATGGCTCAAACATGGACACAGTGACAGCTAGGGGAGTTGTTTTCAAATAGTGATGCCTTACGGCGTAAAAATATAATATGTATATTATATTATAATTATAATTTATATTATAATTTTGATATAATTTAAATTATAATATAATAATATTTTAATTATTTAATAAATTTTGTTTAATACTATTTTTAATTAAAATTATAATTAATTAAAATTAATTAGTATTAATTAATTAATAATTGTAATCTAATTTAGGATTAAAATTTAATTAAAAATTTTGATTTTTAGCACATGCAACAGAAATTCCTGAATTCTGGCAATTTTGACTCATTAACTTTGGAAGCTCATATATTGAATTTTATTTGGCCAAATGAGGCCCCGGATAGCTCATTGGAAAGATAAAATCATGGAGAAATTTTCTGAAGTGGTTACATTTCTGGATTAATCAATTATGGGGTCTAAAATCTAGCAGAAGATCAAGCTCCAAGTTTTTTTAACAAAACTAATTTCAGAGTTTAATTTTCTGCATTTTCATTTTCCCATAACTTCTTCTGACTGCAGATCCATGTCGCCTATGTTATCCTTGACTAATTACATCATTACAGACATCAATATAAAGTTATGATTTCTATTCATTAATTTTTTAATTAAGTTTTGATTGTATATGTTTTAATTCCATATTTGGCATTATTGATTTTATTTTTTCATTTTAATTTAGTTTTGATCTGTTTTGCAGGAAAACAGTTGAAGAGATGAGGATAATAATATCTCAATCAGTGAGAATGCTCCAGCAATAGAAGAATGGAATTTGAAGCCAATGAAAATTGATGAAGCAGATTTATTCTTCAACAAACTTCCTTATTGAGAATTCTTTTTGTAAATATTATAAATAGCATGTTGTAGAATGTATTAGGGGCTTATCTTCTATGAAATTCTGAAATTATTGTAAAGAGGATTTAGAGTTGTAGGGTAGAGGAGAGAAAACTCAGATCTAGGGGATTATTGAGGGTTATTCTTTTACATTCTGAATTATTTATGATGGGTAGATTTCGCACTACTGCAACTCTTCTTGTAACAACAAAAGTTCAAAGATTGTAGGGGACAGTTGGAGATCAGAGCGAGAGAAATACATTCAATAAATTGGTATTTCTAATACTATTTCTTTAAATACTCGTTTCATTTAATTATAGCAAGAATGTGTCATTTTATTCATATTTGTGCACTATTGTCAATATGATTAATTTGTCTCAGTTATATGTTATTATTTATCTCTGATCTTATGGGTTGAATTATGATTTATGAGTAACTATTTACTCATAAATCTGTCTTTTAAATACTAATTTAACAAAGAGTGATATTTTGTACACTATTTCCTCATATTATTGTTTAATTATTCGAATTACTGATTTAACAATTAATATCATTTTTGTGAACTACTTCCTAAATATTGTTGGTTGATTATCTCAGTTAAGAGGTCTCTGAATAGAATATGTTTTGACATTCATAATTTTAGCTAATTGAACTATTTCGTTAACTTGATATTCATTATAATCCAAGCATATTTAAATCCCAAGCATTTAAATATTTTTCTCTCTATTGGGTTAGATCTATATCTGCCTAATTGAGATAGGATTAGGATAATTTTCCTTTTTCTTTACATTTTAGAATAATTTTGCATTTATATTTAATTCTACATTACTAGAAATCCTTTTCCCAAAGATGAAAACTTTAGTTGTAGCTTAGCTGAGCCCAGATCAGCTTAAGGATCACGCTCTTGCCTGGTCAGCAAGAGGGTTGATCTGATGTATATTCTCCATTGGTAGATGAAAGTCATATTTTAAGTCATTGGAGATGGAGAGAAGGTAACTGGACCTAGTTTAACTAGTCAGAACCACCATTTCAATGGAAAAGGAGCTGCTTCAAGGTTGGGACTGGGTGGTCTCCCTCATAGTGTTGTACACATACATTTTTTTCCCTCAACACTTTTGGTGCCAGAAGGAGGGCCTGAGACTTGTTTACCTTTGGAGTCTTTGTATTCTAACATTTTATTTTTATTACAATGACTCCTATTAAAATTCCAATTTGGAATTGTATTTATGGACTTGCATCTGCCAATACCCCACCAAAATAGTAAGACACTTGCCTAAGGTAAAGTTTAATGGTAAGAGGAATAATTCTACATTTAATCATGCTTTAAAATTCATTCGAAAAATTTTAGATTCTACTTTTTATGATATTGATAACGCTATTTTATGCATGATTTTTACTCTTACATTCTTGGCAAAAGCCAGAAGCTAGTGTCAATTGCTTCCAGTTGCCTCAATTCATAATTGAGATCAATTTATTACAATGTTTCTTTGTAAATTTGATGGCTATATCTATGAACATGTATGTGACTATTTTGAATATTTACGAAAATTTGAAAATGAATCTTTGATTTATTTTACCAATAGATTTCATTTAAATTGTTTAAATTTTAAAATTGAAGACAAACCTTTGAAAAAGGAATCATTAGATTGGCTTGAACATATTTTCTCTCTTCCTCCCATTCATAATCCATGTGAAATTATTTCAAGATTTGCTCAAGATCCTTCCAATTTCATTAACATAATTGATAATTCCAATATGGAGGTGCAAACAAATGATGATGAAGTGACCTCTATTATGTATGATCAATTCCTTCATTTAGTGCACACTTCATACAATATTGATAATTATCAGGGTGCACCTTCACATGTTAATGAACCAATATCGCAAAACTTTGAAAATTTCATTAATCAACCGCAAGATGATATTAGCAACAATCTTGACGAAGATACCGCTTTGAAATCTGAAAATCAGTGTGCGCTAGAATCAGAAAATTAGAACATAAGTCGACAAGTATAAGTAGCGATTAAAGTTTCCAATAATATGCAATATGTTGTACAAATTTTTGAATTCTTTTATGATGATAAAATGCCAAATTCAAGACAGAAAAGAAACATTCTTCAAGAAAGCACAATTAGCCAAGTAAATGATCTTAAATCTGAAATTTGCAATGAAGAAAATGCACAAGAATTCTCAAATAGAGACATTTTCAAATGCATTGTTTCAGATTCATGTTTTTCCCTTTATCCTGATATTTTTCTAATAACAATTTATCCTATCTTCACTTTAAAGATATTTCAGAAAATAGAGAGGCTGATCTAAATGAATTGTTGATTAGTTTTTATCAAGATAGAGAATTAATTGTTGATGATTCTTCTGGAATTAGTGAATATGAGCTTAGTATTCCTCCTTGTTTGATACATTGGATGATATCGAAGGGAATTCTAATGAATGTCATGAGGTCATTTATGATCGTTACTTTGACATTGAGGATATTGATTTGTCTTCATCAAAATTGAATATTCATGATCAAAGTTGAATCACATGTGAAAATGAAGAACACTCTAATTCAGAAATTGTTTCAAATAGTTCTCATTTTCAAATAATTAATCATACTCACGATTTCAGCATTCAAAAAACCATTCCAATTCTTGATTTATATAACGATCAATTACTTCTTTATTATCAAAAGCAGTGACAACAAGAGAGTCTATTTTCACAATATGTGTTGAGATTAAACATGAAATTTTTTTGGCACCCATGATCCTAGTGAAAATTAAGCACCTACACTAGGGTGGGGCCCACAGGCTATTTTTAGGTGCATGTCTATTTTTATTACCCCTTAATTTATATGGACATTAAACTGTAATATATTCTCAATGTGGACTTGAAAATAGTTAACTGAAGTGGAGAATCAGTTAGCTACGTGAATTTTGAGTTAGAGGTTGGTTGGTGGGAAATGCAGAATAATTCTAGTTGTAACTGAGTGATTCTAGTTGTAATAGAGTTGGAAGTGCAGTGGTGTATGATTTTGTGCAAGTTGTAAATAGTTTAACTCAATTAAGTGACTTAAACTCAATTGTTCTAGTTGTAACTGAAGATACACTAGTGAGAGATCAAGTGAATTAAATATTAATTATTTCACATGTAGTGACCTCACATTCAACTGAATATTTACAATTATTAACTGCATGCATTTCAGATCCAGTGGAGACCTAGTTTAGTTCTAGGTGAAAGGGAAGTAAACTCTCAGTTGTGAAATTATCTGCTTGCACACATGCAATCACGCACACATCGGATGTGCCCATGATACTTTTGTAGTCAAGGTAGGCAAGATGGCATCAATTTAGGGATTTATTTCAGCAGGGATTGCGTAGTGAAGGTAGGCTTTCTGGAGACAGTAAATTGGCTAAGGGATTTTCCAATTTTTGTATGACAGCGTGAGACAATTAGCTGATGTACTGAGGGCTCTTGCAAGAATATTTTTGTATGTAATTATTTCATGATCCATGATATAATATAAAATACAAGATAGTGGGGTTTTTAGCTTTAAGCTTTCCCCGGGAAACTATTTGTGTTCTGTGCGATTGATCTTTCTTCATGTTCATGTGATTGGTGATTGTGTTTTTAATTCTGCAAAGATTTGTAGAAGCGATTCATTATTTAACTTTAGCATATTGTTAGATCATTTGAATCCAATATATACATGCATATTTTATAATTTCTACATGGTATCAGAGCACAGGAAATTGCAGAAGTGAAGCAGGAGCTGAGTTTGTGACTGGATAAAATTCGAATTTGTAGAAAGACTTTCTTGGTGCTACAATTGATTCAAGATTGAAATGGCTTTCAATGGCTTGAGATTAGAGTATGCACTCGAGGGAAGCTTGAACTACATTTCTTGGAAGGAGAGGATGGAGGCAGTGCTTGAAGAAAGTGACTTGAAGGAATTCATTGACAATGATGTTCCTAAACCCGCTATGACAGATATTGCCATTCTTGATGCATGGCAAAAGAAAGTGGCAAAGGTGAGGAGGATGTTTTTGGAAGGAGTACAAGACCACATTGTCTCAAGCCTCCATGGGATAGCCACACCATATGTTATGTGGAAGGCTTTGACGGATCTATTCCAAAGCAGCAACGACCATAGGAAATTGGCGCTCAAAGATAAACTCAGGAAGATCAAGATGGAAAAGGGTGACACCATTCCAAAGTATCTCATAAAGTTTTTCCAATGTCAGGATGAACTAGGAAGTGTGGGAATAAAAGTCGCTGATGATGATTTGGTGATTTTGGCTCTCCTATGACTTCCTAAGAGTTGGCACAGTTATGACGACTCTGTCAACAGATGGGAAAAATTCTCGGATTGGGAATGATTGTGGTCGAATCTAGTGCAGGAGGAGTTCAGGTGAAACACCAGAGATGGCTCTTCATCAAAGCATGATGATGAAGAGGATTGTGCTTTGGCTTCCAAGGAGAAGAAGGCGAAGGGGAATAAATTACATTCTAAATCCAAGTATAAAGGTAAGAAGCAAGACATGTCCAAGGTGAAGTGTTTTCACTATCATGAACATGGGCATTTTGTTACTAATTGTCCACAAAAGAAGAAGAATAAGAAACTACTGGCTCTGCAACTAGTGAGGCCCTTACCTCACAATTTGAACTTGAATTCTCCTTGATTGCATGCATGGTGTTAAGTGAATTGAGATCTATGTGGTATTTGGATAGTGGCGCTTCCTTTCACATGATAGGAGATAAGGAACTTTTCAGTGACTTGGAGGAGAAAGATCTCCAGATGCATATTGAGATGGGTGATGACGGACGGTACAGTGCTATCGAGATTGGTACCATTAACTTTTAGAGGGAGTCAGGTAAACAATTTCAATTAAAATATTTAATGCATGTACCAGGCCTGAAGAAAAATTTTGTCTCAGTCGCAATGTTTGAGGACAGAGGCTATGACATTGTTTTTATTGATGGAAAAGCTTTCATGTGACATAAAACAACGGGTCAAGCCAAGAGGATAGGGATTCGAGTTAAGAATCTCTACAAGCTAGAGGTAGATGGTTGCACTGCCATGATGGGCAAGGCAGAAAATTTGGTGAACTGGGATGAGGGTGAATTATGGCACAGGTGATTGGGCCACCTTCATCATGGAGCCTTGAAATTCATGTAGCAAATATCTACTGGACTTCCAATGGGAACACTTTCTCAGTTAGATCAGTGCAAGGGTTGCACCATGGTAAAGTATGTAAAGTCCACCTTTCATGAGAAGGAGAATCGTGCTTCGGGGATCCTTGAGAGATTTCACACAGACGTGTGTGGACCATTCTTGGTTTCTTCAACAACAAAACATAAGAACTATGTAATCTTTGTTGATTACTTTTCTTGTAAATGTTGTATCCTCTTCATGTAGAAGAAATATCAAACATTCTCTAAGTTTTGTGAGTTTAAGGCATTGGTGGAGAAAGAGTTTGGGAATAAATTAAACGCTCTTAGGAGCGATAATGGTGGAGAATACATCTCTAATGAATTCAATAACAAAGAAGGAATTCGAAGAGAACTCATAGCGCCTCATAACCCACAATAGAATGGGGTTGCAGAGAGGAAGAATAGAACGATCGTGGGTGCAGCATAAGCAATGTTGCATGATAAGGACATACCAATGCATTTGTGGATGGAATCATGCAACACAACGGTTTATGTGCAGAACCATTGTCCTCATAGATTACTTGGCATGAGTACACCTAAAGAAGCTTTCATTGGAAAGAAACCAAATGTTTCACACTTTAAGATTTTTGGCTCATATGTTTATGTGCATGTGACCAAGGACGCCAGGAAGAAGCTAGAACTAACTGTTGAAGTTGGGATTTTTGTGGGGTACACAGAAAAACCCCATAATTATCGTGTGTATTTTCTAAACATCAGAATGACTATTGTGCGACAGGATATAAAATTTGATGAGGGGAAAGCTATGCAGTTGTCCCTTGAGAGGGAGCTAGACTTGCATGAGGGACTACTGGTTCCCAAAGATGAGTCTCAAGATGTGGATCAGCCAAATGAGGAGGTTCATCGAGTGGAGGAAGCCACTCATGCAGATTCATCCATCAGAAATGGTTGAAGGCACAGCATGGAAGTTGATAGTCTGAGACTTGATGTTGCACAGAAGGTAGGAGCTCCTACTCACAGTGCAGAAAGAGACAGTCTCCTGGCCAATTTACTGGATACATGGCTCGCATGAGAAAATGTATTGTGACTGAACCATCTTCCTTTCAGGAAGCAGTGCAGTAGCTTACTTGGGTTGATGCAATGGTGGAGGAGTATGACTACATTGTCAAAAACAGTGCATGCGAAATTGTCCCAAGATTGGTTGATAAATTAGTGTTAAGTTCAAGATGGATCTACAAGGTAAAGCAAGTTGTTGATGGGAGTGTGGAGAAATACAAGGCCAAATTTTTGGCCTGGAGCTTCTCACAGATCAGGGGGATATATTATGATGAGACCTTTGCACCTATCGCAAGGTACTCTTCCATAAGGACCATCCTTGCACTCTCAGCACAGATGGGTTGGTGCATTAATCAAATGGATGTGAAAATTTCATTTCTCAATGGAATCATTAAGGAAGAGGTGTACATAGAGTAGCCTGAAGGTTTCAAGATATTCAATAGTGAGTCTCATGTGTGCAGGCTCAAAAGAGCGATGTATGGGCTGAAGCAAGCACCCTATGCTTGGTACACTCGGATAGATAGTTATTTCACCGGAATGGGCTTCACCAAAAGTGAAGCAAATGAAAACATGTACCAAATTGTGGTTGAGGGTAAGCTATTGCTCATTATTATTTATGTTGATGATTTAATTTTGACTGGTGATGAGCAGATGATACACTCATGCAAGGAGGATCTTGCAAGGGAGTTCGAAATGAAGGATATGGGCCTCCTTTATTATTTCCTTGGATTGGAAATATGTCAGCGGGATGGTGAAATTTTTGTGTCTCAATGAAAGTATGCAAAGGAGATACTGGGTAAGTTTAACAGAAGATTTGCAAACCCATAGATACTCCTCTTCCAAGAAACTGGAGGAAAGAGGATGCTACTTCTGGAGAGGTAGTGGATGCTATTGCCTGTCGATAGTTAGTGGGTTCGCTAATGTATCTAGTGAACATGAGACCGAACATTTACTATGCGGTTAACCAGCTTAGTCAAGCTATGGTTAATCCTACCAAGATATTTTGGAAGATGGGGAAGCATGTCCTGAGATACCCGAGGGGCACATCAGAGTATGGTTTATGGTACAGACAGACGGATGGAGTGAAGTTGCATGGCTTCACAGATGCAGATTGGGCTGGAATTCCATCGAATAGAAATATCGTATCAAGGGGGTATTTAGCATTGGATCTACAGTTGTTTCTTAGTATAGCAGGAAGCAGAGATCCATGGCACTCAGTTCAGTGGAAGAGGAATACATGACAGCAAGTCAAGCTACATGTGAGGTTATCTCGATGAGAAAGATCTTGGTTGGTTTGTTTGGTTCTCAGATGGATCCGACAATGATTGATTGTGATAATCAGAGTTGAATTAAACTCTTGATTAATCATGTGTTTCATGATAGGTCCAAGCATATAGATATCCGGTACCATTATATCAGAGATTGTGTGCAGAGGAGAATTATGTTGCTTCACTACATTCCCACGGAAGATCAGGATGTAGTTATTCTGACGAAGGCACTCGCCAGGAGAAAATTCGAATACCATAGAGACAGGATCAGGGTGAAGGATAATCCATTTCTTGCTGACAGGGAGTGTTGAGATTCAACAAGAAATTTTTTTGGCACCCATGATCCTAGTGAAAATTAAGCACCTACACTAGGGTGGGGCCCACAGGCTATTTTTAGGTGCATGTATATTTTTATTATCCCTTAATTTAGATGGACATTAAACTATAATCTATTCTCAATGTGGACTTGAAAATAGTTAACTGGAGTGGAAAATCAGTTAGCTAAGTGAATTTCGAGTTAGACGTTGCTTGGTGGGACATGCAGAATAATTCTAGTTGTAACTGAGTGATTCTAGTTGTAACAGAGTTGGAAGTGTAGTGGTGCATGAGTTTATGCAAGTTGTAAATAGTTTGACTTAGATAAGTGAGTTAAAATCAGTTTTGCTAGTCGTAACTGAAGATACACTAGTGAGATATCAAGTGAATTAAATATTAATTAATTCACATGTAGTGATCTCACATGCAACTAACGATTTACTATTATTAACTGCATGCATGTCAGATCCAGTGGAGACCCAATTGATTTATAGGTGAAAGGGAAGTAAACTATCAGTTGTGACAATATCTGTTTGCATATATGCAAGCACACACACATTGGATGTGCCCATGATACTTGTGTAGTTAAGGCAGGCAAGATGGCATCAATTCAGGGATTGCTTTCAACAAGGATTGTAGAGTGAAGGCAGGTTTTCTAGTGACAGTAAATTGGCTAAGGAATTTTCCAATTTTTGTATGACAGTGTGAGACAATTAGTTGATGTACTAAGGGCTTTTGCAAGAAAAGCTTTGTATGTAATTGTTTCATGATCCATGATATAATATACAATAGAAGATAGTGGGGTTTTTAGCCGTAAGCTTTCCCTGGGAAATTATTTGTGTTGTGTGTGATTGATCTTTCTTCATGTTCATGTGATTGGCGATTGTGTTTTTAATTCCACAAATATTTATAGAAGCGATTCAGTATTTAACTTTAGCATATTGTTAGATCGGGTGAATCCAAGATATACATTCATATTGTATAGTTTCTACAATATGACCAACAATCTAATTCAATTAATAATATTCTATTGTATCTAATAGATTTTCATCCATTTTTCAATTACCCATTTGAAAAATATTTGGAGAATTTTCCTACACGAGAGATTGTTAATAATTTAACATATGTATATAGCACTGACAAATTTTTCCAGGCCATTGAATCTAAAATTTCATTTCCACAATATGGCATGTCATCTTCTCTTTTGAACATTTCCCAATCATTAATGGAAATCCATCCATATTTCTATGATCCAATTGAAATTTTGCCGAAAGGGACATCTCAAGAGAAGGTAATTATAAATAGGTTGCTTTCTGTAAATATATTAGCAATAATTGTACATTCCCATTTCAGATGTAGTTTCCTTAGTTTAATTATATTTTTATTTTTGTTACTAATGTTTTACATGTACATACATGCAGGAATTAAGGTGCTTGCATGGTTACATTGGAAGTATGACTATACCTAGTCATGTTTCCTTCATTAAGTTAGAAATAGGAATAGATTAATTTAGATTAGATTCTTTTTTGTTTGCATTTATTTCATTAATTTAGATTTTCAATAAGCAAGTAATGAATCTAACTTCTAGGATTCCTCTATCATTTTCAAAAAAGAAGCTTTGAACATTTTAGAAGCTCTTAAATAGTCAGGTCATACATATTTGTCAAGCCTTAATTGTCTTGTTTCGCAAAAAATTCCTCACATTGATCATACATGAAGAAACTCCAAGGATTTATTACAGCATGGAAATTTTTTATTCTCAAGTATTTTTGAAAAGAGCTCGTTTTCGCCACTCTTCTCCTCCGATATAAATTTGCGGTCTATGCAATTTGAACATTCATTACTTAGCATTTTAGATTAAATAAGTAGGTGTGTTGAACATATGAAAATTTTGAAAATTTTGGGAGAACTTGAAGATTCATGCTCGGTAAAGTTATAATCAAAATTCTTTCAGGTATGTGTTTACAGGTTCATCATTATCTATTGTCACTTTTACTTTTAAAATCTTATTTCTTATTTATGTTTTTTTTCTTTTGTAGGTCTTCATTGACTTGATTATGTAGATCTAAGATAAGCAAGAAACCAACCTTTTTTTCAAATCTGCAACATTTTTAGGGAACTATTTATGATTTCATCTAAATTTGAGGATTGTCCAATTTTGCTTCTATTAATTGAAATCCTGATAAGTATTGGTATTTTCTTGGAAGAGTCATATCAGATCATTATATTTCATAACTCTCTTCATAATAAATTTATAATAAAATTACTTTCGGATTAGATATTCTAACAGTTAATTAAATTGTTAAAGGGTTATTTATTTAAAAGAAAAGTTAAATTAGTTGCTTTCTTTTTTAATTAATACTTTAATAAATCATTGGCCCCACATATGGCATGTAATATATCACAATTTACATATCAGAGGTTCTCAAATGAGCATACTCCAAATATCTCCAATCCCTAGATATTCCCATACCCTCTGATCTCTGATGAACCTTTCCACTCGATATCTCATCATCCATATCACAAAACCTTTGTATTGCAATGTTTGATCAGAAGTAGCTCTTAACGTTTCCTGATAAGAAATCTTTGATACAAGACCATTGATATCCCTCCCACTCATTATCTGATAAATAATTCGCCAAATATTGTGATATCCATATATCCCCCAGACCCGATATGATATTTAAATCCAATTTTAAAATATATCGCATCCATTCATAAATCACAATTTTGTTGGGGCATATGTTTAAAATTTATGATGTTCTATATCCGATATGAAATTAAAATATGTATAATAATACTATCAGGTTCTTTCTTCATCTCCCATAGGCACATCAACAATGTTACATATCACACTCAAATCTTATGATTTTCGGCCTCTTATAAAAACGAAGGTTGGTCCCACCAATAGGCCACATCATCTATCGCATTCCCATTATCACAAGAATAATATCAGCGTTTCCTTTTGTTAGCAAACTCCAATCTCCTTATATGATTATTCTTCGATATCACAATCGCTCCATTTCAATTTCCCATTGCATATGCTCATATCACAATCCTTCTACCGTAACACTTATATCGCATCGTGAAACTCAAATGAAACCTTGCCTTGACATCCTCTGATCAGAGAGACACTAATATATACCTATCTTCCATTGTCATTTAATTGTTATATAACACTTGATCGTATATCGGCAAAGGTTGAAGTCACAACTTTTAAGTTATGCATGAAAAAGAAACTTGCAATGTGAAATATTCGACAAGGCACTAACCTATATAAAGGACCATATGAACACACATTTTCATATTCTGCCTCTCATTGGTCTAGCTAGGATGAAATTCTTATGCTTGTTATTTCTTTAACTTGCAGCAAACTAAGGAAATTTCGCATAAAAACGCTTGCAGTGAATGATCTTATCTGTGATTTTATCTATGCTTGTTACAAATCTTATAATTTTCCAAGATGATTTGAACCATTCCATCAAACTTGCCAATTTTTTTTCCCTTTAGTTATATTCATTTATTCTAAAGAGAATCCGAGCCTCTAATTGATGAATTTTGGAATCTCGATCATCTACTCTTCATTTTTCGATATTTTCTTCAGAATTTCAAAGTTGTTCGCTTATCAGACTCTTTGGTTTGTATTATATTGGAAGAATTTAAAACAAATTCTAAGATTTACTTCTCTGAGCTTCACATTTCCTTTTCTTTCCGCTATCTTGTCCATCACATTTAGCAAAGGAAATGAGCCCTATTTTACTATCTTCATTGGAATCTTACGATCTCAAAATTGTGTAAAATTGATTTTGGCTTTATAAAATCTTTTCGAGATATTTAACACTTGGTTTATTCTCATATTTATTAAATATCGAATTCCTCTCCTATAATTTTATTTTATAGGTAAATGTAAGTGTTCTTGTAATCAGTTTACAAAACTTCAAATTATCTCATTATTGGAATGAAAGCCATTCCATCTGTTTTATAGACTCTTACAAAACAAAAATCTCTGATATGAGAATGTTTGATGTTTTAGAAAGCAATACATTATACATTTATCAAGCATTTAATATCGAACATGATCAATATCATAAGTTTTGTTCGTAAAAGTTACACAAAATCTTTTGTTCCAGGATCTTGTTGCCCTTAATATTCTAAATGTTGAAACTTCTTGTAATGGAGGTGAAATTTCATTAAGCTTATAAAAACAAATATCGTCGAAAACATTATGAAGAAATATTTTTATTTATCAAATTTTTGTCCATTAGAGACTTTTGGAAAACTTGAGCTCTTACCTTTTTCTTTGATTCTCTTGGAAACTTAGAACTTTAGAATATCGAGTTAATAATATTCACAAGTATCTGATCATTACATTTTGATATTTCACTATGTGTACATGAAGTCTCGTTTGATTATCTTTTGAAGATATATGCTACTTTCATGTTATCATGGTTGTCCAAACTTGGATGCGTTTCAATCATAATTTTACCAAATCAAAGTATTCATTCATAGGGATGACTTTTTGACTAAATGGATATACATTCTTCATAGTGTATGTACATGGACTTCTTTTATACATGGGGCTGATATAAATTAATAATGAAATAATCAAGGAGAATATTCATCGTTGCAATTCATAAAGAAGCATATCATCATCCTCAATTCTGATGGATACGATTTATTTTTGATTCATTGAACATGAAACATTGTTTTCTTCTAGTTTACTGCTTACTTTATTTTAGATTCAATAAATAAGGATTTTGGGTCAAGAAGATTTCAATCAATTCAACTTCTTCATCTTTCCAATTCTAATTAAAGGAAGAAGTTAACTTCTATTGGATAAAATCATCTCTCTCAAGTAAGATTAAATCCAATTATCCAATGGTAAGTTTCATGTGCCCACTTTCATCTATTCTCATTATTTCACTTTTGGTTTCAGTCTTGTTTTTTAATTTTTTCTGATCTTGAACTTTGTTTTTGCAGGTCTTCATAAAACTTTCGCACTTCTACTAGATCTGTTTTAAAAAATCATTCTCTTTTGATCAGTTTTCTTTGAGATTCTTGAAATAAGAAGTAATGATCCTCATCAAATCAGCTAAACTATGGAGTTTTTGGACCTTTAGTTTGTTTCTTTAAAGAATTAATTTTATTAGAAAATGGTTAATATGTTTTTGCGTGGTTTTGCTTTGAAACAAGAAAGTTTACAGCAGACAAAGACTTTTCATTTAACATATTATCTATCATAATTGTTATTCACCCTCTACATTTTGAGAGTCTCATTTATTATAACTCTGCAAGATAAAAAATTTAAATCTCAACATAGGAATGAACGTACATGTGCTTATTTTCTTTTATCTCTTTTGTTGAGACATGTGTATAATTAGTCTTGTTGGAGTTCATCTTTTAAATTTGGATTTTTTTTTTACTTTTCGCCTTCTTCATTTTTATTTTTGTTTGTTGATTTATTTTCTTACTTTAGTTTAGGAATCCTTTTCCTTTTTCTTTCGGTTTTGTTTTGATTTAGATGACTCTGCCATGATTTATGTGAAAGGCCTTCTTCCTCACCTGACAAAGATTAACATACATGGGAAATATTTTACTCTATCTATTTCAATGAATTTCATTTATCATTAAAGGGATATATTTATGGAACCATAGAACCATATTTCTATAAATATTTTTCATGGAGGAACACACATCCTTTCTAAGTGATTGAGTTTACTTTTTCAAGGAAAAATTTGATTTTAGTTTAACACAATTAATCCCTTCGACACCTCCACATAAAAGCCTCTGATTGATTTCCACAGGGAAATAATTTGGAGTCAACATTATGAAAGTATTACGTACATTAAACATAAATCTCTATTACCATCCCACCTCTTTTACTCAAATACATCATAAACTAAAAGCTTGCAAATGCACTTATCAAAAGGGTGATTAAAAGAGGAAGCATGGGAAATACAAGTAAACTCGTCGGGGCTATGGATGCTGGTTGGCAGCGGGACTAGGCTTGTATGGCATAAAGACAACTTTGTCGGGGTACTATTCAGGCTCGCACGCAGTGAAGTGATGTTAGAAACCAATCATAAACTGGATATATTCTTTATCAAAAGCTCCTATCTCTACTTTCTTCTACTTTTCATATGAGGAAGTTTTAAAACATTTTTTCCCAAATTTGGATTCATCACTTTTACTCGAGTCTATTTTAAGTAATTATCTTTACAAACTCATATTGCTTAATCTATTTCTATGGGACCTACGGAAATGTTTTACTGTTAGACGATTTCATGAAATCCATTATTTTTAACCTTTGGATACATTACAGTTCATTATCTTCAGTCATATATAACTGGTTCTTCTCTCGTGTGTCATCATTGTTGTAGTAAAACCCAACACCCCCCATTTTTTACTTATTTACTTAAAATAATTGGGACCCTGTATATTAATTTTTGGCTAAGCACCTGTTATTATTTTCATTAAGTTAATCATCCTACAATTTTTCCATGTTATCATTTTTGTCATATTTTCATTTTGATTGTTTCATCGAAGTCGATATTTAGAGAGCTTTCCATTGATACTAGTTTCGCCTCATTTGGTCAACTGATTTGTAAATGGCACTCCTTTGAAGTTTGATCATTTTTACGCCTGGACTAAAAAACGTAAATAAATGTATGATATTTCAATTTTTGAAGTTAAAATAGTCATTCATTGTGAGTATTAACTCTTAGGTCATTTTTACTAATACTTTCATTTTTCACTAATGGTCCTACAAAATGACCCAGCTAAATTGTTCAATAGATGAAAACACGTTTTGAGATCTTGGTAAACTACTCTAATTTTTTATTTTAAAACAAATTAGCAAACCCAAAACTCCAAAATTGCAAAGTGGCTAAATTCCAATTTGTAGGATTGTTAATTCATGTGCCCCCCACTTCACATCCCTTCTCTTCCTTCCAAAAAATGTGAACCAAAAAAAATTTGCGATATTGCGATATCGCATATAGAAAATCGTAAATTTATTAAGTGCCTCACTTGCGAACTTTCGATTACGATTTTGGAAAAATACGGGGGTTAAAAATTTTTATTACAAATTTTTCCGTTCCCTCCTTATACCTACCGACGTTGTGACCTTATCTCACCCTCATGACATCCTCCCTCCACCTCACTCACCCTCCTCCACTCACATCACTTACCCTCATGTCACCTCACCATGACCTCCTTAACTCCATTAACTTCTCCCTTATCCCTCCATATTCTTCCCATCCTCCATGTTCACACTCTTCACACATGGATTTTTATGAAACTAGCTCCAAAAATAGAAGAAAAGTGAGATCAATGCCTTAGAAATCAGCCACTTCGAGGGGAAAACCTCCTTTACATTACATAAATTAACAATTCTTGGATGATTCAAATGGAAAAACCTCTTTTCTATATATAGGAGTCCATGGGGTCACAATATAATCCTAGTCGACCTAATGATAATTATGCAAGGGCACAACAATAATAATAGTGGGGTTCTATGGGGCACAATAATACTAATATGGGGACTACAAGGGCACAAAAATAAGAATAAGGGGTCTATAATAACAACAATAAGAGACTAAACTAGTAGTATAGGGACCCAACATGCCCCTCTCCTTCAAAAAAGTGTTGTCCTTGATGCTTGAGTAGCTTTGGATGCTTCTGTATAAAATTATCATCCTCCCATGTGGAATCTTTAGTGGGTAAGTTCTTCCACTTGATGAGATACTCTGAAATTAATTGATTTTTTAGTTGTTGAGTTCTTGTTTCCATGACTTCTTCAAGTTCCAATATGATTTTTCCTTCCTCATCAAGTTTTGGCAATATTTTTTGAACTGGAAGTTTGTCACCTATAGCCTTCTTTAAGCATGAAACATGGAAAACTAGGTGCACTCAAGAAGAAGCGGGAAGCTCCAATTTGTATGTCATAGTACCAATATTTTGCAACACCTTGTAAGGACCATATTACTTTGGCAATAATTTATTATCCATCTTAACTTTCTTGAGGGAAATTTGTTTGTACGGTTTTAGTCATAAAAATACCCAGTCTCATACATCCAAACTTTTATCGCTATGATGTTGATCTGTCTGTTGTTTCATTTGATTTTGTGCCAAATTTAGGTTATCCTTTAAGAGTTGGAGAACTTTTTTTTGTTGCTCGATGATATCTTCCACTGCTTGAACCTTAGAATTTTCTCTTAAAGATGATGTGATGGACAGTGGATGATATCCATAAAGTGCCATAAATGGGGTCATTTTTGCTGCAGTATGGAAGGAAGTGTTATACCACCATTCAGCCAGAGGTAACCACTTGACCCATTGTGTTTGTTTATCAAATACAAAAAAACAAATATATCCTTCCAAAAATTTGTTCATTATCTCACTTTTCCCATCGGATTGAGGATGATAAGATGAGCTATGAGTTAGTTGAGTACCCAAATAAGAAAATCATTCCATCGAAAATTTTCCAGTAAAAATGGTATCTCTGTCGCTTACAATAATCTTTGGGTTTCCATGTATCTTTTGAATTGTTTCCATAAATGCAATAGCAACTGTATTTTCTTTAAATGGATGAGATAATGCAAAAAAGTGTGCATACTTGGTAAGCCTATTAACTACCACCATGATGACACTCTTTCCTTCAGACTTAGGTAAGCATGTGATAAAATCCATTGAAACACCCTCCCAACATTGACTTGGCCTGGATAAAAGCTGTAGAATACCCGGGGTCTTAATTTTCTCAACTTTATTTTGCTAGCAAACCAAGAATTCCGCCACAAACTTTTGAATATCAAATTTAAGGCCACCCCCAAAAAAACATTTCTTCACCCTGTGGTAAGTTTTTAAAAATCCTGAGTGTCCTCCTAAGGGAGAGGTTTGCAATTCCAAAAGAATATTTTGTTTCAGTTGGAAATTCTTACAAATATATAAGTGATCTTTGTACCATAAGGAATCATTTTTCCAACTAAATGTATCAGATGTACTAGGATCTTGCTGCCACGTTTGAATGAGTTTCCACACTTCTTCGTCATTCTTCCATTCATCCCTTGATTCGGTTATCCAATCTGGTTGGATAATAGAAATGACACAAATCAATGCTTCCACCTCTTCATCCTTTCTTGAGAGTGCATCTGCAAACAAAATTTAGTTTCCATTTTTTGTAGATGATTTCAAAGTCATAACCCAACATCTTTGTGACCTATTTTTCCTGCTCTTTTGAAGATAGTGTTTATTCCAAAAAGTATTTAAGACTATCATGATGAGTTCTTACCTTGAAGTGTCTTCCCATTAGGTAAGGTCACCATTCCTTTAGTGCATGTAGTATTGCCAACATTTCCTTCTCATAAATAGATTTCTATAAATTCTTTCCCTTGATTGGACAAATTTCAAAATCAATGGGTCTTCCTTCTTACATTAAAATAGCACCAATTCCATTTCTTGAGGCTTCATATTCCACAATAAAGATTTTTTTGAAGTTTGGCGTAGCTATGACCGGTGCTAGGCACATTGCCTCTTTAAGATGTTCAAAGGCCTTAGTTGTTTCAAGAGTCCATGAAAATGCATATTTCTTCAATAATTTTGTTAAAGGTGTTCCTATTCTCCCATAATTCTTAACAAACTTGTAATAATACCTTATTAACCCGAGAAATCCTTGTAACTGATTTATGCTTGTGGGGACTTTCCATTCCTTAATGGCTTTAATTTTGTTAGGGTCTACCTTAACACCCTCATGAGATACAATATGACCTAGATATTCCACCTATTGTACTCCAAAGAAACATTTAGAGGTTTTTGCATATAATTGTTTCTCCTCCAATAGTTTGAGTTCCTTGTCAACATGTTGACCATGATCCTTCCAAGACCTGTTGTAGACTAGTATATCATCAAAAAATACTAATACAAATTTTCTAAGGAATAGTTTGAAAATGGAATTCATCAACCCTTGAAATGTATAAGGTGCATTGGTAAGGCCAAAAGGCATGACCAAAAATTCATAATGACCCTGATGAGTCCGAAATTCTTTTTTTGTAATATCTTCGGTCTTCATTCTAATTTGATGATATCCTGAATGAAGTTTCAACTTGGTAAAATAAATTACTCCATGTATTTCATCCAATAGTTCATAAATCATAGGAATGGGAAATTTATCTTTAATAGTGAGCTTATTTAGCTCCCTATTATCCAGACACGTGCGCCATGATCCATCCTTATTATGCACCAATACTATTGGAGCAGAGAAAGAACTTTGACTAGGTTGAATTATACCAGATTCTTACATTTCTGCAATCATACGTTCAATTTAACTCTTTTGGACATAAGGATATCTATAAGGCCTGATGTTTGGAGGAACACTTCCTGGAATAAAATGAATAGCATGATCATGATCACGAATATGTGGGAGTCCTTTGGGAGTTTCAAACACCTTGGAATGATTGTCCAAGAATTTTTGGAGATATGGAGAAATATATTATTTTAATGTTGGAACTTCTAGTGAGCATAATTGTGCAATACACCTCATTTTTATTTCTTCGGAAGCTTTGTCATGACATTAGAGATTATTATCTTTCTTGGCTTCCCTATGATACCTCGTAATTCAACTTCCTTTCCTTCCGAAAAAAATTTCAATAAAATTTCTTGAAAATTAAAAGCTATCGTCCCCAAAGATTGTAACCATTGTACTCCTAGTACAACATCGGCACCTCCCATTGGAATGGAAAGCATTGGAATATTCAATACATATTCCCCCATGGTTAGCTTGATATTATGGCATTTTCCAGAGAAATTTATAGTTCCTTCATTTGAAACCATCACTTGACACTCTGGTGTTGGGTATAGGAAGCAATTCAATTCCTTAGCTACCTTACAATGAATAAAATTATGGGTACTACCTGAATCAATCAACACTATTACCTTTTTCTTCTTGATATGTCCTTCTATCTTGAGAGTTTAAGGAATGGTAATTCCTGCCAATGCATTATAGGATATGGTCGGACTCATTTATTATTTCTCTAGGCTTGGTTCCTGGTGTATATCCTCTTCTTGTTCATTTTCTTCCTCCTCTTCACAATCTATGTAAAATAATTTCTTCTTAGCACACTTATGACCTTTAGTGTATTTTCTATCAGAACTGAAGCAAAGCCCTTTTTCTCTTTTTTATTCCAATTGTTTTGGTGTCAACCTTGTAGGTTGTGGAAGTCTAGGAGTAGCAACAATTTCATATTTATAGATGTGAGTGGTAGGCTTCCTTGTCACCATAATTTTACATTCAAATTTTCTTGCCAACCTGAATGGCTTCTCCAATAAATTAGCTTCCCAAAGGCAAACCTCATGTTGGATGTTATCCTTTAAATTACCTATGAAAACATCAATCTTGTGTTCCTCTGGAATATCAATTACCCTTATATTAAATTTTTGGAAGTCCTTAATGTGTTCCACCACCAAACCCTTTTGTTTGAGATTTATCAATTGGCTAAAGAAGGTGTTGCTTTTTGTATCCTCATAATGTGTTATCATTTCCTCTGTAAAAATTGACCAAGTGACAATTTTTTTATGGGAGAAAAGCCATTGATACCATACAAATGTATTTTGTTCTAAATTTAAAGTTTCCATGCATACCTTTTGCATGCTTTGCACATTATTGAGATCAAAATATTGTTCCATATGTAGTATCCATGTTACGGGATCCTTGCCATCAAACTTCCTCATATCGATCTTTGGAATATGGTGGGTATTCAATCCAACATTAGAGTTTATGAAATCACGATTAACATTTATTTTTTTCTCATCATGAGTTTACTCTACTATCTTTTTGCCATTAGGAATCATTTCTTATATCAACTTTGTCAAACCTTCCATGTATGCTTTTAGATCATTATTCATGTCTTCCATTTTTTCTTCCATGTCATCCATCTTAGCTTCCATGCCATTCTTCAAAACATCCATCTTAGCTTCCACGCCTTTCTTCAAACTATTCATCTTACCTTCCATGCCATTATTCAAAACTTTCATTTCATTTTTTGTTTCTTTTTGCGAGAGAAAAAGGTGTTGCACTTGCTCTTGTAATTTTGATATATCATGTTGCACTTCTTCCTCTTCATGAGTCATAGTAAATCCTTTTGTGGGCTTAATGGGTGTTGAATTATTTTTAGGGGGCATTTTAGAACCCAATACTGATATCTATGCTTCAATATGCCCTTGGAATCACTTCAAACTGATTTTTCAAACAAGACTTCTGCAATTTGAAAAAAAATAGACACATTTATCTTCTATTTGAGAAGCTCCATATTGAAACTGGTGTATCTCTGCAATTTCGAATCTTCAAGATCTAAATTTATGTCATGTATTAGCCCTTTGAGTCCTCTTTCCCATGCCATGGGTTAGACGTGATTTTGATTCTTCAATACAAAGTTATGCCCAATCTCCCACAATGACCTAATTATGGACTAGTTCAGTAGAGATAACTTGTACATCGTTCCACATGTCATTTTTTCTTCCTTCGGCTTTTAAATTGATACAAAAGAAACTACAGTTAGTTTGCTTTTGGACACTTTTTAAAGAATTCCAATATTATCCCCAGAGATAGAGTTATGATGATTTTCCAAGGTCACCTATTTTAGATGAAATTCGGGAGCCTGCAAAATCCCTAACTTCCACAGATCATATCTCTGAAAATATTTCGAACCAAGATCTGAAATTTTTACATGATGTTCCTCAAGAGTTCTTCACAAATGGGTTTTTTTTTTAGCATTTTAACCTTCGTAGAAAAAATTTATATCGCAAATGCCACGATGACCTGTTTGAAGTAGCAAAACCCTAGAATTCAAAACTCTAATACCAAATGTTATGAAACCAGCTCCAAAAATAGAAAAAAAGTGAGACCAATGCCTTATAAATCAACCACTTCGAGGGGGAAACCTCCTTTACGTTATATAAATGAACAATTCTTAGATGATTCAAATGACAAAACCTCCTTTCTATATATAGGAATCCATGGGGTCACAATATAATCCTGGACGACCTAACAATAATAATGTAAGGGCACAACAATAAGAATAGTGGGGTTTTATGAGGCACAATAATAACAATATGGAGACTATAGGGGTACAATAATAACATTAAGGGGGCTATAATAACAACAAGGGACTACACTAGTAATATAGGGACCCAACATGGATTGATTCTAATTGTTTGATTAATTATTATATTAAAATTTAATATTTATATTATAATTATAATTTATATTATAATTTTGATATAGTTTAAATTATAATATAAATATAATATAATAATATTTTAAGTAATTATTAACTTTTGTTTAATTCTATTTTTAATTAAATTTGTAATTAAGTAAAATTAATTACAGAATTACAATTAATTAGTATTAATTAATTAATAACTGTAATCTAATTTAGGATTAAAATTTAATTAAAAAAATTTATTTTTAGCCTAGGCAACAAAAATTCCAGAATTCTGGTAATTTTGACTCATTAACTTTGGAAGCTCATAGAATGATTTTTACTTGGCCAAATGAGGCCTAGGACAGCTCATTGGAAGGATAAAATCATGGAGAAAATTTATGAAGTGGTTACATTTCCATATTTGATCATTTATTGGGTCTAAAATCCAGCATAATATCAAGCTCTGATTTTTTTTAACAAAACTAATTTCAGAGTTTAATTTTCTGCATTTTCATTTGCCCACAACTTCTTCTGAATGCAAATCCATTCACCTATTTTATCCTTGACCAATTAGAACATTACAGACATCAATATAAACATATGATTCATTTTCATTAATTATTTAATTAAGTTTTGATTCTATATGATTTAATTCCAGATTTGGCATTATTGATTTTATTTTTTCATTTTGATTTAGTTTTGATTTGTTTTGCAAGAAAACAGTTAAAGTGATGAGGAGAAGAAGATATCAATCAATGAGAATGATCCAGAAATAAAAGAATGGAATTTGAAGCCAATGAAAATTGATGGAGCAGATTTATTCTTCAACAAACTTCCTTGTTGAGAATTCTTTTTGTAAATTTTATAAATAGCAGGTTGTAGAATGTATTAGGGGCTTCTCTTCTCTGTAATTCTAAAATTCTTGAAGGCACTATTGTAAAAGGATTTAAAGTTGTAGGGTATAGGAGAGAAAGCTCAGATCTGGGGGATTATTTGAGGGTTTTTATTTTGCATTTTGAATTATGTATGATGGGCAGAGTTTGCACTACTGCAACTCTTGTTATAACAATATAAGTTCAAAGATTATAGATGACTATTAGAGACCAGAGCCAGAGAAACAGATTCAATAAATTGGTATTTATAATACCATTGTTTAAAATAGGGGTTTCATTTTATGATAGCAGGAATGTGTCATTTTATTCATATTTGTGCACTATTGTTAATATGAGTAATTTGTCTCAATTATATGTTATTATTTATCTATGATATTATGGTTTTATTTCTAATTTGTACTCAGAAATTTGTCTTTTAAATACTGATTTAACAAAGAGTGATATGTTATGAACTATTTCCTCATATTATTGTTTAATTATTCAAATCATTGATTTAACAATCAATATCATTTTTGTGAACTACTTCCTACATGTTATTGGTTGATTATCTCAGTTAAGAGGTCTCTTAATAGAATATATTTTGGCATTCATAATGTCAGTTAATTGAACTATTTCATTAAATCGATATTCATTATAAGCCAAACATATTTAAATCCCAAGCATTTAAATAAATTTCTCTCGGTTGGGCTAGATCTATATCTGCCTAATTGAGATAATATTAGGATAATTTTCCATTTGCTTTGCATTTAGATTTAATTCTAAGTTATTATAATTCCTCTTCCCAAAAAGGAAAAATTTAGTTGTTGCTTGGTTGAGTCCCATATCAGCTTAAGGATCACGTTCTTTCCTGATCAGAAAGAGGGTTGATCTGATGTCTCTTCTCCATTAGTAGATGAAAGTCATATTTTAAGCCATTAGAGATGGAGAGAAGGTAATTGGACCTAGTTTAACCAGTCGGAACCACCATTTCAACAGCAAAGGAGCTTCTTTAAGGTCCGGAATGGGTGGTCTCCCTCAAGTGTTATAGGCAGACATTTTTGGTCCTCAATACCTCCCTAGTTGAGAGGGATAGATAGGCACACCATCATTGTCTTCGCTTGTGAATAAAGAATGGAGGATTGGGTAAGAATCTGACATCTGATACTCTTTGAGGATGTGGTATGGAATCCAAGGTAAGAGTAGTCATAGAGGACTAATATTCTTTGAGGAATCGGAATCCAAGATAAGAATAGTCCTGGAAGGGCATACCCTCTAAACACCCAAGTGGGGTATGATCCTTGAGAGACAATGATGATAGTGTCTATAAATCATTGGTCTCACCAGGATTGTGCTCTAATCTTGTGGAGAGATAGAGTTTTTAGTCAAGTCCTTGCTATGTGACAATGTTGGTTGGTCTGATGCTATATAGATGGGTTAGCAATCTGACTCTTCTTATGAGAATTATTCAGATTGAGAATGTCCAAGTACCTTGTAATATTCCCTTTCTTGATTTGGTCAAAATGGATGGAATCTGTCCATGGAATTTACCGTGGTATTTTCCCATGGTATTTTCCTTAAGTTTTTGATGGAATATAATAAAGTAAGGTCTCTAGAGAGTCCATTAAACCTATAAAATGGGATAGAAGCTAGGAATCTGGAGTCATTCGATTTTATCTATCTTATTGTGTTTTTCTTGAGAACTTGGCATGGTCAGTTCCATTTTGATCCCAAGGACAAAAACCTTGTGGGTGTTATTTTGTCTAATGGATCCATCCAGGGTCCACAACTGTGCTTCAGTCTTTTTTGTTTTGTTTTAATGAGCAGTCGGGCAGGCCACTATAGGGGCTCAGTTATTTTTGTATGTGCATGTACTCACTTACTTAGCTAATAATATAAATAAAGGATGCATTTCCAAATCTCGTTTTGTTCATTATTTGATCACAAATATTTTTAACAAGAACACTAAATCGTGATTATCTGAGAATTTTTAAAATTTGGGATATTATAGTGGTATTAGAGTTGTGCATCCTACCAACCTAAGGATTTTATGTAGGAAAATTCGATGGGATTTATTCACACCCTAGCCTTCATTTCCATATTCGGTGATATTTGATATCACCCTAATTGGTCTCTAATTATTTGTTTTCTGAGATTAGTTGGCAGACCAATATTAGCAGAGGGTTTCTTGTTATATTCTGGAGTTTTCCATGGGGTTTGAAGGCACTGGTTCTTTGGTAAATCTACAGGATTTATTTGTTCCATGAAGTGCCACCGAATTCCATTGTTGGGATCCACTGTTTCGTTGGAAGGCCAGCAACCCATACTAGTTGTCCCGTTGATTGAAATACCATAAAAGGGCCAATAGGTCAAACCATTTTGCGCCTGTCATACAAGCTAATCTCATACGAATAACTGTGTGTGATCCACCAAATCTCATTTCGTGGAGTCTCTCTCATGCATGTGAACGAAATCTAATGCCATCGTGTAGATGAACGTGTGAAGGATCTGGGAACAAGTGTTGGGGTAGTTTATCAATTTTTTTAACTATCCCTATTATAAGAGTCAAGAATCATCATTTGAGGGAAGGATCGAATGACTACCATATCTATCACTTAGAAGTCGACTCCTCGATGCGCCAAGGGTGTATATTTTCCAATTGAGAAGGGATCGTAGTCCTGAAATAAGTATCAACAGTTCACAGATTGGTAAAGAGGAGTGACAAAAAATCTTTCTGGAGGTTTGAAACATAGATCTCCCAACAATCGTGTCATTTGTTCACCTTAATTGTGATCAAACATGTATGGCAGGAGTCGTAATAATCCTTCTAGTGATTGACAATTTTCAAAGGCCAAATTTCCATAATTCTCCCAATAGACTGAGCTTGAGTGCATCAGATGGGATCATTTGCATGATCTACTGTGGTTAGTCTTGGTCAATTTCTACTATTTAATTTATTATTGATCATTGGTTGGGGTTGTCATGATTTAAAGTTCTCATGTTGATCAACAACATACTGGAAACAATATATGCACCTACATCAAATAAGACCATAACTGTATCTTGTCGAAGTCTAGGGAAAAAGGGCCAGAGCAACCGTTTACCTATGTTGGAGGTTCTGGCAACCAAAATGTGAGCCTCAAGCACAGGATAATGGAGGAAAAGGATGGAAATGGAGGCATAAAAGCGAGGTTCAGAAGCGTAACACAAATGTATAGGGATTGGAAAATGAAGTGGAATGACTTACTAATTTATCTAGGGCTTTTGATGCTTATTCCTGCAAACAAACCTGCAGATTCATGCACGAAAAACAGACAAAATGCGTGATAAAAATAGTGAATAGAAAGAATTTTTTGGCCTGTGGGAAGGTCAACCCTGCTCGGACTCTATTGACAGAGATGAGAGGGGAAGGCTTGACCACAAATTTTGGATTTTATTCTCCACTCTATTACTCTCGTTAGCAAATGAAGAACTACAATAGAAAACTGAAAGAAAAAATTAAACAACAATGAAACTATCAGAAGCAGAACTAACTAAATGACAGAAACAAAACTAGCTAAATTACAGAAAGGAAAGAATGAAAACAACAGAGAAGTTGAGGCACATGGGTTAGGCCCTAACCCACGAGCCCAGCTTTCTGGAAATAAATCGGTAAAGTGGAGTCTATCTGCTCATTTTAGAAAGAGAATAACCTTGTTACATTTCTGAAAGTTTGATCACTGAGTACAATAAAAAGCTTAATAGCTTGCAAAAAAAGTTCTGAATGGAATCAAATCCTTCCAAGCTCTAGCTCTACTCTATTTATTCTACAGGGAGACTACCAATAACTCCCTTGAAAATAGTGATTGAGTCCACTTGACTCCAAGTAAACATAGATTGAGTGCACTTCGTCTTCAGTTTTCTTGACTGCCTTTGATAGTTAAGGAGGGTGGACAACCCCTTGAATCTCTCCAATATTTCTCAATAATATCCTGATATTGTGCTTCATTATTTTCTTAAATCTTGATCTTCCAGTGGCAGAGAGCAAGTCCCTAAATCATCTCCTTCTCCAAATCTACATAATCTGCCCAATATTCTCACAATATTCTACACAAATAACCAATATTAGGCACACATATGAAATTACCTTTAATCCTTCCTAAGAACATATTAAAGGATAAGAAAACATTATTAAGTGTAGAAGGAGATATTTAATATGTGTTTTCATGTGCATAAGGAAGGTAGATGGGCGTAAGAAAGGTTAGACAGGCCTTAATTTATGCCTAATTTAGAGGCCCATCATATAGGCCTTGAAGAAATCCTAGAGAACACCCAGAAAGTTCTTGATGAGCTAGTAAGAATATATGGTCATTTACACAACAATACCTCCATAGGCCAAAATGATGGTCAAAGTAGCATACCATTCTCAAAAAGGGTCCATGTCATCCTGCAGCAGAAGAAATCATGCGAAGTGAAGGAAGGAAAAGGAAGAGGATCTAAGCTCTTCACACTTGGATATGAATTACACAAACAAATTAAATCATAGACATTCATAAATTGGAGGAATTAGACACATGTCTCTCGGAGGTGGGGCAGCCAAAATGGAAGAAACTGAGTTGGGATCTCAAGCCATCTATCCTTGCATTAATACAACCCAAACTTTGGGAACATCCTTGTGAAGAGGTCAGGCTCACAATTTCTTTGTGTCTCAACAGGGTCATAACTCTAACATCGCCAATACTTCCCTACAATAATGATCTCGTGATAGATATATTGCACCTGATAGTAGAAACCATTCAGGGGTTAAATAACATCATGTTGAATCCTACCTTTCAAAAGCGGTGCAGAATTTTAAAACTCATGGCAGAGTTTATCTTTGGCACCTTTATGTTGAATTTGGAATGTGACGATTTAATATTTCAGTTAATACGAATATTTTACACCAACATTGCATTAGCTCATCCATACTATGTCAAAAAAAGCATGCAAAAGATTGTGTCTCTATTCTTAGAAGGATATGCTGACATCTACAAGATACTAAGATCCAAATTATTGACCATTTGGGGGAAGGAATGACAGGGATCACCAACTACCTATGATCTAGTCGAGAAGTTGGTCAGGAAAAACATAAAATTTCTCAGAAGGGTGTTAACTAGGAAGGAGTTGAGAAGGATTGATGGAGGAAGCAAGAACAAAATCTGTAGCAAGAATGAACTAACCAAGATAGGACTATGCTTTATCTTTAAGGGACTTAGGGCCCTTAACCATTCATGTCTAGGTGATACTGAGGAAACAAGGTCAATGTAGTTAGAGACTTCTTCATATCACAGGGATTCATCCATAGCTGGTTTCACTGGTTTTCAAAAGAGAACATATGAAGGATCCAAGCAGTCAAGTATAAATGGTGAGAAACAACACCATGTTTTTCATAGAGACTTGCAAGATAAGCTGATGATAATCAATCAAATTGATAAAGTACATGGGGAAAGGAAGGGGGTAATTCCTCCTAACAATGTGGTAAAATCTTGTACAATTGAGTCCATAGATATCCAGGAGGACATCCATAAAGAGTATGTGAAATCATGTGTATATTTGGCAACCAGAGAGGGTGAACAATAGATTATCCCCACACATGGAGAAGGTCGAGAAGAAGACATTCAAGGAGACCCAAGTGAGGAGCAAGTTGTAATAAACCATAATGATGAGCATGATCATGAGGGGAAGCATGAAAAATATAGTTTGCAGGATGAGCCATTACTAAAGAGTTAGTCAAAGGTTCAAGCTGGAACTATGATAGTTGAGCATCCGATGAAGACTGATGTAAAGGAATTCAATAGGGAACCAGAATTTCTAGTAGAGGAATTTTAGGAAAGGATCATGCATTTCAAGATAGATCTTATGATGATGAAGAGGAGAGTCTGGACAGTCTGAGACACTATCTTACAAGAGAATAGAAAAATTGAGGAGCTCATAGGGGTACATGTCGAATCAATGACCAAGTTTTCTAGTGTTGAGGAACGACTCAAGTCCCTCACAAGGCAGCGAGAGGAATACATAGATAAGGCTTGCAACACTACCAACCCACCTTTGTACATTGGAAGAGTAGGGTAGAGTTATCCAAACACATCATGTTGGGCGACTGAGTGGAGCATCATGATATGAGCATCGAGCAACATCAGCATAGTATATTTGCGGGTATTCATCATTCCCAAGGCATGGATTGGCACAATATTATGAGTTGGAACTCTATTGATGGGTTAATTCCTATGCGGATACTCACAGCCAAGGGAATATTGCAGTTTAGGCCCTTTAGCATAGAAAATGATGAAGGGCTGAGGTGGTACCACAACCCACAGGTCCCAGGACTTAGGTGACATTGGGATCCAGGATAATCCATTGGGGTTGTGATTGGCTGGAGGATTATTGGGGATCTAGATGAATTTATCAAGGGAAGGATTGATCATAGGATTGTTTGGGATCTAGGTATCGAAGGAACCATTCAATATCATTTACCATGAAGGTATGGAATAGCACACTGTGTTATATGGGATCTAGGAATCAATGATTTTTTTGTGAATAGTAGTGAATTTCTCGAGGGCAAGCAATCTTTAGGCATGAGGATTTGTAATATTCGCTTTCTTGATCTGGTCAAAATGGATGGAATTTTTCTATGGAATTTACCCTGGTATTTTCCCATGGTATCAACCCATGGTATTTTCCTTCGTTTTTCGAGGGAAAACAATAAGGTAAGATCTCTAGAGAGTCCATCAAGCCTATAAAACGGGATAGAAGCTAGGCATCTAGAGTCATTCGGGTTTATCTATCTTATTCTGCTTTTCTTGAGAACTTGGTTTGGCTAGTTCATGTTTGATCGCAGGGACGAAAACCCCATGGGTGTTATTTTTTCTGGTGGATCCATCCAAGGTCCACGATTGAGCTTCACTCTTTGTTTTATGTTTTAATGAGCATCCATGCATGCCATTGCAGGGGCTCAGATATTTTTGTATGGGCGCATACTCGTTTCTCTAGATAATAATATAAATAAAGGGTACATTTCCAGATCCTATTGTGTTCAGTATTTTATCGCAATTATTTTTAACTAGAACACTAAAGTGTGCTAGATATGTCATATTTTTTTAAGATTTGGGATATTACATACCTTGTATGGATTATGAATACCTCCCTAGTTAATATGGAGTGTTCAAATATCTAACTAGGTTTGGTCTTCATAATGACATATGTAATTGTGATTTTATGTATTTGATGTAATGAGAAAAATGAATTTATTATTGTTTTCTTTAGGCATGGGTTTCATGCTCAAGAGGAATTTATTTTTTAGGTCAAGCTCCCATTAAGAGCTTCTAGGGCTTATGATTCAATGTCATGTATGAATGACCCATTTGGGCATGCCACATATTGTAAAAAGAAATTATTAGAGTCAAAGTAGAGTCAAAATAACCCTCCAAGATAAAGTCAAGTGATAACAAACAAGTCGACCTACTCAAGCAACAAGTCAACCTAAAACAATGACAAGTCGACCTAATATCAAGTGACTGGAAGCCTATATATAGGACTCTCAACCTCATTCAAGGAGGTAGATTACACACATTAAGAAGTTCGATAAAATGGGTGAAGAAGTAGCATCAATTCATGCGAAGAAGAGGAAGTCAAGAAGGAAGAAAGATCAAAGTGATTTTGGAACATTTTGGGGCTATTTATATTCACACGTGCGAGGGTACTATGGTTTATCCAACTACAACAAATCAGAGGTACAATGAACTCAAGGAGGTTGAAACAAGTCAAGGAAAAAGGTTATCTTGTAGGCCAAAGTCACAAAGTGACTAGCACAAGAAAAGCGAAGGAGGAAAAGGGCTAAAATTTCCCTAATTTGTCACACGTGTGGAAGTTGCACTCAACTACAGAAAGCCGAGAATTGTAGGAAGAAAGGCTGAAAATTTTAGACTAGGGTTGTAGGGCCAAGGGTTAAAGAAGAAGGAAAAATTGTAGCAGCATCAAGAAGAAGTTGACTTTGACTTGAGGCAAGGATTGACTTGGTCTTGGAGGAGTTTTTTGTGAAGGGTTAGGTCTTGGAATTCGTCAGTTGAAGATTCTATAAGAAGAAGAATTCTTGTGGGTTTTCCTTTCAAGATAGAGAGATAGGTCGCCTATATATTGTGTCCTTTCTCTTATCATTCTTTATGGTTTGATAGTTGTTTTATGAAGAAAATACTAATAATAAACAAGGGAATAAGAAGCTAAACAAGAAAAGTTAAAATATACCACAGACATTTATCAAAGAAGAGAAATCACCTACACTTGTTGCCCCTAGATTTCTCAACATAAAGCACATGATCCATGTGCTTGAGTAAAGAGTGCACGAGAATCCCAAAAATTCCTGGTGTTCATACGCTTGTAACCTGCATCACTCTAACATTTTGTATATTCTATAATTGAAACTATTAATAACACAGTAGTAGTGATATCCTCACATTGGCATAGGAGAAAGTATAAAAAAATACATAAAAATATAGACTAAATTACCATTTTTTTAGTTGGAAAAAATAAGAAATTAACTATATAATGAACTCAACATGATGAAATCAAGGAAGGATGTAAGAGAAATATGGATGACACACAACCTACCCTAATGTACCCTAATATATCATAATTAATTATGTGTTAGTATAAGGTTTAAGAAGTTGGCTACAAAATGGAAAGGACAGCTTCACCCCATCAAAGTTGGTCAAGTAAATAAAATCATCTCCAATAACTTCATGAGTCTTTTATGGACATGAAACATCATCTACTATCATCAAATTTCCTTTTTTTCAAATCTTATCCCTTTAACATAATGATTAGGGTTTTTTTGGGTTATATGTCTCCTTTTTGTTTTTACCCTTTCATAAAATGAATGTGTTATAAATGTTTGCATACTAGGCGAGGATAATTCATCAAGATTAATGATACTACTTGATCTTATGAATATTTACCATCAAAGTCTACCTTCTAGTATAATTACTATCATCAATGTAGACCTTCTAGTTTTATTCTTTCATTAACCGCAATTAAAACCGAGTTCTTTTTAGTGAGACTTTTTGGAAGCTTTTCAGGGGGATTTTTCTGGTCTAATTTCTCTAAAATCCGGCACAAATTTATTGAAATCACAAGCTTGATGGGTAACCCCTGCACAATCGAAGTGCCTAGGTTTTTCAGGGTGTTGAATCCATATATACAGTCAAAAAGCCAGTTTAAATAACACAATACAAGATTTCACCTCAATTTTTTCAGCAAAATTCCAAGACCAGAAAGTCAAAAAATCACACTAAAAACAACTCCAATTAAAATTATTCTTTTAACTTTTATTCATTCAACTTCCAATACCCTCCGTATAAGTCACACTTAGCATAATGAACCCATCCAAACTTCAATACCCTCCATATAAACCCTTACACTTTATTACTCCTTGGGATAAGTAAGTGGTTCTTTGTTAGTGAGGTGCAGCATTTCAAAACTACGAAGTAAAATAGCTTTGCATAGCATTCTCAAACTTTTGATGTGATTGTTTCGATTGTTTTGTATGATATAGAGAAACATCATTATGGATTTAGAAGGGGCTCATCATGATAAGAATTTTCCATTTTATCGCCGTAGCAACAACGTCACCAGGTTAGACGAGCGTGATGAGCAGTTAAAAATACCTGAGTACCGGATTAGGATTTATGATTAGGAGCTAAAATTAGTTTTGAGTGAAACTTAAGATAGGCTTGCCATAAAAATTATAACATAAACTTACATAATTAAAACGAATTGTTTTTCGGTTGATTATTATGGCAGTCGAATTTGGGCAAAATTCTTGTTGCTTCTTGTTTAGTCATAAAGCACGTTTTAACTTATGATTCCACGCATATTTAGAATTTTGAATCAAAACTTTGAAAACACTTAAAAATCAGTGAATTTACTAGAATCATAATTTAAGGCACTCGATTGGATAAGGGTAGGGAGTCATGCGGTTTGTAACAAGAGTATAATGAATTTTAATTTATATATTAAAAAAATTTCTGTCCAGTCGTTGAAAGAAAAAATTAAAATAGGAAAGAAGCCTAACTTACTGTCACAAATCTTCCTGCCTTCTCACAAATATTTATTTTTAATTAAAATTGAACAATATCACTATACACAATGTAACTATGTCATTTTAGAACTTCCATTCCTGGTTGCCCAAAACTATCAATATGCTGAACTTGCATAGGATTCTTGTATATTCGTACAATTGACGTATAAACAATGTAAATATGTCAATTTAATTTGAATTTGTTATTTAAATTTAGTAATATAATTTTATAAGATTGTGATTTTTTTATTATAAGTGATTTTAATAATTTTTGAGCATTCAAATTCTGCAAATTACAAAATTAAGATTTTAAATTTTTCTATATCAAATTTCGAACAAAATCAACATTAAAAAAAAAAAAAATCAAAACACTTATGATGTGGATATACATAAAAATTTGATCAATAATTATGTTATTTTTGACATATGATCTAGAACATATTATTTTGACATATTATCTGAAACATATATGTATTGGTTTTTGGTTAATACAAATCAGCTTTTTTCAAATTGATGTTGTTTTTGTTATTAAATTGATTAATTAAAAAAATATCATACCAATATGAGTTAGTGTTTTAGATATGTAGTATTAATAAATAATGGTATTACCATGATATTGTACCAAAATCTATTTACAAATTAAGAATTTTCATGGTAAAGTGAAAATAAATCTACAAAATTAAAATTTTGTTACATATTTTTTATATATATTTATTTAACTAGTTTTTTTTCCAAAGAAAAAATGGAACCATCTATTAAGTATATAGAAAATTACATAGTATATGCATATAACATTCAAAGAACTGCATTTTTTTGCGCCGAGAGGGAGAAAAGTGAGTTTAGCTGATTAGGAGGAGAAACACCTATCTAATAGAACGAAATTACTACAGTAATAAAAATAAATAAATAAAAAATTATTTAACTGTAAACTTTGGGGATTAGTTATAATAGCGGTCCTTGGCAATTATGAACAGTTGACATTTAACAATGTATTTGTTAAAATGTATTGTGATTACGGTGATTACAAGTTGATTGATATGCGATGTTGTACATTTAATTACCACATATCTTTGACGTGGCATTTGGGTTTCATATCATAGATCTGGAGGTTTCGCTTGTGATGCAACTTTAATTCCTGAAATATATGTATCATTGTTTTTTTGAACTTTGGATCCAGTACTGTTCATTGCCTCGAGATTATCCATTCGTACTATCGATCCGACCCTGGCGAGTATCTGGCCGTCGATGGCAACCCTGATCCGACGGTGCAGATTTGTTAGGGTTGGGTAATGCCTACCCCGCCCGTAACTGACTCTTCAGTCATTGCCGCGCTACGTCGGAGCATCTGGAGGCAGGGTCTGCGGCCTTAGGGTTCCTGTTCCGTCTCCACCCTGCTCAGTTGGTCGATGGGGTTTCTTGTACGAGAACAGTTCGGCTTAAACTCACCAGGTAACCTTTGGCAGCTCCGAAATCTTGTTTTCTGGTTCCCAACTTGTGTCATATGAGTTTTTGCTTCTTCCTCTAGCCTAAGCGTCCATGGAACGCACACTAACTGCGGATAGAGGTCTAATGTTCTTTCGTCTCGGCTGCCAATTACCCAGCAGTCCATCTTCGTTCCATGTGCACCATCTGCGTTTGCACAGGTACTGTTACTTTTAGCTATTTGGTTAGAATTTTCATTGTTTTCACCTTGGCCTCCGTGCACTAATGATTTGGGGGTTTTGTTAACAGGTGCAGAGTTGGTTTATTCACCAGGTACATCCCCCTCCGTTCAGCTGCTACCGAAATTGCTAGGCTTCGGCTTCAACCGGCTAATTTCATCGTTCTGTGCACAGGTATTTAAACCCTTGCTATGGGAAATATGTGCCGAACCCATTTCCATTGTTCATGGCCGAAGGCGTTGGGATTTTGGCAAGCGCCTATGCTACCTAGCCTTTGTTAAATTCCGACTTATCTTATGATTATGAATGTATATAAATTTTTGTTATACCCTACCAGGGTTTTTGCGGCTCTTTGTTTATCTAGATTTTTTGCTAGGGTTGTTGCCCCTCCGGCACCTTATGCTACTTTACGCTTCTTTATGCTCCCTGCCCTGTGACGGGGTTATGAACACTGGCAGTCTCAATCAGGCGTGAACTGATATGTAACCCTTGTCATGGCTTGACGGAATTTTGGTGATGTGTTGTTCATTATGGGTTCAATGGATAACAGGAAATTATGTTTACTGTGTAGTTAATTTCGATTCAGTGCATATTTTCAGTTTTACAATCTATATTTTCCGATGAATTTTTGTGAGGCGTTCACTGGTGATTATTTGTGTCTTCAGACATTCATACCTGTTGTATTTATGATTACTTATTCAGCCACAGGCCAGTTCATGTTATTTTGGTTGGGTGCTGCACTCTGTCACACTGTGCAATTGCTTTATTTATTGTTTTCAAGAATAAGACGTTAACTCAGGCGGACCTCTCTATACGAACCTCTCTTGATTACATTAGACTGTATTAGTAGTGTCCGGACCACTTATTAGTCCGAGTTCTCATAAGGAGAGAGACGACCAACCCAGAGGCCTGGTTTGCAGGCGCTATGGGTTAACGGTCTCCCTCGTCCATGATGGTTATGTAGGGATATTTTCTTTAGGAATGAGGAAAGAAAAATGCCTCTTCTTACTGCTTTATTCCTGGTTCTAGACTGTACAGGTTTTATTGTTTATATCTGTTGCTTCGTTCATCTACAATAAGAACTCATTCTTTTAAAATCTACTATTCCGAACTATGTGTTGTTACTGAAATAAAGACAGTTCTATTAAATATTTCCATGGTTGTCTCTTGTTCTAATTTGCATACTGTTCTGGAAACAAAAGAACAGTTCTGTCACATTCTACAGTTTTTCTTCTATATATATATATATTATCACTGATATAAATGAAACAGTTCTGTCAATATTCAACAGTCTATCTTCTGTTCTAAATATAAATATATACAGTTACTGGAATAAAAGTAACAGTTCTGTCATTATTCTACAGTTTGTCTCATGTTCAGCACAGGGCAGATTTATAACCCTCTAGTAGGTCTTAATAACCAGAAAACCAATAATTATCTTTCCGATAATACAACTACTAAAACAAAATCTACTCATATGTCCCGAGTTTCGAGTGAAGTAGTGTATGTGCCTCCCTTCCACGAGCTGGGCGATCACGTCCTGCAGCTCTCCCCCGAGCTCAAGTCTGAGTCGTTGTTAGTTTCAGAAATTCTGGAGGAGGTTCTCAGGACAATCCGGTCCAATACTCTCCGACTCCAGTGAAAACAGTAGTACTGGGGAGTTCACGGGACAATCCGGTCCAGAACTCCAACCCAGGGTATTATCTGTTCTGGAAAAGAAACAGTCCTTGCTTCCAGTCCACAGAGTGTTTTTTGTGCACAGATCCAACCCAAAACTCCCCTTGGAATGTTTTATTTATTCCAGAGTTTTTTGGATAACTGTGAAACTGTTTTCTAACTAACATCAGATCTTGATTTTACTTTTTACCAATCATTTACTTATGAAACCACTTCCACAGTAAATCTTTATTAAAATAAACATTTCATTTTTTTCACATATTCTTATTTAAAAGAAAAATAACACAACAATACAACTAATCCTTAGTTATTTGTTTCCACTTAAAATGGTGGTTACAGTTGTCCCCCCCTAAGGAGAACACCGTCCTCGGTGTTTCTATTCTCTTGCAGAAAAAAGCTCTGGATAAGCTTCACGGACGAAACTCTCGTCTTCCCAAGTGGCCTCCTCAGGTCCAAAGTGCTTCCATTGCACTTTAACCTGGGCGATGGCTCGTCTCCGGAGCATGATTTCCCTCCGGTCTATTATACTGTGAGGCTCGACCAGAAACTCTCCGTCCGGTTCTACCTGCACACAAAGAACTTATGTTAGTTTTGTAAGTCTCTAACATCATATTATCATTTTAACCATCATGCATTCATTACCTGAATGTTTTGCCAATGGATTATGTGTCTAGGATCATGAACGTATCGTTTCAATAATGATACATGAAAGACATTATGCACCCGGATGTGGCTAGGAAGCGCTAAGCGATACGCCACTGGTCCCACTCTTTCCAATATTTGGAAAGGACCACAGAATCGAGGTGCTAGCTTTGCACAAGATGCCCATCTTAATGTGCTTTTCTTCGGTTTAATCCGGACATATACGTGATCTCCAACTTCATACTCACTGTATGATCTCTTCCTGTCCGCGTACACCTTCTGCCTGTCTTGCGCTACCTTCAAATTCTGTCGGATCTTCTTTACCTCCGATTCCATTTCGGCTAGCATATCTGGTCCCAACATAAGTTTAGTGTCTGGGCTGCTCCAATTAATGGGGGTTCTACACTGCCGTCCGTATAACGCCTCAAACGGACTCATCCTTAAGGATTCTTGATAACCATTGTTGTACGCAAATTCTATCAAGTGTAAATACTCTTCCCATTTAACGGGTTGCTGCATAACGTACATCCTTAACATGTCTTCCAGTATCTAGTTCACTCGCTCGGTTTGACCATCTGTTTGCGGATGGTATGCAGTACTAAAATGTACTTGCGTCCCTAAACCTGTAAACAGGGCCTTCCAAAAAGCGGATGTGAACTTCACATCTCTGTCCGAGATAACGGTCTTAGGAATGCCATGCAGCCGAAAGATTTCACGCATAAATAAGTCCGCTATCTGTACTGTCTTATAAGTGGATTGGACAGGTATAAAATGTGCTGATTTACTTAGCCGGTCCACTACGACCATTATAGAGTCATTTCCTCGTTTTGTTTTTGGTAGTCCAGTAATGAAATCTAATGAGATTACCTCCCATTTCCATTCAGGGATAGGTATGGGCTGCATTAATCCAGCAGGATGCCTATGCTCCACCTTCACTTTCTAGCACTCTAAACACTTATTCAGATAATTCGCTATATCCTTTCTCATACCAGACCAACAGTAATCCTTTCGAATAGCAGTCAGCATCTTTTGATATCCTGGGTGTCCAGCATAATTGCTCTTATGATATTCATCTAGTATTATGGTTTTTAGTTCCATACGGTTTGGAATAACTATCCTTTTCTTGAAAACCAGCATTCCCTCTTGGTTAATCTCATAACCTTCCTGTCTACCTTGACCTTCTGGTGCTTGTGTTTGCTGCCATAGATATTTATATTCAGGGTCCTTGTCTGCTTCCCTTCTGATTTGATCCAGAAATCTGGTCTCCACTCGGTTAACATATAACTCATAAATGCCGTGCAGTTTTCTGCTCAAAGCATCTGCTACCTTGTTCTCTTTACCTTTCACATGCTGTAAATCTATATCAAACTCGCTCAGGAAAGCATTCCATCTTGCTTGTCGGGAGTTTAAATCAGCCTGTTTAAAGTAGTTGGTTAAACTACTATGATCAGTTTTTAATACAAACCTTTTTCCGAGTAGATAATGTCTCCATACTTGGAGAGCGTGCACAACTGCGGTCAGCTCCAAATCGTAAGCTGAATATCGCTGCTCATGATCTTTTAGCTTGCGAGATTCATAGGCTATCACTCTTCCCTCTTGTGATAGTACAGCTCCCACACCCTCCTTGCAGGCATCTGTACAAACTTCAAATTCCTTATCCGGGTCTGCCACACTTAATACAGGTGTTGTTGTCAGTAACTGCTTCAATTTTTCAAAACTAACCTGACATTCCTTGGTCCATCTAAAAATCTTTCCCTTCATTTGCAGGGAAGTAATGGGAAAGGCTATTTTTGAAAAACCTTTTATAAATCGCCGATAGTAACCGGCCAGACCCATAAAAGATCTTATATCCGCCACATTCTGTGGCACCTTCCACTCCATGATAGTTTTAATTTTCTCCGGGTCCACTGCTATACCCTCTTTAGATATTACATGTCCCAGGTACTGTATCTCTTCCTTGAAGAAATCACATTTACTAAACTTTGCATACAGTCGATGTTTCCTTAATATCTCCAGCACCATCCGCAGGTGTTTTTCATGTTCATCAGCACTTTTGGAATAAATCAGGATGTCATCAATGAAGATTAACACGAAATTGTCCAAGTAGGGGTGGAAAATACTATGCATCAGTCTCATAAAAGTGGTTGGTGCATTAGTTAACCCAAAAGGTAATACCACGAATTCGTAGTGGCCGTACCTGGTGCGAAAAGCAGTTTTGTGTATATCTTCATCCTTTATTCGGATCTGGTGGTAACCGGACCGCAAATCAATTTTTGAAAACATAGTAGCTCCCCTTACCTGGTCAAACAGGTCGTCAATACGAGGTAGGGGGTATCTGTTCTTAACAGTCAGCTTGTTTAACTGTCGGTAATCCATGCACATGCGCATGGTTCCATCCTTTTTCCTGACAAACAACACAGGTGCTCCCCAAGGTGACACGCTGGGTCTAATGTACCCTTTATCCAGCAATTCCTGAAGCTGCATTTTCAGCTCAGTCAATTCTGGCACACTCATACGGTAGGGAGTTCGCGAAATTGGTGAAGCTCCTGGCAGCAGTTCTATTGTAAAATCAACCTCTCTTTTAGGTGGCAATCCCGGTATTTCTTCAGGAAATACATCTTTAAATTCCTGTATCACAGGTATATTTTCTAACATAACAGCCTTGTTCTTGGGTTCGGACAGCCCAACCTGTATGGCGTACATTTGGCATCCCTTCCTCATACATCTTGCCAACTGAGAAGCGGTAATTGGTCGCAGATGTACAGGCTTCTTTAAGCCCTGAATCTCTTGGCGATTACCATTCTGATCTCTGTAGTAAACTATCTTTTCTTTGCAATCTATAAGAGTCCAATGTTTCTCCAGCCAATCCATACCCAACAAGACATCATAAGAGCCCAAGGGCAGAATATTTAAATCCACTGTTAACTGCTGTCCGCCGACTTGCAGAGCACAATTTGTTATTTTGGCACTAACTCTTCATTTAGCTCCTGTAGCTAACTGAACCAACCAGCTTTTCTTAAACTTTTGACTTGGCAGTTTACAGATTTCTACAAGTTTAGGACTTATATAACTCAGACTTGCGCCTGGATCTACCAAAATAGAAATAGTTTGAGAGAACAATTTACCTTCCAGTTCTATCATGGTGGGTTGGAAATCAGCCTGCCGATCCTCCAATGCAGCGTGAATCCTAGGTATGCTTCTGGCAACGTCCCCCACCGTAGAGGCTTCCTGCAAATTATTCATTGTTTCAGTTTTTCCCCGTTGTGGGCAATCTCGATAGTAGTGCGCTGCCCCACAGCCCCAACATTGCAGAGGTGGCCTCTGGTTTAGAGTTTGCTCAGGTCTATTTGAAGCTTCCACAGTTTTATCTTCACCTGGCCATCTAATCCTTTGATGGTTTCTGCCGAATTACTTATTAATTGAATTCTTGGCTGAATTTCTGAAGTTACTGGTTTTGCCCTTTTTGAAACCAGCACTGTTCCTATTTTCCTTCTTTGCTGGCCATCCTTTTCCTTGATCTACCTTATTTTTTGCTTGCTGGTAGCATAGCCTTGCCTTTCTGATAGCTTCATCCATCGTTCTAGGATTAACAAATTCAATACGCTCCTTCATATGGGTGGGTAAACTGCTCAGAAATCTCTGAACCTTGGCCTTTTCATCTCTTAGATACGGTACATAACGCAGTAACGATGTAAACTTGGTGATGAACTCGTCTATAGTCAACTGGCCTAGCCTTAAGTCATGAAATTCCCGAGCTTTTTCATCGTAGAAACGCTCCGTCAAGTACTTTTCCTTAAAATATTGTTGGAACTTATCCCATGTTACGTCTTGATCTTCTATTCCCTTCACGTTCTTCACTTCTTCCCACCATAGGGTGGCTTTGTCTTTTAGCTGATAAATTGCCAATCGTGCCTTGAGACCACTGTCATAATCATACACTTGGAAGTACTTGTTCATATTAATCAACCAGGCCTCAGCGACCTCTTCTTTTTCTCCATCGAAGGTGGGTGGTTTAATCTTTCTAAATTCTCCATGTAATTCCACCTTCTGTCTTTTTCCTGCCTTTCGTTCTGTTCCATTTTCGGATTCTGCTTCATTAAGGTTTATGTTCGAAATATTGCGCTGGGACGGACTTTTTTCTTTTTGACTCACATCTTGCTCTTCAGTTTGCTGTTCATTCCCCTCTTGGTGTTCTCTGTCAGCACTGGGATTTTCATTCCTGTGATTTTGTTTATCAGACAGACTTTTTAAGATTCTTTCCTGCTCCTGCATCATTCTGGCGTTTTCCTGTCGTACCCTCTCCATTTCCTCCTGCAACTGTTGTACTGTATGCAATAAGATGCGGGTCTGATGTTGCTGCTCTTCCATCAGTCGGTTTGACCGCTGGTGCTGTTCAATCCCCAACTGAACTCACATCTCAGGGTTGCCCCCTGGCGGAGGCTGCATGTCTCCAGCATTTCGCTGTGACTGTTGCGAAGGGGTCCGTCTCACTTGTCTTTCCATTTAATCGTCGGACTGTGCATAAATAACACACAGTTTGAACGTTAGTTGGCCCAATAGGGTCCCAGCCTTGTAACAGGATCTGATACCACTTGTCACACCTATCTAATAGAACGAAATTACTACAGTAATAAAAAAAATAAAAAAAAATTTATTTAACTGTAAACTTTGGGGATTAGTTATAATAGCGGTCCTTGGCAATTATGAACAGTTGACATTTAACAATGTATTTGTTAAAATGTATTGTGATTACGGTGATTACAAGTTGATTGATATGCGATGCTGTACATTTAATTACCACACATCTTTGACGTGGCATTTGGGTTTCATATCATAGATCTGGAGGTTTCGCTTGTGATGCAACTTTAATTCCTGAAATATATGTATCATTGTTTTTTTGAACTTTGGATCCGGTACTGTTCATTGCCTCGAGATTATCCATTCGTACTATCGATCCGACCCTGGCGAGTATCTGGCCGTCGATGGCAACCCTGATCCGACGGTGCAGATTTGTTAGGGTTGGGTAATGCCTACCCCGCCCGTAACTGACTCTTCAGTCATTGCCGCGCTACGCCGGAGCATCTGGAGGCAGGGTCTGCGGCCTTAGGGTTCCTGTTCCGTCTCCACCCTGCTCAGTTGGTCGATGGGGTTTCTTGTACGAGAACAGTTCGGCTTAAACTCACCAGGTAACCTTTGGCAGCTCTGAAATCTTGTTTTCCAGTTCCCAACTTGTGTCATATGAGTTTTTGCTTCTTCCTCTAGCCTAAGCGTCCATGGAACGCACACTAACTGCGGATATAGGTCTAATGTTCTTTCGTCTCGGCTGCCAATTACCCAACAGTCCATCTTCGTTCCATGCGCACCATCTGCGTTTGCACAGGTACTGTTACTTTTAGCTATTTGGTTAGAATTTTCATTGTTTTCACCTTGGCCTCCGTGCACTAATGATTTGGGGGTTTTGTTAACAGGTGCAGAGTTGGTTTATTCACCAGGTACATCCCCCTCCGTTCAGCTGCTACCGAAATTGCTAGGCTTCGGCTTCAACCGGCTAATTTCATCGTTCTGTGCACAGGTATTTAAACCCTTGCTATGGGAAATATGTGCCGAACCCATTTCCATTGTTCATGGCCGAAGGCGTTGGGATTTTGGCAAGCGCCTATGCTGCCTTGCCTTTGTTAAATTCTGACTTATCTTATGATTATGAATGTATATAAATTTTTGTTATACCCTACCAGGGTTTTTGCGGCTCTTTGTTTATCTAGAGTTTTTGCTAGGGTTGTTGCCCCTCCGGCACCTTATGCTACTTTACGCTTCTTTATGCTCCCTGCCCTGTGACGGGGTTATGAACACTGGCAGTCTCAATCAGGCGTGAACTGATATGTAACCCTTGTCATGGCTTGACGGAATTTTGGTGATGTGCTGTTCATTATGGGTTCAATGGATAACAGGAAATTATGTTTACTGTGTAGTTAATTTCGATTCAGTGCATATTTTCAGTTTTACAATCTATATTTTCCGATGAATTTTTGTGAGGCGTTCACTGGTGATTATTTGTTTCTTCAGACATTCATACCTGTTGTATTTATGATTACTTATTCAGCCACAGGCCAGTTCATGTTATTTTGGTTGGGTGCTGCACTCTATCACACTGTGCAATTGCTTTATTTATTGTTTTCAAGAATAAGACGTTAACTCAGGCGGACCTCTCTATACGAACCTCTCTTGATTACATTAGACTGTATTAGTAGTGTCCGGACCACTTATTAGTCCGAGTTCTCATAAGGAGAGAGACGACCAACCCAGAGGCCTGGTTTGTAGGCGCTATGGGTTAACGGTCTCCCTCGTCCATGATGGTTATGTAGGGATATTTTCTTTAGGAATGAGGAAAGAAAAATGCCTCTTCTTACTGCTGTATTCCTGGTTCTAGACTGTACAGGTTTTATTGTTTATATCTGTTGCTTCGTTCATCTACAATAAGAACTCATTCTTTTAAAATCTACTATTCCGAACTATGTGTTGTTACTGAAATAAAGACAGTTCTATTAAATATTTCCATGGTTGTCTCTTGTTCTAATTTGCATACTGTTCTGGAAACAAAAGAACAGTTCTGTCACATTCTACAGTTTTTCTTCTATATATATATATATTATCACTGATATAAACGAAACAGTTCTGTCAATATTCAACAGTCTATCTTCTGTTCTAAATATAAATATATACAGTTACTGGAATAAAAGTAACAGTTCTGTCATTATTCTACAGTTTGTCTCCTGTTCAGCACAGGGCAGATTTATAACCCTCTAGTAGGTCTTAATAACCAGAAAACCAATAATTATCTTTCCGATAATACAACTACTAAAACAAAATCTACTCATCTGTCCCGAGTTTCGAGTGAAGTAGTGTATGTGCCTCCCTTCCACGAGCTGGGCGATCACGTCCTGCAGCTCTCCCCCGAGCTCAAGTCTGAGTCGTTGTTAGTTTCAGAAATTCTGGAGGAGGTTCTCAGGACAATCCGGTCCAATACTCTCCGACTCCAGTGAAAACAGTAGTACTGGGGAGTTCACGGGACAATCTGGTCCAGAACTCCAACCCAGGGTATTATCTGTTCTGGAAAAGAGACAGTCCTTGCTTCCAGTCCACAGAGTGTCTTTTGTGCACAGATCCAACCCAAAACTCCCCTTGGAATGTTTTATTTATTCCAGAGTTTTTTGGATAACTGTGAAACTGTTTTCTAACTAACATCAGATCTTGATTTTACTTTTTACCAATCATTTACTTATGAAACCACTTCCACAGTAAATATTTATTAAAATAAACATTTCATTTTTGTTCACATATTCTTATTTAAAAGAAAAATAACACAACAATACAACTAATCCTTAGTTATTTGTTTCCACTTAAAATGGTGGTT